>CP099843.1:31735815-32199637 GCA_030062745.1 Capitulum mitella
GGCCATACAGCCCATCCCGGCCAACGACGGCAAACATTTGTACAACTGGCCTCTTTTCATCAACGACGTCGCCGCAATAAGACGCCCTAGTTTGGCCCGTGAGCCAACCAACATCCTCTGATGGCATTCTGGTGAATGTAACACAGGCACGGCACGCGCAGAAACTGCGGTCATCGCCACAACATACACATGATCATGAAAAGCAAAGCACATACACATACACATACACAAAGCACACACATACACATGAACGACACAAGAGACGACGCAGCACCAGACTGTAAAACCGTGAAGAAAGTCAGACTTCCTCTGCTTCGTCTTAACGCGACAGCGTAAGCTCACCAACTTTCAATGTTTCAGATTACGACAATCTCACGAACACCCTCTACTAAACGTGATCGGTCGCCGGAACGGTAATTGGGCCCAAAACCGGTGAAGCTTGCCGCCCGCCAGTCCGGTGGACACCGCCAGACCGCGCGCTGGCCACGCGCGCGTCCCAGCGGCGCCATCTGAAGCGGGTCTCCTGGGTGTCTCGGCCTGTCGGCCTCTCGAGTGTCGGCGGGGCGGCCGCCCGTTCAGGCCCTGTTGCCCAGCAGCGGACGGTACATGTGCTCAGAGTCCACCGTCACCAGCAGCATGCCCGGGTTGTTGGGAGCCACCTCGTACCTGAAACGTCACAGAGCATCAGCAGCCGCCCGGGCAGCACACAGGAACCGGGCAGGCCGGCAAACAGAGCCACCGGCAGAACAGCGGCAGACACACATGCCGGCAGGCTTCACTGAGTGACTGACTGGCGGGCGGGCGGACGGACACACGGACACACGGACAAAGACAGACAGACAGACAGACGGAAGGTCGGACGGCCGGGCCGACAGACCGACAGACCGACAGACCAACAGACAGACAGACGGAAGGTCGGACGGACGGGCCGACAGACCGACAGACCGACAGACAGACAGACCGACAGACCAACAGACAGACAGACAGACAGACAGACAGATGGACGGTCGGACGGACGGGCCGACAGACAGACCGACAGACAGACAGACAGACAGACAGACAGACAGACAGACAGACAGACAGACAGACAGACAGACAGACAGACAGACAGACGGCCGGCCTCTCGGCTGACCCTGACGCGGACGCTGGTCTGCGCGACCCTACAACGTGATACCGCCAAAATAGACGGACTGACAACACAGACAAGACAGACAGTACCAAAGCCATTTTTTCAACCCTCGCCGGGCCGGCCTCCAGATCCACTTTTGCCGGGCCGGGGGGTGGGGTGGACAAGCAATCCCTGGATCTCAAGAATGACAAGTCCTAAAGTAAAAGGAAAGACACCATTGGTAAACACCCTTCGCGCAACTACAAGAAAACGGCCATTTTTTAAATGTGGTCAACACTGAGGTTACCAGAGGTCACCACAGGTAAAATTACTCCGTTGACATTTTTGGCAGAAAACCTTCATAACCAGGCTTCCACTGGGCTCCGAATGGGTTAAACAGTAAAAAAAGGTTTAAATTACCCATGTAGGGCGGGAAAAGGGCGCTCCAGGCCCAATTAGACCATTTCAAAGAACGCAGAAAATGACTGCAACAAAAATTGCGTGGACAGAAGTCTTGTTATTTTCTGAATGTATTGGTACGTGCCTTGCGTGGAATACGCCGCAAATGCGTCTGGCACGCAGGTGAAGCATGTAAACATCACCTTCAAGGCAAACAAGGTCAAACCGGGTCAAGGTATTGACGCCGATACGTCGGGTGTTCTTAGTATCTGTGGCATCCTCTACATTACCAATGACCAAACACGATACAGCGTAAAATTCCATAACATCGGGTCACGTAATGACCTTTCTACATCATGAAGCCCGTTTCGAAGCATTCTTAACGCAGGTCATTCAGATACCGGGCGGCGGACGCGGCCGCAATGCATAAGCCTAATATTTAAAGGGAAACTATTTTCGCGAAAGCAAAAGTTTCTATTTTGGGGGCCAAAAATAACAAGACTTGGCAGGACAAACTGTGTAGACGTACGTCACGGTCGCAGTTCTCATCATTTCTGGACAGAGTGTGCTCACATTGAAAACAGGCAAAATATTTCAAAAGGTCAAATCAGGTCAGCCTGGGTGAAACTGCATTGGGTACCCCTTGTCAAGTAAGTTTTCTTATCGCGTATTAGTACTTCCGAAGCACATAGGACTACCAACAAACAGTCGGAAGCACATAAGGCTACTAAATAATACTACCAACACTACCAATATTACAAAACAAATACTACTGATAAACAAACAAATAAACAAACCAACGGAATATTCAAACTGTAAACCAACGAACCGTGCTTGGTTACGGGTCTGAAAATTCGGTACGAAACGTGGCCTGGGGACCAATCAAGGGGAACAATTATGCGTATAAATCATGTGAGACGCACCAGGGCGTATATCCAAGCCTCAGAACCGCCGAGCCAGTCTCACAGTCCCAACAGCAAATGTAAAGAAGGCCGAGAGTTTAGCTATCCGCAGGTCAATGTCCTACATATTTCCGAGAAACCCAGATGGCGGGAGTGATGCATTTGCCATGTTTTATGAATGTAGCAACCTTCAGTTCAATGGGTGCATTTCGCAAAATTATGCCAGTTTCATCTTTTTGGAAGCTGGTCCTACTTGACTTCTCCTAGGTCAATGGCCTGAAGTGGCAGAGCTTAAATATTTACAGGTGTAAAAAAGATGCATAAAAAAGGTACTCCAAGTTTCATATCTGCACCTTTTTGTATTTTAACTATGTTCAAAAAACCTGACTGGGGTGCTCTTCCGCCTCCGCTGGCGCGGCGAAGGTTGAATCTCCTACATGTTGTATTATGGATATAATAAAGTATAAATAACCTTTCCACTAAATTCATGAATGGATCCTGGATCGTAAATGACCTTTCAACAAAATCCACATCCAGATCTATGGTTATGGATCTTTTGACAACACCAAGAACCTGGATCCTGAGGTCCGGATAGCGTGATCCATGGTCCCATCCTGGGGCATTTTTGGGGGTACACGAACGAGTCTGGTCACTAACGAACTCCACACACACAGCCAACACACAGCCAGCGCGTTTCGGGTGCCTCACCTAATCTCCTTTTGCCTCAGCCAGCCCATCACTGCTGGCTTGATCCTGGCCTTGTTCTCCTTACTGTGGCGGCCCCGGCCGGTTATAACAGACACCGTTCTGCGTCTGATCCCTGGCGGCAGAGGGGCAGACGGCCGCTGAGCACCCGCCACAGCTCACCGCCGGCCAGGATCAACGGAAACCAGACATCCCGACCGCGGGCGACGCCAACAGCTATCTGGATCACGACATGAAAACACTACTGGTTTCACGTAGTCCACCCGGCTTTCAAACACAGACAGCCGCAGCCGCTGGCGTTCACATCCCCCTCGCTGCGTCTGAATTTATCGCCATTACGACCGATCGATAATAAATGCAGACGCATCTATCATCGACATTACGACCGATCCGGCACCTCCGCCCCCCCCCCCCGTCCCACCACGGCGCCGCCACCTCCCCACTGCCCCTGACGGTGCTGCCGGTCAGCCGGCCGCCGCTGCCGCGGTCCGACAGGACCGGCGCTCACCTCTCCTGCCGAACACGCGCTGCCGGTCGGCGATGAAGCTGGCCAGGGCCACCAGCGCCTGGTCCACCACTAGCTCGTGCAGATCCAGTTGGTCGGGATTCTCTCCGTGGCGGAGGTCAACCGTGGTCAGAGCGGCCCTGACGCGGCACTCCTCCAGCAGGCCAGCCAGACGGTCCCGCTGTAGGCGACAGGCCACATCACACGTCAGTAACACGTCACATTAAGTCCCATCAGGACCAGGTCGGGTCACACATCACACACCGCAGAACACCACAGGCCAGGCCAGGTCACTACAGCGCCCAGGTCACGACAGTTCGTACGCACGTCCAGGGCCAACCGCAGGTCGGGTCACCCGTCCAGGAGAGGCTGGACACCACGTCAACGGACGATTACGGGAGATCGCGAACCCATACCTGGGACCGCAGGACACAACAGAACACGCACGAGCTCAACGACAATTTCAACAGACTGTCCCCGGCAGAGCAAAACGAAACTGGTGGCTCCTTCCCCTCCCGGAGTGGTCGGCTTCCACCTGACCACCCATCACGTGACTTTAATCGCACGATCAGACACGGGGCGAGGCCGGGTACTCGGAACAGCCCGGCTGCCGACTCCCTCCGAGGGCGGAGCCCCCACCTCACGGGCCGGGCCTGACCGGACGGTGCCGGGCACGAGCCGGGCCCGTGCGTCCTGCCCCGCGGCCGCCGTACCTCGGTCACGTAGTACTGGCTGACGCCGGGCAGGTTCCTGCGCACGGCGCGGCTGGCCATCTCCACAGCATGCTTCATCTGGCACCGGTACACTTCGGACTCGGCCTGCAGGTCCATGAATGACGGCACGCCCTCGGCCAGCTGCTGGTCCTGGTCCGCGTCCTGAGCCCAGCCGCCGGTCGCCCCCGCCTGCCGCGCAGACCCAGACGCACACGGCTCAGTCCAACGAGGTCAGGACGGCGCGCCGGCCCACTGACACACGCACACACACGACTCCGTGTGTGTGCGTGTGTCAGACATCAGGAGGGCGCGTCGGTTCACAGTGATCACAGGTCCGGCGTGGGCTCATACTGAACCACTCCACTGCGTCCACTGTCGGACATGGTGACAAGTGACCAAGATACCATGCAACACAAACATTGCGAGGGGCCCAGGAACCCGCACGACACGGACCAGCACGTCCTCACACACATAATAACGCGCGCACAGATTCAGCAGGTGCACCCACATGGATAATACCCCGGTGCCATTTGTGACGCGCCACACAGAACACGCCCAGGAGTGTGCCGGCCGGTCGGGCGTGACAGCTCCGTTTGGCGGGCGCAGCCCTCTCACCGGCGGCGGAGGCGGCCGGAGGGCGGCCGTCGGCAGCGGCTGGTCGCCGCGCGTGCCCTGCAACACCTGCACCACCTGGCGGTAGTCGCCGTCGTGCATCTCCATCAGTTCGTCCAAGAAGCGCGGGTCGACGCCGGGGAACTCCTGCCGCAGCCGCTGGCGCGTCAGGCGCTCCGCCTGCGACGCCTGCTGCCCGCCGCCCGCCTGGCGAAACACAAACACGGCGTCTCTCAGCGGGCAGGCTGACATGGGGTGTGAGCGGACCGGCTGACACCGGCCCTGACGGGACAGTCCAAGCCTGATTCCAGATCTGACGTGACAGGCTGGCACGGTGCCCGAGCGGACAGCCTGACGCCAGGTCCGACGAGACCAGGGTTGGAAAGGGTGTTGTTTTCTGGTGATGAAGAACATTCAAACAATACATTCTAAATCATCAAACATCAAAAAAAAACATCAATAAAACATTCTATACTCCAAGGGTTTGATTTTGTGCCCCCATCGAAAACTTGCATTATAACCATGCTAGCAAATTTCTAGCTCTGCGAGCAGATGACTCCGTTCCGTTTCCGTCTGTATCCGTTCAGTAATTAGGTCAGTAATCTTCGAAAACCTGTATTATAACCATGCTGACAAATTCCTAGCCCTCCGAGCAAATGAGTCTAAGCAGGTATGATGCTATAACTGAATTACATCAAAAACGCCAACTTGAGCCAGCATCATTCTTACCCAAATTTTATATTCCTGAGTAAAAATTATATTCCAACACCAAAAACAAGAACCGAATTTCCAACCCTGGACGGCACAGCCTGACACCGGGTCCGACGGGACAGCCTGACACCGGGTCTGACAGGACAGCCTGACCCAGTGTCTGATGTGAGCATAAAGACACCGAGTCTGAGGGATCATATGCATACTTAATCTGAGTGAGGCTATAGCAACACAGTGACATTTCATATGTGAGGGAGGGAGGGGGAGGGGGAGGGGAGGGGGAAGGGGAGGGGACGGACGAGGGGGAGAGAGAGAGAGAGAGGGAGAGGGAGAGGGAGAGGGAGAGAGAGAGAGAGAGAGAGAGAGAGAGAGAGAGAGAGAGAGAGAGAGAGAGAGAGAGAGAGAGAGAGAGAGAGAGAGAGAGAGAGAGAGAGAGAGAGAGAGAGAGAGAGAGAGAGAGAGAGAGAGAGAGAAACCTTACATGGTGGCTACAAAAAATCGCGATGCGGCCCATGCACGCAATTCAATCACGATGCATTCCCAACTTACTACAGACCACTGCGTGTCATTTTGACTGGTTTTGCCAGGAAATGAAAGATGATTCATGTGTTACATTTGTTGTTTACTGTTTTGTACTGTTTACTGGTGTTTTCGGGCGCGCCGATGATTCATGTGTTTTAAATTTAGTACACAATAATAATGGTCATACGTATCTCCACTGCAAAAAATGTTAATAAAGCAATGAATACACAAACATATCACGATTAAAGGCCAATATCCGATTGGCCCGAATGAGCACACACACGCTCTGAGCAACTGGCGGGGAACTGGAGAGTCCGTGCAAGCTCAGTAATTACCTCCTCGCTCTGCTGGAACGCCTGCTCCATATCCATGATCTCCCGCAGCCGGGGCGTGGGGCTGGTCTGCGGGCTCGGCAGCTTTCCGTCCTCCTCCATCTGCAGCCGGCGGGCCATCTCTTCGTCTGCGGACACGACGCCGGTCAGTTACTGGGCCCAACAGTCGGTGGGCCGCCCAGCCATGACTGGGGCCTCACAGCCGGCAGACTGCGTGACACGGCTCCGCTGCCGATACGCTGGCGACTGTGGGTCAATTTCGGGCGGGGGGAGGGGGGCAGCGACGGCCCTGGCGCAGTCCGGACCCGTCTGTGCAGCTGCAGCGACAGCATGGCGGGCATCGCACACTGCGGCGCTGTACACGGCCGGTTCGCTATACAGCAGCCCTCACAGAACGCACTCCACAGCAGTCCCGCTACGCCATAACACGAGAGACGCGGCCTTTTCACAGGCGATCGCCGCCGCACAGCCCGCAGTGACCCCTCTCCCCCCCCCCGGCTTCCAGCCGGCATCGCGTACCTCGGCGCAGCATGTCCTGGCGCGAGCGCTCCTCGAGCCGAGTCAACTCGTCCACCCGACGCCTCAGCTCCTCGAAGTTGCGCTGCTCGGCGTCGTAGACGCGGCTGGAGCCGGCCAGCCAGCAGGCGTGTAGTTCGCGGGCCAGGTCCACCGGCAGCTGCACGGTCAGCTCCGCGGGCGACAGCTCGCCGAGCTGGCCCACTGTCGGCCACAGGCACCAGTCACCGGACACCGAGACATGGCCAGCGGCCAGCGGACAGCGGAGCAGCCGCCGGCGCCGCAACTGGCACTGACACGAGTGAAGAAACACGTGGGGTGGGTTGGCGGCGTCCCTACCAATTCTGGATAGCTTCAACATAAACTCCACGGGCGTTCCTCACCGGACAAGGGAGATGTCGGTAGCTTTCGGTTTCCAATGGATCCTATGGAACGTCACCTATACGCTGTTTTCACACGAGGCCCAAAAAGATTCCTGGCCATGACTTGGGATGAAACTACTGTTACTATGCATGTTAGCGCTATCGATTACTTCATAACCCTTCCAAGGTCACTAAGAGATTAAAAAGGCCAGCAGCCTCGATCTATTCCTTTGACCCAAGACGGCGTTCAACCAGTGCGGACCCTCGAACACAGGCCGCTAACAACCAGGGTTACACACAAGAGCGAGACTGAGTGAGACTGGGCACTACAAAAGACAAATTCTTTGATGGCAATCGTCGCAGTATCACGATTTCTCCATGGCATGCCCGAGAAAGACGTCATAGCCCAGGGACCTGTCAGGGTAACGACATCAAATTTCCCATAGACTGCGTTAAAAGGTTTCAAGCATAGCTCTGCATCATCTCGGAACGATCCGAGTCGTCACTGTGGGTCACCTTGGGGAAAACTTCGGAGGGAGAGGGGGGAGGATGACGCATCTAACATCCTGTACTGGCGAGCATGACGTCCAGACGACAATGACTGGGCTGCACTAAACGTCCTGCTCTGATGAGGATGAAGCCAAACAGACACTGGTGGAACAGCTTCAAATCGCCTCACTGGAAAGCCCTGGCTAAACCGACAGGCGCCGCAAGTTCGCGACACGAGAGCGCCGGTATGTCCGCGGGGCCAGGTCGGCGGGCCGTTCCGGCCGCGTCCGCCGCGTCCCGTTACCTGTGCGTGGTCCGAAGGCCGTCGGCCCGAACAGCTCCTGCAGGTGGAAGGCCAGCTGCGGCGGCAGCGTCAGGCTGAGCTCGTGCTCCCGGCCCAGCGACGGGGACGACGAGCCGGAAGAGGAGCCGGACGAGGGCGAGTGGCCCCGGCTGGCCGGCCGGCCGGCAGGAGACAACTCAGCGGCAGGCCGGACGGCCAGGGGTGCACCGGCGGCAGACTGGCTGGCCGTGAGCGCCTCACCGGCGGCGGAGGGGCCACTCAGGGGAACGCCAGGGTGAGAAAACTGACTGGCGACGGCTGCACTCGCAGTGGCAGATTGGTGTGTTGGCTCCCACGTGCCCTCCGACCGGTCCGAACGGTCGCTGTCAAGAGTTCCACTCCCCTGTCAGAAAGAGACGAAACATTATGACGTTAAAATTCTGGAAAGCATTTTTACACCGGCAATTACATTACGAGCAATGCACACGCCACACATTCCATGTAGTGCAACAGACAACAATAAATGGTACAAACACACGACAAACGAAATCAAAGTAACATAAAGGAATGCATCTGCATAAAAAGCGTCGCAATTGCCCCACTGCACGCGTGTCAGACAGGTGCCGCCTGTCCGTCCAGCCTGCCTGCCAGTCACCGGACACACGCACCTGGTCAGAGCGGCTGCTACAGCTCTCCACTATCACGTCCGGCCCGCTGTCCGAGTCGCCGGCGGCCCGCTCGGACGTCGGCTGCTGCCGCTCCTCCGGCGACGTCGACGCCCCGTCGTCCAGCAGCAGGTTGGTGGCCCAGGTGACGTTGCCGTCGCACTGTTCCAGCACGTGCTCGAGATCGACCTCGGTCGTGGCTGGGAACAGGGCCCGCAGCGCCGCCAGACCGCCGGAGCCACCCTCCGCCGGCGGGGAGGTCATCGTGCCGCGGTGCAGGCGCACCGACTGCGGCGGCGGCGCCCGCTGTTCGGGGGCCGGCTGGCCGTCGACGGCGGCGGCGGCGGGCCGGGGCCGGGCCAGCAGCGTGCGGCCGGCCGCCACCCCGCCCGTCTGCGTGCCGGCGCTGGCCAGCGACGGCGCGGCGGCGGCCGGCGGCGCATCGCGTGGCCGGGCGCCGCCGCCCCAGAGCCGCCGACTGGCGGCCGCCTCGGCCGCCGCCCAGCTGTCGGCGGCCGGCGCCAGCGCCGGCGGCGTGGCCTCCCCCTCCACCGGCGGTGGCGGTGATGCGGCCGTCAGCGCCGCAGCCAGAGAGGCTGCTAGCGCCGCCGGCGAGACGGCGCGCTGCTGCTCCGGCGGCGAGCGGTCGGACCCCGTCCCCCAGCGGCGACCGTCCGACACGTGCAGGCTGGTGACCAGCGCTGCCCCGAGGGCGGCCGCCTCCTCGGCGTCCGTGTCCGCACCGACTGGCTCCGGGCGCCCCTGGTCGCTCGACACTGGCTCCGGGCTCGAGGCACCGCTGGCAGCTCCAGCGTCCGACGGCGGCCAAGGCTTCGGCTGCACTTCAATCATCCTAAGAATAGACAGAGTCCATCCCGATCATCTCAGCAATGCCGTGGGACCATTCCAAAAATGGAAAATGTGTTGTTTTTTGGCGAAGAGGAATCACAAGAAATGTGTTCCAAAAACATTTGATACTCCAAACTTTGATTTTGTGCCACCATCAAAAGGCTACATTATAACCAGTTTGACAAAAGCTCAAACTGCAAGCAAATGACTGCCTTCATTCAGTGAGAAGCAGATATGATGTCATAACTGACTTAAACCGAGAATGCTAACTTAAACCAGTATTAATTACTATCTGCAAGCTTGCACTCCAAAACAAAAATTGTACTCAGACATTACGAAAAAAAAGAAAAAAAAGTTTCAACCCTGGTCCATTCAATGGCTCGAAACACTCTACTTCCATTCAAACTGTTTCCGTTACAGACCACGCCACTGCATGGATGGCTGCGTCAGAGAACACGGCGGAACAACTACACACCAGCCAGCTGCGCGCTAGCCAGTTTCCCCGCCGACAAACACAAGTCCGCGGCTGCAGAGTCGCAGTAGCTACGCCACCTTCCCTCACCTGTAGAGCGCAGCCACGCTGGCCCGCTCGCCGTCCTGGAAGCGGTCCAGCATACGCCGAATCTTCTCGGCCGGCACGCCATGCACCGTCCTGCGGGCCAGCTCGCGCGGATTGCGGCGCCAGCTGGTGGCCGGCTCCACAGTCTCCAGGTAGTAGTCGTACTCGGCCGCCATCTCGGCGTACGGCTTCATCTCCCACAGCTCGGTGTTGGTGTTGTCCACCACGACCGGCGACAGGCCTGCCCGCAGGGCGCGTCGCACCGCACTCTGGCACGCTCCGTGCGCCTCGGAGAGCCGCTCCCGCTGGAACCGGTACCGGCCGTCGGGGCCGACGAAGTGGTCGTCGGCGCTGACGACGAGGCCGCCGGCGCCGGCGATGCGTCGCGCCAGCGTCGACTTGCCGCTGCCGGGCAGGCCACGCATCAGCACCAGCAGCGGCACAGCGGCCGCCAGCTTCTCCTGCAGCGGGCCGGCCGGCACGGTGAGTGGCGGCGTCCGCGGCCGGCCGCCGGCTGCCGCCAGTCGGCCGCGGCCGCGGGGCCGGCCGGCTGGGCCCCCGGCCGGCGCAGGCCGAGGCACACGGCCGAGAGCCGGTTCCCGGCGACGGCCGCCGGCCCTCCGGTCAGCACGAGCAGCTGACTCCGACTGTCGGCGACTGCGGGACAACGACCACACGCCTTCAGAGCACGGCTCAGCTGAATGCACGCACGGTATCAGGTGGACGTCGTGAGAGGCACCTGGCATACAACTACACCTATCACTACAGCAGCCATTAAACAGAATGCTGGAAAAATGACATTTCAGGATATCAGAGCACTAACAAGCACCACCAAATGCTTGAACTCAAAAAAAAAAAATGGAGGCACATTGTCAGATAAGACTTGAGCATGTATCTTAACACATGCTATTCCAAAATATAACCAAGGTGTCATTTCACAAAGTGCCACATACTATGGAGTTAACACATCCCATTTTACATCCACGATTAAGTATGTCACACATCTACCTACCTCAACGATGTCCATTCATAACAAACGTCAGGAATATATTGCCATGCTGTGTCCATGCATCATCACCCCTGGGCGAGAAAACTAAGGGAGCACCAAGATGTCCTTATAAAAAGGTTTTGATGCTCACATAAGTAAACTGCTACTTACCATTCCCATCATTATTCAGCAGGATCATTTCAATGATCTCGCTATCTACAGAATCACCAAACTGCTCCAGCAACCGCTCCATGATGCTACCTTTGACACTCAAAGCAAACCTGCAAAAAACAATGTGTCAGTCATACAAACAAACTACACAAACAACCAAGGTTCTGGGTGGGTAAAGTTGAAAACATGATTAAAAATTGCAGTAACTTTTTGGTATTTCTTGTTACTGTCCTCATCTGAATGAGTGCAGATGGTTTGAAGGCAAGGGACCAATGTGATGTGTCTGGAAAAGGATAATGCAACAACACTGGTTTCAGCCTAAAGAATGGAAATAATACATTTCAATGTTATGCTCTGCTGTCTGCTACCAATCAACAACTGTTCTGAACTGAGACTGCCAAACTGCAGCTTGTAGTTTCAGAAATCAACTACAGTGTATGAGAACTCTAGTTACTTTTGATTACAGTGCAGAGCTATTTCCCTCAGATCCCCTGTTCTGAACACAGCTGTTGCATCACTACACAAGTGGGCTCAGCCCAACAAAAATCAGCAGAAAACTGACTGACATATCATCTTTGGTGATAGCATTATAATCAGAAACATGAGAATCAAAGCCATCAAAACACCATTTGTGACCAATGCTATTTCTGATACTGCATTTCCCAAAAGAAACAAGTACCATGAATGTGAGCTTTGACATATTTTGGACCAACTAAATCTACTTCTTAGAAAGGCGAATGTGGAACTATCATTTTAGATGGGATAATGATGACATTATTATTCAACAAGACACCAATGCTGAGCTCACTTCTCAAACATCTCAGCTCAAGACATTTATTTGCAAATTATTATGTACATTCAAACATATCTGTTGAATGTGAACATCAACATCTTTTGGACCAACCATCCCTAAATCCTAAAAAGGCAAAAGTGGAATACTTGCTTGAAATGGAATGGTTACATAATCACTCAACATCACACAAATGCTCAGCTCTGACATGGTGTGCCATGAGAAGCTTAAATTGCCTACTCCAGCTCGGAAACTTCGTGCCCATCATCACATAATGACACTTTGTTTTAGAGCCAAGGTTGGCATAAATGTGATTAGACTTATACAACATACAATTCACTTCTTTTGATCTCTTTTCTCATTACTTTCTGTAAATGAAAAGATGTAAACATGGAATGTTCAGAATAGCTTCTTTACAAAATTACACAAACAAATTAAAAAGGGAGAGAAACCTATATTTTGATATCATCCCCCATGTGGGCACAATAACTAAGACCATTTCAATCTCTCCAACTGATCATGCACACTGTCTGTGGCAGGGCTGGAAATTTTGTTTCTGTCTTGGCATCAGAGAATAATTTTGGTTTGGAGTACAAAATTTTGGTGAGTAATGCTGGTTTGCTTTGGCATTCTTGGTGAGAGTCAGTTCTGACAACAAGCCCGCTTCTTATTCAATGGAGGCAGCCATTTGCTTGCAGAGTTAGAAATTTGTCAACATGGTTATAATGTAGTTTTTTGATGGAGGTACACAATCAAACCTTTGAAGTATAAAATTTTTTTTGGGACACATATTTTTCAGTGTTCTTCAACACCACGGCCAATCAACAAAAAACAACACCAAAAAAAAACTTCCAACCTTGGTGTGCAGTTCCAACCTTGGTTTGCCATTTGCAATGTTTTGAAATGAAGAGGCAAGATCAAATGCATTAAAATAAAAGATAATGTCCATATTATAACTGCAGACTGTACTTAGCAGTGTTTGGAAAACTGTCGTTTTCTGGTGTCGAGGAGCACCAAAATATTTATACTCCAAGAAAGATTTTGTACTCCAAAATGGCAATTTCCCCCCACAGACATGTGTATTTATACTCCACCAGAATTTGAAACTGCCCAGTGCGTCCCCCCCCCCATTGGTTTACCATCCATACTCTGCCACTTGAAGTTCACCCCAAACCACCTAAAACCAAACCAGCCACCTTTTCCCCTGTGGTCAATGACTCCACTGACCTGCCATGTAGACCCAGGAAACTGATCTGCCCCCTCCCCCCAAATGAATCCACTGGGTCTGCCCTGCTGGCCAGATGTGCTTGCAAAGCACCTAGTTAGTCCATGTTTCCCACATAAACACATGACATTTTATACTCCAAAAGGGAATCTGTACTGCAACACCAAGAAGAAAAACCAAGTTTCCAATCACTGGTACTTAGTATGTTCACTAGTCACCAGCTTATGGCTCAACATGATATGAATGCTAGGATTAATTTCATTCCAGACAAAATTACACCACAAGATTAACAAGGAAGAGAAACCGAAAACTAGATTTCATTTGCCACATCAGCACATTAACTATGGCCTTTTGCACCATCCCCCAACTGATGATGCATACTGCCTGCAGTGGTTGTCATTTTGAGATAAAGGGCCACAATCAAAGGCACCAAAACAACCAGGATGTCTACATTACTACTGTATGATGCCATCTGTACGTCCACAAGTTCAAGACAGAGAAATGACCATAAAGAAACTACAGCTGCTCAACACAGAATTTTAGTCTGGATGCAATCAGTTCTGCTCCACTACTGCCAAACCCATATAACCCTGATGACAACTGTACTTATATACAGGGCCTTGCTGTGTCCTCCAGACACACTGCACACTGCACATTCCTCACCACAACTCAACTGACTATCAGCAGCATAGGCAAATACTGTCACATCAGGCACTGTAACACACATCACAGTGCGAGAGGTTACTGCTTCATTGTGCAGAACTATGTTAAGTTAGTATACTTTACCCACTTCATTTAATTTTGTTACATTCTTCAGGGAAGCATTGTAGAACATGACATTAGGTTCATTTGCTTCACCCATTCCAATGAATTTTACTACATTCTGTAATAATATTTATTTTAAACATGCCATTAGATGATCACACTGGTTACCATGGCAAACACATTTTACATGAGCACTGCATCACTATGCATATTTCTCAGCAAAATCAGGTAGTTACGGATGACGTTAGATATCATGGAAATGGTGTCATGCTTTTATTTTACTTGTATACATATTGCAAAATAGGAAGAAAGTAGGATATGCTGGCAGTGTTTGAAAAAATATTGCATGCAAGAGGACACAGACCTGTAAATGAAACTAGATTTTACTTCTTAAAGCTGACAACAAAATATCAGGGGTGGCACTGGGACATTAAAAATGGCTATACATGTCAAAAATGGCATTGTGATCTGTTCCTGTTATGCAATGTCTTATCTTTCAATCAGTTCTGTTGACACTGTACATGCCATATCACCACACATCTGAACACAGGCATCTGGAGTATTAGGTTCACATTTTTCTTGGCACATTTTTAAATCTCCCCTTCATCCCTAAAATGCAGCTTACCACGTGATAAGAACCCATCCAAGTGACTAAACTGAAAACCACTCTGATTTGGCCCCTCAGCAAATGCAGATTATGACAACACTACTGCACCACTTGATTTGCTTACAACATGTTTCCACAAAAGGTAGTGGTTTGAATCTATCATGCATACTCCAATCACATCAGATACCATGGACTGGCTTATCCCATTCAAGAACTCACCCTAAATCAGACTTGCATTGTCCAGAATAGCCTGTTTTGCAAAGCCAAAAGTTGTATAATTTTAAAATAGCTGTGGAATTTCTATACTTTTTTTCACAAAACAGCACTATATGCATTTCAAAAACCTACCAGGATTTCTTGGTCAGACAAATTTGCTTACATGCATCATCTTTGCACTGTCTTTGTGGTTCTCCATTTTTACAACTGTAACAAACACTAAGTAACTAAGACAGGCTGTTAGTTGAACTCAAGATAAACAAGGCAGTAAAATGCAGAATGACAATGGATCACCTGTCATATATATATATATATATATATATATATATATATATATATATATATATATATATATATATGGGAGCAGGTTTTTCATATGCAAAGATCATTGCACATGACAGCATTTTTGGACTGAATCTTTCTTTTTTGATATGTTTGAGTTCTCTAACAACTTTCTGCTGTTTATCTGAGACATTATGAAGCAAACTGACAAAAAAATTAACCATGAAGACAAGACAAATTTCATTAAGGTAATAGTGGGTGTCATAAAAAGTGAAACATTCCATGTCTCTTTCCACGTACATCAACATTTGGAGCATGGATAATCTCCAACAACCAACTTATAGCAAATTTACAAGGCAACTGTGAGAGGCACAGTTCTCTAGTTCAAAGCTCATGCATGTAGGATCTAATTACTCAGTGCTTATAGCCACCAGTGCAATGCCAGCTTCTCCATGCATCATACCAAGTTGGTGTGCTTGACATAAACATCTGAAGAGAATAAATTATCATCTGAAGAGAACAAACATCATAAGCAGATCAAGGAAAGTTATATATCCTTCAAAATATACATGTATATCTTAGGCTAACACGATCCAACTGCTAGTATGTTACCTACACCATGCAAATTATATTCAATGTGGAAAAAATAACTGAAAGGTTTCATCATTGCTAAAGGCAGGTTCCTGACCAACCAAATTCCAAATAATCCTCTACATGACTACCACCACTGTAAAGAACACAGAATCCTGTTTCTAATCATACTTCTGACTGCCTGAATTTCTAAAAAAAATGGCAATAAAATTGTAACAATAACACACCATACCATATCACCATGCTGTGATTGACAAAAAGAGAATAACAATATTCCATGATGCAAAATGTAGTGCCTCCAAGGTTAAGGTTATTGACACTAAGGATGTGTGAAGACCCTGGAGTCATCTTCAAGCAGTTAATGACATCATTTATATGAAAATTTCATTTTGCTGCCACAAACTGAATTTAAAACATTGGTGAATTATTTCATCATTACACTTTTATATTAGATACTTGTTGGGATATCTCTAGTATTATTATAACATTGCATTTTATGTTCCACAGCAACTACACGTGTCTAATACCGGGATGTCGTTCAGAACCAGGTTTTGGGCGGAAGTGTTATCATTATGCTCTCATATCATTGTTACTATGTCATATGATTGGTATTATGATGGTACAAGATAACATTATTGGATTATGTCACTGCCATACCAGCTACAATTATCATGTAGGATGCTCCCTGGATGGAGGAGAGGATTTGTTTCACCCTGGACATACCTGAAAACAAGGGACAGAAATGTTACACCAATGGTGCAACCTCATGCTGCAGGCACAGTACCAGGTGCTATATGCCACAGGCCAACAAAGGATGTGACTGGACTTGGCTCTGCCCAATAAAGAGGCCATGCAAGGTGCAGTATTAAGTAATATCTAAATAGGGAGCATGTGCTGATTAAATATGGTTAGTTTAGGTTACTACTTTAGGTTAGGTAAATATTTATTTATTGTTCCATTTTATTTGTAATTTTTTCCAATTATGCATCACAATTACTTTTCCAGATATCTTATTCCACCAGTTTTTAATTATTTCATTTATGTACTTAATTAAATTATGACTTTGCCTTTCCCTATTTTTGATATTAATTTTGACATTACCACAAAACTTTTACAATTTGAAAAGAAATTTTTATCACACAATAGTTCTTTCTGGACTTTCTTAATTACTCCTGATCGGACCTTGGATCTGAACAACAACCAATCAACATCATGATGTCATGTCAATAAGCCGCCTGCAGAAATGCCGAAAATCCCTACACAAACATCTCAGAGCTGGCACAGTAGTGATGAGACAATTGGTTTTGGGGGAACAATGTTTTAGGTTTTCTGTGTGAAATCATAACTACTACATATTAATATTGCATTACAAGCACTACACAACCACTGTTATGATTGCTTTCCCTCAATGTAAGCACTTGGTCAAAATCTTACTGCTGGCCCCAACATTCCAGATTTCAGTGCAACCTTTGGACAAATTTGATAGGAAAAGTAGAATGAAGACTGTCTTTAATGCACTGCACACGTGTTCCATGTGATAAACAAAACAAAAAAAACTGTCATTGCTTGTCGGTTTTAACCGACAAGTGGCAAATGATCACTTCTGCCAACAGATCTGTCAACCCTGTACCGAATGTGACAAGCCTGCTTGATTTTATCGCCACTATATCCATCACAGAACGAAGCTGACATAGTGGTCAGTTTGCAGTTTAAGCAGTTTCTGCTTTGACGATTTAAGAAACAAGACTTTTAAGGGCCAGACACCGCAAAATACACCAGTGTTTTAATTAAATTTACCGTAATTATGTTCCTCGTGGGTCACGGCATATCGCAATACGCCACCAACTGCTTCCACAACGCATATTGATCACCAGCACGTCTCCCAGATCACATCGTAATGAGTCACGCACGCTCGGGTGCTGCGTCCTCACTGAGCAAGGTACGTCTTAATCATGACAAGTACTAAACAACTGTTCTGTCGGATTCGCATCAAAATTTCTTTTCAACCGAGCCCGTACGATATCTTCCTAATCATGATCCAAGGTGCTTTGCAGCATTCTAGATATGATGATAGTATTTATTTTCCCTGACATTAAGCACTGTGAAATCTACAGCGAATCAGTTCAGTCTTAAAGCTGATTTTCAACAGGTACTTAAATCACAGCAGGCCATTTTTTCGTTTATAACTTTACAGAATTAATGATAATAACTGCTCATGCAAGCCATACATGCGTCTGTCAATGACTGACACCGGACAGCTAAGCTGAGCCTCGTGCATCAACGGTGAATTGGTTACGAACATAGGTGTCGATTCGTATACTTTTCTGTGGGCTGCCCCTGCCCCTCCCCCCAAATACTGAGCCCGCCCCTACAGTGGGGAACTCGCCCATTTTTACCCTCAGATTGCTTTACACATATCGGCTTCACTCATGGCAACCCTTAGTCAAAAACAAGCATCTCATAAAATGTCTCGTCGCAATGGCGCAACTAGGATTTTCTTGGGGGGAGGCACTCGGTGTGAACTGACATCATACCAAAAACACCTGCTGGGAATACGATGTGCAATGGTTCTCATAAAAAAGGCGAGCGTAAGGGGGACCAAGCACCACCACCCCCGAGTCCCGCTGCCCTTTGGTTGTGCCGTTGGTTCGTCCTGTCGACACCGACCAATATCTTCATGTGTGACGCGTGAACCCAGGACCGGTCTGCAAAGAGAAATTACCTCTCCTTCGTTCAAGGGCGCGGGAAGCGGGAGCAGGGGCAGCGCCCCTTCTCACAACTTTTTTGAATTTTACATTAACCCTATGGACGTTGACTGGAATGAATTCATAATTGCAAAGATTGTAAAGATGGAAAGAAAAAAGAAGATTGGGAAGACTGGAAAGACCAAAATAGTTGGAAGGACTCAGTTTAAAGAACTGGCCCCTCAACTTCCTGAAACTTAACATTGGCCATATCGGCGATGACTGAAAAGAACTGACCCAGAATGCTTCTGTGCCCTTCCCACTGTAAAAGGTTTTCCGCGCCCCTGCCCAGGGGCGTAGCCCGGATTCCGCCGGGGGGGGGCAAATCGCATCAAGGGGCCATAACCAATGGGGATACTCGCCAAGAGCGGATCCAGGATTACGCCAAGGCGGGGAGGAGCATGGAGACGGGTGGTCAGCGCGGGGCCCCCATTTTTTTCCCTTCAGGTATGAAAAATGGTGTAATTTCGCCTTTTTACCATATAAAATGACCAAAAATTTCAAACACGTCACCTTATTTAAGAACATTCTGCGTTTTGTTCCAGAACAAAGTGGTCGAAATGTGACGAAAACGGTGAGATTTTAGGCGGTTCTGTCCCTCCCTCCATTTCAAATGTCGTGACTGTATCTGGTCCAGAATCCCGTCTGTCCCTCCCATTCCGTAGCTTCTGGCATTTTTTTGTCAGCTTTCTTTAGGTTGCCTCTTGCAGTCAAAGGGGTGCAAAATGTTTGGCCCGCCACGGCGTGGGGTCGCTCTGCGGTCGGTATTGTGCGGGCTACGTGAGTGGGCGCGAGTGCCACCTTTTGTGCATAACCGGCACCAGTGGTGCCTGATTCCAGCACCCGTCGCCAGGCGGCGGTCGCCTCGGCCGCTTGGTCGCGCCCCGGCGGTGGAGCCGCGGTCGGCCGCTAGGCGGCGGTGGGCGCTGCATAAGGTGCCTAGGATGCTGCTGCCGGGTTAGGCGCATGCGGAATGTGGAACGCGAAGGCCCGGCTTTCGGGGCACTCCGCACCGTGGCCTCCTGGGGGTAGGTGCTGGGACCTGGGAAAACTTGTGGGCTTGGGCCTTAAAGGGTGCAGGGCTTCCCTGTGCATCCTGGGTGCATAAGACGTAAATATTCGCATTGGCCGAGTGTACAATTTGATTTGCTCAGATTTCGGATTGTTTCATCGTTTGAACTGTTAATTTCGAACGTTTCATTTGTAGCTTGTGATTTTATCCCTTTCCCTTCATTTTCCCTTCAATTTATGACTGTGCTGCTGTGCTTTAAACCTGTTCCATTACTGATCGAAACGTCGCAACGAAAAATATGTAATATACCAGGTGTGAAGCCGGTGTTTCCCCTCCTAAGTGCGAGGTGCCGGTACTACTCTGCGGTGAGCGCAACACATCACTGTGTACCGGGTCGTATGTAACGACCGGGTGGTAGGCGAGCGAAACGGCAGTACCGGTGCTTTTGGCTCCCAGTGACGAGTATGGCCGACGAATCACTGCGGAGGGTAGAGCGGCCCTGGGCGGTGCGTAGCGCTGTTTGGTGGCGTGATACGGTCCGTCTACGGAAGGGCCCCTTTGACAGGGGCAACTTTGGTACTTTCGGGCCGTCTGCCGTGCCATGACCCTCTAGTCATCCCAAGTTCCTTTTACAGTTTCACGTGTTCCGCGGGACGTCTCAAGCGCTCCTTTGGCGGTTCAGGGGAACTTCGGACAGTCTCAAGGACCCATCTGGCAGTTTCAGGAATGCTTAAGCCATCTCGGGTTCCCTCCTGTCGTCCCTGCGACGTTTTGTCGTCCAAGGAATCCCTTAGGCACCGAAAAAGACCCTCTATAAGCCGTCTGTGGAACCCTACAGGTACCAAAAAAAACCCTCCATAAGTTTTTCTCCGTCGTGACAGAGGCACCTCTGGCAAGACTCCAGGTCCTTTTGCCGTTTCAGGAGCAGTCTGGACGTCTCAAGGTCTAGTAGTTTCAGGGGACCCTTTGGTCGTCTCAGGGGCCCCTGTTACTAAAGACTTCTAGTTAGCAGTCTAAAAGGTCCCTCTCTAGCAGTCTCAGTGGACTTCTGTGGTCCTGGGTAACCCTTTTATCGTCTTTGGGAAACATTTTTGCCATCTCAGGAGCCCTCTACCAGTTACAAAAGACTTTTTGGCAATTTCAGGGCCCTGTGCAGTGCCATAGGCCCTCTGAACGTCTCCGGTGGTCCCCATGGCTGTATCATGGGCCTTCCTCTGTTACATGAGGTATACCTGGTAGTTTTTTAGGGCCCCTCTAGCCGTAGCAAGGGGTTTTTGTTAGCGCCTCAGGGGCCTCACTGGCAGTCTTAGGGGGACTTTGCCCCTGCCAGGAAGCCGCTCATTACACTGGGAGACCCTCTGGCCGTCCAGCGCCTCCATGAAAACCATATTGTCTTTACCTCGCATGGGCCTTGCAACATTTTTGGCGATCTCAGGGGTCATCTGCGATGTACGAGCCCATTCTGCTGTCTCAGAAACCACCTGACCTTCCTGTGGACCCCTGACAGCATCAGGAACCCATGAAGGTTTCAATAAGGCCAGTGTAGCCCATTACTGACTCCTCTCGAGGTTGAAGTAATCGATAAATCCCCGTTCAGAGGACCGATCTTGCTGGCCAGGGTCTCCTTATGCCGTGCTATGCACCCTCTTAAGTTTTTTTTCCGTCTCAGGTGCCTCTCTGGCAATTTTAGCGGTCTCGTGGATCCTTTGCCGTATCAGGGCCCCTTTTTGGGCTCGTACATCGCAGGTGACCCCTGAGACCGCCAAAAAAGTTGCAAGGCCCCATGTGGTCTCAGGGACCCTTGAAGAGTTTCAAGGGCCTTTCTTTCCATCTTAGGGGCAATCTTACCGTGACAGGATCTCATTAACCTTCCCGGAGACCCCCTGACTATATCAAGAACCTTCAGCTTTTCACTCACAGGAGCCCCCTAGGGACTCAGTCCTCATCTTGGCCGTCTCAGGGGCCCTATGAGTTATCTGACGATCTCAGGGACACTCTGCCATGTTGGGGCTCTGTTGTGGTTTCAGGGGCCCTTTGAGAGTTTCGACCCTCCAGGAGGCCTTGCTGACTGCATCAAGAGCTCGTCAGGTTCTTACAGAGACCCCGTGAAGCTCACATGGAGCCCCTTCGGGACTCCTTTTAAGTCTGACAGGGGCCTCCTCTCAGGCCTGAAGGGGGGGGGGGTTGATCGTCCCAATTACTCCCTCTTTGGATCCGCGCCTGGCCCTCATAATCGGTGGGGCCCCATGTGGTTAAAATTGCTGTCAGTTGTAATGGGGCCCCGCTGAAGTGTAAAGGGGGCCATGTTCGCCTATAAAGACGTTCCTGCCGACCTGGCGGGTGCCTCTTACAGGTCGGCAGGGACATATTTACAGGAAAGCAGGGGCCCCTGAATGGTCGTTTCAGGGCCCTTGTTGGCCAGGGGGCTTCTGGCCTGTAGAGGGCATCCTATCCGCCTGCAACGGGCCCCTGTCGACCTCTGGAGGCAGGGGCAGGAGCCTTCTTCCAGACCGAAAGGAGGCCCCTTCGAAGGCTTACAGGGGTCCTTTATGGACCGACAAGGGGCTTTCCCAGACAAGCAGTGAACTCCCCTACAAGCTCGCAGGGGTCCCTAAATGCTCTTTCATACCACGGGCATCTCTTCATAGCATACAAAGCTTCCTTGTATATTCGGAGCACGTTTTGTTTAGGTTCGTAAACCTTCCCTAATGCTAAAAATATCCTTATTTTTCTTTAATTGTCTGCTTCAGACAGTGTGCGACGCCCTGCGGCCGCCTCACGCTATCCAAAGAACTGGGGCCTTTGGTCCCAGGGGGCCCGCTCGGCCGCCAGGGGGCCCCGCTCGGCCTCCATGGGGCCATGGCCCCTTTGGCTTTCCTTGGCTACGCCACTGGACTGGATAGTCTGGACACTGATATTAAACATCAGTCCTTTCCAGATTTAATCTTTCTAAAATATCCATTATAATCGAGATTGTCCAATAAAATCGCAACATTGCAACAATGAAAATGGCAAGGTTCTGATGATGACCAGCAAGTTGTTTCGTTCTGCAGATAACTTACCAATAGCTGTAGACCGTGCAGAAGGGTCGGCTTCCGCAGGCCAGTCAGTCACTCTTCAGTCGCGCAGCGTGGAACACAGTCCGGCGAGCGCACAACGACTGGCGTGCGGAGCCGGCGAGCGCACAACAACGACTGGCGTGCTGAGCCGGCGAGCGCACGACAACGACTGGCGTGCTGAGCCGGCGAGCGCACAACGACTGGCGTGCGGAGCCGGCGAGCGCACGACAACGACTGGCGTGCGGAGCCGGCGAGCGCACGACAACGACTGGCGTGCGGAGCCGGCGAGCGCACGACAACGACTGCTGCGCGGAGCCGGCGAGCGCACGACAACGACTGCTGCGCGGAGCCGGCGAGCGCACGACAACGACTGCTGCGCGGAGCCGGCGAGCGCACGACAACGACTGCTGCGCGGAGCCGGCGAGCGCACGACAACGACTGCTGCGCGGAGCCGGCGAGCGCACGTCAACGACTGCTGCGCGGAGCCGGCGAGCGCACGACAACGACTGGCGTGCTGACCCGGCGAGCGCACGACAACGACTGGCGTGCGGAGCTCGCGAGCGCACGACAACGACTGCTGCGCGGAGCCGGCAATAACAAAGAAAAAGCGGCATACCCGAGAAGGGTGCGACCCCTCGCAGTATCTCGGTTCTCCCACACCGGCCCAAGGGACAAAGAGTTCGACCTATCACGCTAATCCCTGTCCCCCCCCCCCAAGGCGCCGAAGGCACTAATGAGTGTCCCGCGCAGGCGCCGGCCGGCAACAGACGCCGGCGCCGGCCGGGGGGTGACCGGGACACGCCACCTGTCAGCCGGACCCAGCCGGGACGGACGCGAACGCGCCAGGCTCTGGGCTGGCGCGTTCCCGTGAGAGCGCGTCTGAACGGCTACCAAGTAGTCAAGACACCATGACTTCCGTCCTGGGCTGAACAACCGATTGTCGCAATCATTTCACTGAGTTTCATTATTCCTCGGGGTTTTCAGGGACGACAGGTTCATCCAGGACGTGCAAAGTGGGCTGGGTCCTTGCGCTCTTTCTCAACACACGGATGAAAAAAGTATCAGGTCTGGCCAACAAATGGCTTTTGATCCTGTTTGCCAGCCATCGTGATCTAGGCATTTGGCACCATCAGTACATGAACATCATCAAACCTGGCATGGCCAGAACGGTTTTCTGCAGTTTCTGCCCAAGTAAAACCACAATAGGGCTATTGCAGAGTCGACATTTGTCAAGCAATATCTCCTGAACTGTTTGGAACTATTTGGAATAACGCTACTTGCACGTGTTTGCTACCTACTTTTGTTAAAATTCTATCCAGATTACTATACACTGCAAGGTTGGTCGGCCTCCGCTGTGTCATGTAGAGATCTTTTTCGTCCAGTCAAATTTTTCATAACTCAGCAGCCTTGCTCCAAAAGCACGAAGACATAACTGAAAGAGTCCTTCACCTTTTGGAGTTTTTTAGGAAGTCACTAGAGGCGTATTTGCCTTTCCCACGCAAGGAGGGAAGCCATATTGTTGACGTTTGCTTAAGCAGTAGTTTTCGGACGGGTGACTTCTGGATGATCATAGTAATTTATCGTATTGGTGGTAGTTTTATCGTAATTGGTGGTAGTGCCGTTATCGCGGGTGACCTGAAGAAGCGGCCCGGAGCCCAGTGTGAACTAACATCGTACGAAAATCGCCTACTGGGAGGACGATGTGCCATGATTTTCACAAGAAATGCGGGCCTAAGGAGGAGCCCGGACCCCCGCCCCCATTGGCTGTACCATTGGTTTATTGTACAGATGTTGGCCAGAAAAATGGAAAAAATTGTTACCAGTCGAAACAAAGCTGGCTAAAGCCGTTGAAAGATACTTACATGGAGGGAAGGTTAGGTTATCAGGCCCTCGACTCCCGCTCCTCTCCCCCACCAGTCACCCACGTAAAACGACACCTCGAAGTGGGAGGTCAGGTATATTGGGCTGGACAAGTGACATAAGCTTTCCGCCCGGAGGTAACCGTTCCCATCACCGAACTGTCGGCTTCTGACTGTCCCGGCGGTGGCGCCGGAAAGACCGCGGCAAGCCGGCTGCATATGAGGGTGCGACCCCTCGCGCTAATCTCTGACCCCTGTTCGGGCCCCGGCAGGGCTAATTGGCGCCCCCGCGTGAACACCGGCCAGGGGGTGATCGGAACACGGTAGGACGGGACAACCGTGCCCGGCTGGGGCGTACACAGACGTGTCCGGCAACGCATTTACGAAAGACACCTAATAAGTAACGCACCTAATTTCTGCGACTGGTTGATTTGGTATGTGACGTTTGTTTACATGACGCAACATCTGGAAATGCTTCTCGGCTGGTGGCTGCTGTCAACAGGGAAATGGTTTCAAGTATCTCACTTCGTGGGCGCAGTAATAGATTTTGATGTATTTCTTGTTCTCATCACATTTCTTTCACATGAAAATACTGTGATATGGCGCAAGACTGAGTGGTAAACCTGCTAATCACATCAAGAAACCGACAAAGGAAACTCACAAAAGTCTGCGTGATTTCAGACTTCCAAAATGGCCGCGCTATTACGCGCCGTGATGGTGCGCTTTGCTGCGACGCTTGGTGTATGCCGGGGGCGACGCCACAGATCTTTGACTGTGGTGTACTGCCATTGGCGCAACCCAGACGATGAGCTCTTGAAAGGAAATGCCCGCCCCCACAAGACTGGGTTGGGTTTGTCCCCGGATTTCGGCTACTTCATTTTAGGACTTACCATCTTTGCAGTAAAAACCTGTCGCTAGTCTGGCCGAAATCACGGTAAAATTAGCACTCACGCTACGGAAAATTCTGGCTTTTACGTAACGTAACAAAACGCCTTATCCGTTCTTCACTACTGTGTAGTGCTCCCTAATACAAGTTCTCGCTAATATTGGAACTAACCTCTCCCTCCGAGCAGCAGCCAGATTTTCATAACCTCATTCATGAAAGCAAACTTTGTCAAAGTACATCCGAAGTTCAATTTAACCGGCAATTGCTAGACTGTGCCCCCGATTTCAGATCTCTATTGAAGTTGCGCTGATAATTGTCGCGCACCAGCCAGGCTTCTTAAAATGGCTAAGCTTCAAACATGCCTAAATATGTGGAGAATTCACAATTTTCTCTTCATCCTGAGAATCTGAAATGTAAGCTATCAAACAACCAACCAACCAATTTGTTTCACCACAATATTTCACCCCAAGGCCTACGATTATTGTGGGGCCCTGGATATAAGCAGCATCCCACAGTCAAATGACTGCACGGTACTGGTACCCCGCCCACCCCACGGTTGCTCCGCCCATTGTGTGTGCAGTTCTAAACGAGGTGGAGCAGGATCCAATTCAGGTTGCCGAGGAAGGTTTTCTGCCACCCTTTGGTGAACGGAACATTTGTCGCGATCCAGCACGGTATTTCCCACGAATATTTGTTCTTATTCCACGTCTGGAGACTTTGAAACGAGGTGGACGTTTAAGACAGCATTTTGTCAGTGCAACAGCTAAGGTCATTGTCCTTTGCATGGAATGCACTCAGTCGACGGGGCATGCTATTCACATGGCTCGATATTCTTTAGGGGGACGTGGGGATATCGGAGAATGTTTTTAGAGTTCTAAATATTAGAATAAATTGAAGTGTTCAGGTCAAGCGCCGTAACAAACTGTGCCCTTGCGATGCACAGCTCGTTTCACCTTTTAAAAAGTTTAGGTCTGGATGGCCTTTGCGACTCCGCTTTGCAGGTGGATGACCAAATGAACGAACGAGTTTTCTTATCTTACGCCATATTCATTCCAGTCACTTAATTTTAAAAGAACATAACAGGAATGAGATCCCAACCAAATGTTAATTACTTTCATTAAATGGGTCTTACGGTTTCATTCCCCGGCTAACTGACTGGCTGCAACTCTTTGCTACCAGCAGTCGGTAAGAGTTTCCAGGTATTACGTCATGTCAGAAACGTCACGCGCTAAATGAGCCAATCGGAGAAGCCTTGTGCCGTATTGCTACGCCTTTTGTAAAAACGCCGCCCGGCGTGAGGACGATGCATTCCCATGGAAGCGCGTCTGAAACGCTGTAGCAGACGCATCCGACCGGCTACTGTAGCTGGTCGGGCGCTCTCTCACGGGAACGCGCTGCCCCCACGCCGGGTACGTCTGTGTGCGCCCCGGCGGCCCGGCTGACACGTAACGTGTTCCGGTCGTCCCCTGACCGGTGTACGCGCGGGGGCGCTCACTAATACCGCCGGCGTCCTGGAGGGGGACAGAGGGGAAGAACTCTGTCCTGTGCCCGGCTCGGGAAAACCGAGACAGTGCGAAGGGTCGCACCCTCTCATGTCGGCCCGGTTTTCTTTATTCTTGCCGGCGACGCCGCACAGTCGTGACACAGTCGTGCACTCGCCGGGCTCGCGTCTTGTAACCCTTTTCACTGTACCAGATGCACAGACTTTCTTTGCCTTGCCCGCGACGTCCTGGCAGTGAGTGAAATTACTGGGAACAGGGATCGAACCCACCCATATTTCTCACACCGGCTACCCAGACGAGATCGACGAGGTCAGCAGTCCTCTTTGCATCCTTCACGCCTACAGACTTCTCTTTGCCTGCGTCGGCAACGTCTTCACTCGCCAGTCAGTTTAAAAACTAAACCTGTTAAAAGGCGGAACAAACCGTGCATCGCAATGGCACAGTTTGTGACGGCGCTTGACCTGAACACTTCAAAAACAGCGTGGTGCGGGCTCAGATCCCGGGTGCCGTAGGAGTTTTCTGACACTCGGAAAATGAACATTTTCTCAATCCGACTGCATTTTTGACTAACTGCGGCTTTTATTATTATCCTTTTATTCTAATATTTATAACTCTAAAAACATTCTCCAATATCCCCCCACCAGGATATCGAGCCATGTAAAAAGCATGTCTCTTCGATTGAATACATTTGCAGTCATTTGACTGTGGGGTACTGCGTACACCCAGTGCTCCACAATAATCGTAATTCCTGGGTTGAAATATCGTGGTGAAACATATTGGTTGGTTGGCTGGTACATTAATTAAGAGGTTTTTGGGATAAGGGGGAATTGTGAAATTTTCTGCATATTTAAGCGTTTTGGAAGTTTAACCATTTTAACAAAACTGGCTGGTGCATGACGATTATCAACCCAACTTCAATAGGCATCTGAAATCTGGGGCATAGTCTAGCAAATCTGAAGACGCTGTTTTGCAGATTACATTGAACTTCGGATGTATTGTGACAAAGTTTGCTTTCATGAATGAGATTATGAAAATCTGGCTGCTGCTCGGAGAAAGAGGTAAGCTCCAATATTTGCGAGTGGAGAGTACTGCACGTTTGTTTGTTTGTTTGTTTATTTGTTATGTTTGTTTGTTTGTTATTATTTGTTTGTTTGTTTGTTATGTTTGTTGGCGGTTTGTTATGTCATGTAAAAGCCAAAGCTTTCCGTAGCGTGACTGCCAATTTTACCGTGATTTCGGCCAGGCAAGCGACAGGTTTTTACTGCAAAGATGGTAAGTCCTAAAATGAAGCAGCCGAAATCCGGGGACAAACCCAACCCAGTCTTGTGGGGGCGGGCATTTCCTTTCAAGAGCTCATCGTCTGGGTTGCGCCAATGGCAGAACCCCACAGTCAAAGATCTGTGGCGTCACCACCATCACCACCACCATCACCCGGCATACACCAAGCGTCGCAACAAACCGCACCATCACGGCGCGTAATAGCGCGGCCATTTTGGAAGTCTGAAATCACGCAGACTTTTGTGAGTTTCCTTTGTCGGTTTCCTGAAGTGATTAGCAGATTTACCACCCAGTCTTGCGCCATATTCACAATATTTCAATTTGAAAGAAATATGATAAGAACAAGAAAAACAACAAAATTTCTTGCCGCGCGCACGAAATGAGATACACGAAAACATTTCCCAGGTGACAGCAACCACCAATCGAGAAGCATTTCCAGATGTTGCATCATCTAAACAAAAGTCACATACCGCATCAACCAATCACAGTAATCACAGAAACTAGGTGCCGTACTAATGTATCTTTCATAAATACACCGCCGGGCACGTTTGCGTGCGCCCCAGCCGGGCAAGACTGCCCCGTCCTCACTGTTTTCCCCCGATGAGGGCCATTCATAATGTCCAGAGTTCATAATGTCCAATGTTCACTATGCCCAATGGTCAAAATATGCATAGTTTATAAGATCCACAGGTAATAGTGTCCAATGTTCATCCACATTTCATAATGTCCGATGGTCAAAACATCTAGCGGTCATACTGTCCACAGTTCATAATGTCCAAGGCCGGCGGCGCATCGGGTGCTGGCAAATTAGTTTCAGAATCCCCGCCAGGGTTTCTGGAACCAGTGCGTAGTTGCAGCCATATTGGACCTTACTGCCTTACTGGCCCTGGTCTCTTTTCCTTTGGCGCCGAATGACCCTGAAGTCGGTGCGCCCCTAAGCCCCAATAACCAACCAACCAACCAACCTGGTCTCTTCCTGCCGCCGCCGCTCGGCGGGAGGGAACGGCCGGTCACACGTGTTCCGGGCGCTGATTGTCGCACCGCAAATGGCCTCCCCTTTGTTTGTCACGTTCAAGCCCCTCGAGGAAGAAAGTCGAGGCGGCGTGCGACGTACACTTCATGTATAGAAAACTGGAATGAAATGATGACAGCATCCCATTGCTTGAGCCAGTTCGCAAATCACCACTTGCCTTGGCAACAAGTAAAGAAACAGAATGGTGGGTGATGTGGTCCCAGCAGGGCGGCCCGTCCGACCAGCCGCTGGACGCGCCACCCGGCCCGGCGGTAATCGCGTCCTGCGTCTCGGGACCCGGTCGGACCAAGGTCACGGTAGGGGACAGTGGTGGTGCCGAAGCCTGCGTGTCGGGCGGACGGCCGGGTGGCGCGTCAGCGGCTGGCAAGACGGAGCGGCTTGCCGGCGCCACAACAGTGATGACAACACATTGCTTCAGATCAAAGCAGCAACCAAAGAAGTGATGTCACCCACTTTTTGCTTCATGCCAGAGGTGATAAATCTCTCGTACTTTCATTCACTAGTATGTCGCAGGATCTAGGCGCGTAGCTTTTAAATATAAATGGATTAGGGGTGTCTTGTCATACAGTATCATATGGACCCCAAATAATTTTCTTTGGCTCCGCTGGCGCGGCTCGCTTGGCCCTGCTGTACACCCTTTATCGGCTAATAACACCGTAGACGGTGCGCGTGAAATCATGGTTTTTCAGCCGCAGCTTATTTCAGCAAACCTTCACTGCGCATCCAAATTGTTGCGGTCCTGAAGGTACTGGCAAAGGTATTTCGGAAAATGGTACGTAAAGAAGTTTACTCTTATGCAGGTAGTACCTCCACTGGGCATAGCTGCAACATGCGACACGAGTAGCTGTGAGAGTGTTTTGCAGCTTAAGCTTCAGACAACTGATAGACGCCTGACGAAACACAAGGCTTGACTCGAGAAACGGACGCTTGAGCCCAAGAGGCTGTGTGTCCAAACTCACTACAACCAAACCAAATTTTGGTTGATAGCTACGTCTAGCCACTGCAGCTGTTTATGTCCTTAAACGTGACTGTCGTCAGATGAAACAGCAATGGATATACAGCTCGGCCTGGGGAGAACAGAACGACAGACATACAGACAGACAAGTGTTGGACTGCCACAAGACATCGGCATGATGATTCGGCTGTTGTGATATCTACTGAAGACATAAGACGTAAGATATACATGAATATATGGAAGAAGACATAAGACAATGTGAAAGGTTGCTGTTTACAATGATATTTTGCTAAGCTAAAATATCATTTCATTCTATCAAGAGATTCATTCAAACTAAAGCTTCTTTGATTGTTTAACTGATCAGTTTGGAAATAACTATAAATATCGTTCATATCACGAGGATGATATCGCTCGCCTTCTGCTCAGATGAGCATCGAATAACGCTACAAATTAACGAGATTGTATAGCTACTTAATTTATGCCTCATAATTTTGATCGGTGCGCCAAATACTTGTTGTAACATGCATTTGGTAACACACGTTCCAATGAAGGTGCGACATGACAGTGCGATAGTCGGCTTGACCATATCTTGGACAGTTGCCGGCTGACCCGCCGACCAAATATCAGGCGCTGGGGCGACTTCGAACCCGTCTTGCCAGCTCCAAATGCATGCATAATGCAAACATGTATTCATATATGTGAACTGGCGAAGAGGGACCGGGTTTCAAGGACCTTCGTCCATCATATCGGTGAGGAATCAGCTAGCCGCAATCATCCAGCCAGTCCATTTTATGCCACTTTTGTAAGCTAGCTGTTGTTATTAATTTGCTTCGATACAACAAACTCAGTGATGTGTCATATTCGTAACGATATTCCTCGGTCCCTGCAAAAATAAAAGCATACCCCGGTGCCGTGGTGGACTTGCCCTTACATTGCAATGACCAACTAGAAAACCATTGCCCTGTGGACGCCTGTTTTAGCCGTGCCTGTACGATTCCACACTGCCCAGAATGTTAATATTATGAGTGTTCAGGCAAGTGGTTCGTCATCATTGGAAAATGGAGATGTGGCAATGAGTAGGTTTGAGCCCAGCACACAAATGTGCGTTCAAACCGAGTTATGCAGCCCACTTCACCTCCCGGCCACCGGCATCCGCCCGGGCTGCGATTTCACGGGTGATGGGGACATGGATGAGATTGGCAATCGTGTGTGAACCCCACACACCGCAACCAAGCTCACCACTTCCCTGGACAGGGAAAGGCCGAACTGGCAGAGACGCGCCCAACAGGAGTCGGTGAAAACACCGGATCTGAGGTAGTTTCCGGAGGCAACACTTTGGAGGATGGTGGGGAATGTTATCAACAAGCATAAGTAAATGTTCACCATCGCTTACTTCTTTGGAGTTTTGGTATATTTCTTAGGAGTTTGACCGGAAGGGTCGGTTTTCCTTTACATCGAGCTGTTTGACGTACTCCCGGCACCATATCGAGCTTTGAAAGCTTAGTGACTTCTTTAAGATCAAGTGGTGAAATCACAGATCTTATTTGACCTCAAAATGCATTGAAAACGTTCTTGTGACGAATTTTGGGGCTGATTTCAATAATGCAAACTAATATTGCCACTCTCGATAATCAGAACACTGTGGTCACAAAACATAGTTTCTTGGCGCTAGCCGCGTCATAAAAGATGATGAGGATATTTTACCTATTGTCGACCTGTCCTTCGCCAGGAGAAACAAAAGCAGTAACTTTATACAAGAACTGGTCAGTTTGAAAACAATTTCGCTACAAAAGCATGGGTTTCAGGCACTGCTTGTACGGAACTACTACGATGACAGCAAAGATGGCAAGCAATATTATCTTTCGCAGTGACCTGATAGGCACTCCCCGCTCGTCAGACGCATAGTTAAAAATCTGTATGTCTGGAGGTACTTTTCGCTTTCTGTTAAGCGAAAACGAGCAACCCTTTTCTTCTGTAGTTAAACAGTTACACCGAGTCTTCAGTGGACCTCACGACCTGCATTTAGTTCTGTAGCCACCTGTATGTCGACTAGTAGAAAATTGCTTCTAAGCTAAAGAAGGGCATACACAGAAGCAAAAAGCCTTTGTTATAATGTAGCTGTGCACCACTGTTACGCTGTATTTCAGAATTATGCCACTGCAGTTACGTTACATTAACGAGGAACTGCAAGATGTTGAATAGATCTTGATGCCATGGAACCATTATATGCGCTCTTTTTGCGACGCAATCGCGGCGTTTTCTATTCCTTAAATATCGTCAAAAAGTCCCATTGAGTTTTGTTTAGCGAAAAACACATAAGTTCAGGGTCAGGTCAACAGCTGCGGGGAGACACAATGCATGTAACGGAACCCATGGGGCGAGGAGAAAATTACTGGAAATCGGGCCAGCTTGGTTTAAAACAGAAGTTAACGCTGCCATATTGCTCATGTAAAATAATCGGAAACAAAAGATTCTGTCTGACGTCCTTTGAACTGTTTTACAAACATCCAATGGTTAGCAATGCAAGCGTTGCTAATACGCTGAGTAGTTATGGTGCACTCGTGTTCATTAGTAAATACATCTTCATGTATCAATCCGAATGAAGCATGCTTAAATTGCCTCGCCTCAGCCGTTACTACAACCACAGCTGTAGGCAAAACAAAATCTCCAAAAGATGATTGCATACTGTTTTATCTGTCGTCATCTCTATGCAGCAGTATCTTGCAGAATACCACCACTTCATGGGCATCTGAATGAGCCGAGCGCTGAGCTGGTGTTAAAAGATGCTTTGTTGGGGTCATGATTAGTAAATCATTGTCCATATCTGTCTCTCAAACCCTTTGCGACTGGGTGTCAATTTTTGCGTTGCTGGATGTCCATTTTGGTGCACTGAGTGTCCATTTGGACACGCCGTGAACATGCTAAAATAGGTCCCGGTTTCAGCCAGCAGACAGTCCAGTTCCATGCCAGCTTTTATGTCAATCAACGACACGTTAACATACGAGCTGTACATATTTCATTACCAGCGTGGCTGTATGCTGAAAGGCTTTACTTTGAAGAGCATGCTAATGAAATTCAGCAGCTCGGCCCGGCACGGCCGTAACGCCCTTTGCTAGTAAATGGTGTTGCAGTCAGTTAGAGTAGAATCGTGCGTTACGGCTAGAAGATAGGTCATTTCCGCATTGCGTTTTATGTCAATGAACCGCACATTAACCCGCGCACGACCATCGGTCCGTTTCGAACATGGGCGACTGGGGGGGGGGGCAGTTGGCCGCCCCCTCTAACTCACGAACGGTTGGTCGCACGATAAAAATAAGCATACCGTTGGAAAGCTTGTGACGAGTAGAGCTCGGAACTGGTCTCATTTTTAGTTTTAGACAATATGTAAGCGATTTACGCCTTATATATGTTTTCTCATAGCCGACTGCATGAGACCGAGAAATGGCCTGAATCTCAAGGGCTGTGACTAAAAATGCATAGCTAAACGCACCAGCGCACAAGTAAAGAGGTCCGCGGATGCCGATACACGTCTGATTTCCCAGATTTGTTCAATATATGCGACGAAACGTTGAGCTAAAGACACGGCATTTCTCTCGGCAGCTGTAGGCGTGCGCTGCTGCCGTATGCGGTACCAAATTGAAGGGAACTAATTTTAGCGTTTGTTTATTTTCGCGAAAAAGACGATCTATGTATATTTTATTGATCTTAGAGGTTCTTGCCATGGTTTTTCATGCTTAAATTTTGGAAAAATTAATTAGTTACCAATCTACAAAACTGGCGAAGCTTTATTCGCCAGAGCCTGTTTTTTTCCAAAACATGCTACTTTTTCAAACTTTTTGAGGTTCCTGGTATTACTTACGTATGTGCAAGCTAGTTCTGCCATTTTGTACCAATTTTGAGTAATTCATCGATGATTTTCACGGTGATACATTTTGGCTCACTACATTTATTCGTGATCTGACTTCAGGTCAATGACTGGAAGTCATTGATACTTTGCCCAATGACGGTAACTAGATGTCTGCTTGACTCCACACTAAAAATGTTATGAAATATTCCGTCAATTTTCGAAAAAAACGACGACATGTGTTAAAAATGGGCTTGACCTTAGGTCAATGACACGGAAAATTCCGAAAAATCTGGGATAGCAGATTTGTTGCATCTATCACGTTCACTTATCCCTGAAAATTATTATTGAGAAATCTTGTTTTGCGAAAAAGTCAGAGGGCGCTAAACTTTTTTTTGACATAGGTCTGTTTGACCTGACCTAGGTCAGGCACCTGACCTGACCTGTGGTCAAAATTTTGGCATGAGATGTAAAATTGGTTAAGAAAAAGGTACACAAAGTTTTGTGACTCTGTGTTTGTTGGTTCTCTCACAATCCCAGAAAAACCTCAGGGTGGTAGTGAACTGCCCCCCAGTCGGGGATGGCTTAATATACAAGATGTGCTGTTCACATTGTACATCGAGGTCAAAGTTTTCCATTTCGACGTGTTATCTGCAACGCTTTTGTGAAGCTCGATAAACCACAGCGAACAAAACCAATGGCCAATAGTGATGTTTCAGTTGACAATTTCTCCAGACGTTGAAAGAATGGCTGAGCCATACACCTCACCATTTCATTGTGACACAACAGTCGGGGCTGCATTACAAGCTGTCATACCACGTCTAGACCACTGGCAGCCGAAACGAAACCCCACCACCACAAGAAAGTGAGTACAGGTGTCACGCGCTCTACGTGACGTCTTAATGATGTCTTTATTATAATGAACCGAGTTCTGAATATTTGTGACCGGGACGCTGTGAAAAGGATGCACCGTAGCACAAGCTGTGTTATGGCAAGGTACCACTTAACTACTCTAACTTAAAGAACAAGTCAATTTCCAGTCCAGTCGTACCACCGACTCCCGAGTTATGCCACACTTCTTGTTTAAACTAAAAAGTAAGCAACAGAAGTTTGCTCGCCTGCCCGCCGTCTTTCGGGCCACGATCTGTAAGCATCACTGAAAAGCATATGGAATGCGTTCTTCCTGCTAAGATCTTCGGCCGACAGGGCTTTCGTGTTTGTTAAACTTCTGCTGCTGCTTAATGGGCAATCCATAGGCTTTTAGAGCTGTAACGCATCATTACGTGCCTAGAAAAAACGACTTGAAAACTAATTAGGTAATGTGTTTTATACTAGCTGCACAGCACACCTTGCTTGATGCAGCAAAGCAAATACACACCTTGCTGATGCAGCAAAGCAATATTGTAATGCAAACTATAAGGCGGAGCAACAAAATGGATCGTATGAGGGAACAGACATGGCTGGAGGGACCTTCAAGAATTCCAAACAGTAAGGCAGAGGATTCCCAAGAAAAGAAGGATGATTTTAACCCTATTCCCGGCAGGGGGGGCTGAATCCGCCCCCCTCGGGTTTTTTGCTTGCCAATTCCAGGCTTTTTAACGCAGCTTCGCGACACTTGGTGGCTTTTCCTAGCTCTTTCTTTCTACGCGTTGTGACAAAATTTCACAATTCTACTTTGCTCAGGAGCGGAGCCAGGCAACGTTTTTGGGAGGCACCTCAGGCCATTTTTGGCCTTGTTGAGGGTAAAAGGAAAATGGCTGCCAAAAACAGAGTTTTTAAGATAGAACTTAAAACTTTACATGGATGTATAGCTAAATAGTTGGGCAATGTGCACACAAAATGTTCTTTATCTGAGATCACTTTACAAGGCCAGGTCAAGGTCAAAAGTCAAAATTTGTTTTTTTTGCAAGTAATTTCGGTGTCTTTTTTCAAATGCCAAACCCGGAATATATATGACGTAGAAGGGTGCCCTCTACTTGTGTACCAAGTTCCAGCTTGATATCGGGTCGGGTCACGGAGCTATGACCTAAAATGTCCGTGCGCGTACACTATATCGCAATAGCCATAAAATGAAATTTTAGAAATACAGTGAATTCAAATGATTGAAAACGTTTACAGATCATATCAAATGCACACGAAATCATTCCAAGTGACCCCAAGGTCACTGGAGGTCATTTGAGGTCAAAAGTCACAAGTTGATCTGAAGAACGTGTGACCATGACAGTTCCCCCTTTTTCATGTCCCTGGCACCGCCTATGCTAACATTATACAAACATTGTAACGCAATTTTTGCTTCTTTAGAATAGCATGACTAGCAGAAGCCAAAAAAGTGTTTTTACCTTTTTTGTTCATTCAGTTATTAGAGAAAACTAATCCTCCTATTTTTGAAACCCTGTAAACGCCCATGAATTTTCTCAAAATTTCAGGTTTGCGGACGCATGGTAAAAGCCCTATCTATAATCTCTCGATTGATGCCAGTTTCATTGAAATCGGTGGATAAACAACGAAGTTATAAGAAGTCCAAAAGTACCCCCCATTTTGACATTTTTGCCCCTGCATCCACAAATTTCAAAATTTAGAAAATTTCTTTATATAAAAATGTAGTTCACGTCACGGCAAACCGATTGCCGTTTGTTGCGATGAAATCGGACAAGTAGTTCTCGAGATCTCAGGGGGGCCGAATCCGCCCCCCCTGCCGGGAATCGACCATACCGTCTAGCCCTCCGGGAATTGGGTTAAAGCGACATCATGGAAAGAATGGAATAAGTTAAGAAACGAAAGGCCGACGACGACCTTAAAAACGGTGGTAACAGCAATGTGATGCTCCAACTTCTATTGACATACAACAAAAAATGGCTAAAAATGCTTAATGTGTGGATCGTTCTCAGAAACCTCTAAAGAAGAAGAGTTGAACCTAAACTTTTCATCGAACGATAGGGTCCTTTCCTTCCTGTCTAAGATCCACCGGAGGATTCAAGAACCTGCTCATCAACAAAAGATGTTGTAAGAGCAACATCAGGGCATATAACAATCTCACTGGTAAGTACTGGCTTTGACGAAGAGTTTATAATGCCAGACTTCTCTTGAAATTTAAGAATTCAAGGAACAAACCTACCACTCCACTGGATCCGTCTTTCCCCAACATGGAGCCAGAAAGAAATCTACCTAGATCTACATTCATGGTTAAGACATGGCAATGAAAGAAGAGGCCCGAAACAGCAAACAGATCCGTTGAAGCATGGACGCAGCTTGGATGATTACCTTCTACTTGACAACCTTTTTGTCATCGGTTTCAAGTCTGCAGCAAAGCTGCCGGAACAAGTGGTCGAGGAGACCAAGTTGGTCTTGAGAAAGGACAAAAATTCACTAATAAACGCAACGGAAGGTACAAGGTTCAACAAAAGGTTTCAGATCCAAATGGGGCATTTCAAACCCCTGCATTATATACTTTTCTTCCCACCTGGTGATGAAGGCTGGCATGGTGATTTATATCAAATCAAGAAATTATGAATGCAGGGGAAACAAGATCACGCCATCTCTCTTCTACAGCCAACCCTTCAAAGCCTGAGATGGACAGTCATCATTTTAATCAGTTTTTTTTTATTTTAGCCTTATCTGTCGTTTTTCTACCTATCGTTTTTCATCTAATTTAGCCCATCAATAGGTCAAGTCGGCTCATAAGAGAGTACGCGATCGAATAGTGCTAACGGGCCGAAAGACAGGGGCGCACGTAGATTGTCTGCTTTTTGTCGACAAATTTCACTTTATATGATTTAAGAGATCAAATGATATTAAAGATCTTCATTGTTCCACATGTGTTACCGTTGCTACTTTAAAGCTGCAATATTTCCGAATTTACATGATAACTTTAAGTAAAAGCTGCGGGTTCAACGATTTCACGATGGTCTCGTTTTAAACGGTTGTTATTGTAGGAAAAGACAAAGGAGAATTCCTCGCGCCGTCTCTCTCACGGCATGAGTAATTCCAGTTTCTGCTACCTCTCCACTGCAGACAGAAAGTGACTTGAGATCGAGCAGAAGCCGCTGAATGCGTCCTTTAAGTGAACATGAATGTTAGCAGCCTGCTTTATACCGGGAGAAACTTGGGCTTTGACGCAAAAGACAAATATAGAAACCATGACTCAACCTCTCGGCAGCGCCTTGATATGGTTTATGACTGAAACGTTGAGTTATCGTTTATATTTTTATCTTGTGCGTAAACCCATGTTGCTTCTGGTAAAAAGAATGCCGTTTATTGTCATAATTATGCCCAAAGCCCAGAACCGTGTACAGACTGTTTGGCTTTATTAATGATATGTATTTTCCAAGGCAGTTCGCCCACTTCTTTCCAGAAATTTTATTTTATTCGGTATCATGACGCTTCAGATTCAGGTTTGTGGTTGGTTAACCTACAAGTCTGCATTCAGGTATCCTTTGGTCAGGCAGGTAGCTGGAATTTTCTTCGAGGGGGGCAAATGCCAAATCATGTCGTATGCCACCGGCGTATGGCGAAATTTACAGGATCAAACAACAATTCTATGTAGCTGACATATTCAACGCACGAAAAATAAACGTAATGTTTCCTTTTGCAATTAAATATATATTAATAGATATTATAAAAATTTAATAAGTTTTTAGTATATTTTTTGGAAAAAACAAAAAAAAACCCCCCTCTCTAAAAAAAAAAAAAAAACCCCAAACCCAAAAAAAAAAACCACTCCAAAATATGATCACATTTTGCTATAGTTCAGGTGCAGTCCCTCCGTTTCCACTGTACGTAGCGAGATTTGTTTGTTGCAAAAAGAAACTTGCCTGCTTCAGTCGACGTTAGGCAAATTCACCGCCAAATGCTTCCTATCGCACGCAAGGGTAAAACCTGGGACCCACTTGATAAAAAATTGGCCTCGCTTTGTTTCCAAAGCGTTCTCGGTGTCTGCAAGCTGTATCGGCAACCCAAGATCAGAGAAACCCGAGATGGATGTGGCATTGCAGAGTACTGAACGCCCAATCGCATATCATCATGCTCGTGCCTCAGCAGATATCGCGTGTTTTTTTAGGATGTTGAAGACCAAAATGGGTTTTGGGACGTTTTCATTTTTTACAGTTGACATCAAACCCAAGGCCGGATTTGGCCTATCGCCGAAAAGGCATTTGACATGTGGTATAAACTGTGCACTGGATGTCGTATCCGCCACCCGCAAAAGTGTTCAGTGGAATACATGTTGTTTTGGTCACCCAAAATCACCCAGAATCAACCGACAGGAATATCAGCCAATTGAAATACATGCACGGCAAGAAACATGAAAAGATGACCTTCCCAAAACTCGGTACTGAACGCCTCATCAAAGCGCTTCATAAAAGGGTCAAAGTATGTAGTACGATGGCTAACTCACAAAGCACGTCACGACAAGGAAAGGAACATCGTGGTTTATGCCTGTGCTGCTGTGGCTGCCTCTGCGAGAGTAAACTATTTGAAGGAGGAATTGCAAACTGGGTCGCGGGTTGTATTGCAGTCCTTCGGTTTCGTGGAACTACGGACTTGATTAAGGTCCTTTTGATGCCTAGGACTGGGGACTGGATTGCACTTTTTTGTAACAGAATGTTAATGATACTTGATAATGGTCACCATCCAGTTGGCACTGCTGCTACTGCTCCTGCCCCATGGGCTGCTACATATGCGCTTGAAGCTGGTTAAGCAGGGAAAAGCAGCGCCTAAAAATCAAAGAACACCTTCGTTATCGAAATAAAACGTGCCGCATACTCCACTGAATTAACACAAGCCAATGGCAATCGGAACGGAATAAGCACGGTGCGGAACTGTGCCGTGATACGGACGCCTGGAGCGAAATTTAGCGGATGTTAATTTGAACGCATTGCCAAGTGGAAACAATGCTTTGTAGCTCCGCTAAACAGCCTTTTCCATTGGAATGCCCATAGGGAATGTCTCGTTGAACTCGTGGTGATGGATTTCCTTCGTTAAGACTTACCGCTGTAGAAGTGCCGTGGCAAAGTGGATAGGTAGGTTTTCCGACGTAGTAAACAATTCCTACACAGTTAAGCTAAAACCGACGGAAGCACGCTTCAAGTGAATTGACGGATGTCCCGATGAATACGAACAAAAGGTACTGTTGCATCACTCGGCATAATGAGAATAAACGATGAAATGAGACAGCGACGTCACTTGAAATTTTAGACAAGAAGCCTGTCAAACATAAAATCTGGCGTGACAGGTGTCGCACAATCTGGCTGAAGGACGAAAAATCTCCTTTTAAAAAGACGCAGATAGACGAACCATGCCCAGCTTTCCTAGGACGTCGTATCTGTATCCTATCCTATCCGTCGTATCCTATCGTCGTACCCAGACTGCGTATATCGAGGCGTACCTCCAGTGACTGACTTGGCCCAGATAACGTCATGGGTCGCAATCTTCATTAAAAAAGTTGGGCATTTCGATGCATTTTCATAAGGGCAATATAACTTCTTTTAAAGTTATGAGGACAGTTGCTCCTTACTCCCCGCTTCCGCGTCCCCACCGCTGGACAATGAAGATAAACGGCATACGCAGACCATAAGTGGCGTTTTAATTTCGGGTCAGGAACCAACGACGAAACAGATACATGACGCATTGCTGGAATAACATTTTGCAGTGGCTGTAACACCATGGGTCCGACTAACGTGATAAGAAGTCCAAAAATACCCCCAATTTTGACTTTTTTGCTCCCTTTTATCCATCTTTTTTAAAATTTTGAAGACTTTTTTTTATAGAAATGTAATTTGCCTCATGGCAAATTGACTGCCGTTTGTTGCGATGACATCGAAAGTGTAGTTCTCGAGATCTCGGGGGTCGAATGGCCCCCCCCCCCGCCGGGAATCGACCATACCGCCTAGCTCTCCGGGAATAGGCTTAAATAGTGTTCCATTGTTTTTGATTGCATGTGTCATCCTTGCCAAACGTTATTTTGTCAGTTTTGATGCAGCCTGTCAATTGAACTACACAAGTGAGCCAATGTATTCAACATAAATCAAATGACACCCTATGGTTTTCTCCTCGGCGAGGCCTTGTATTCACAACGACGTGTTTCTGTCATTACGTGTGTGGCTTCCAAAGCAAAAAGGAGCAAAGGAAGGGAGATATGGAAAAACTCGATTTAGATCCTGTTTCATTATTGTTTCCACTAATTAATACTAAATCCATGGTGATCCAAAAACATGGTCTTTTCGGGCAGGGACGGCGGATTGCATCTTCGGCTAGGGGGCTCTATCAAGCTCTATCGGATGAACGGCCAACCTCATTTGCGTTACCTTCCCCCCCAAAAAAAATAACTGAATTTCGCTCTTTTTTGCTATCGCCGGGTTTTTCGTTAAATAAACAACCTTTTCCCAGGTTTTGGCGCTGGTGTACACTTGTATTCTCTAAAATGCATGAGGTTTTTTTTTATTCAGGTCTCTAGGGAAAAGAGGGTGAATTGCGTCCCCTTAAGCATAAACGCCATGTGTGAGTCACCCTTGAGTACCAGAAGCAAAGTTTGTGTTTCGAACGATAAAACAAACACTACCTTACATTATTACTGTCGAAATATTTTTGAGAAACGTGCTGCCTGTTCCTTTCAGTCCGTTTTCGTAAACCCTCAAAAGGGCGCAGTTGCCGAAATTCGTTGTTAATTGCGCCCAGGGGGCGGCGCAATTGGCATTCAAATGCGCCACAGTGGCGATGTTAAACTGGCAAATGTATGAATGTACCCTTAAGGTGGAGGACGGCAGTGTAGGTAAACATACTTGCATCGAGCTGAGTATAAAATTTTATACTGAGTGAATTAGATGCGTTATAACGTATTGGCAACTAAATTCATACGTAGGTGTCTCATGAAAATGCAAGGCCGGGCTTTAGCATGCCAGCTATATCTCAGATACAACAATATTTACGTGTTTTATATCGAATTATGTTGTTCAGTTTACCTGCCAGAAACAAACATAACTTGGTCATGAAAGTGCAGGCTATTCTCTGGTTTCTACCAGTGTTAATTACTTAAAATGTTGGGCAACATGGTTTGTCGCTCAGTTGTGTCCTTATAGTGCAGATAGTATACCTATACACCTATAGTGCAGATAATCAACAACGCATCGCATATCCGACTACTACTCTCTCATTGCTGCACTTCAAAGAAACACATGATTAAAAGCATACGCTTTTAATCATGTGTTTCTTTAAAGTGCAGAAATGAGAGCATTGATGGATGGTAAACATCTGAGATGTCCAATATAGAAAACATTGTGCTTTTTTTGATCTCGTGTTTTCCTTTTTCTGCGTTTTTGTGTGTAAAAAACTCAGTTAGAACCGGGCTAGCTCCGCGTGACTGTGTATCCGAACAGACACTTATCAATTTGTAGAGGACCAATGCAACAGCTTACGGCCTTCGTCTTTTGGCCCCGCTCAATGCTCTTGACGACCCCGACTTGACACCTGCCTTTCATTGGACGACTTTCTGTGGAGTCATCACAGTTGGAATGGCTGTCTCATCGATATTATAAATCCCGGATGGAATACAAATATACTTATCTATCAGGACCTTCAGGTTCCTGGAGAACAGCCTTACCTCAGACTCCTGGTAGGAGGCCAGCGTCGCGATGCTGGTCTCCTCTGACGAAAGTATTACAAGATTAGGGTGCCGTGCCAGAAATCTTTGCAGCCAGTCTATTCCGACCATGTGCGAGGACTTATGGAAAGGATGATCAAGCTGCATGTGTTCCGTAACATGATATGCAATGTTTTCTAAATCAGCTTTCGTCGCACCACAGAAGATGCTCGACATTTTCAGGATGTATGCCACTAGCTTTTCCGTAAGCGGAAGGAAAGACAGTTGTTCTCACCTTTTTGGGGGAGCGGACGGAGTTCCGTTCGAGTTTTTCACTCGGCACGAGGTGTGGTCTCGAAATGTGGTCCACGGGATAGTGTGGGGAGGAACAGATGTAGATTAAGAGAATAGTTGGTGGTACCGAGGTAAGACGACTCCAGGGGCCTCCTCAGCAATGAGATAAACGGGCCCCGCCCCAGCGAGAAATTCGAGGGAAGGGGAATTCCAAAACTCAGGCCGATGCTTTCCATGTAACACACATACGAGTAGGTAACGAATGTAACAAAACTTGCAGAGAACGAAAAGGGGAGTATCTATCCTCCCCCCCTTCCTTGCAACGATGGTATGATACGCACGGGGTGTTATATCAGGGCTTTGGGATTACACCTGGTATTTATGGGTCCTATATTTTTCTGCACCTGACGTTCTCACTTTATCCAAAATGTCCGGTTATTTGAAGGGTTTTGGGCGTCACATCCCTATGTAGGTAACGCCCATACATATTCTGACACTTAATTTCGGAAATCCTCAGGAGCACTAAATAAAAAACAATTTCAAATTTTTATGTAGTTTTTATGGAGTTTCTATATAGGGCACCATTTGAGGTCACGAGTCTGTTGTCTCATTCATCCACCTTCAGGTCTTCGTTATCACGGACCAAAAAACGTAGCTGTGCATATTGCTTGTCCTTTTTGTTAACATGCCCGCTTTTACACCCTCAGCAGCTAGCTGAAGCGTGCTTGCAGTCCAGCTGAAAGGCTTCATGTTGTCTGAAAACGTAAATTCAGAGTGGTATACAATCCAAGTCGTAGTGCGGTCAGCCACATTCAGTTACGTCCTGCTAATTGCGCCTCCTTGCCGCATTTGCCATGGGCGCAATTTAAACTATGGTACCTGTGCACAATAGCGCGGAAATCGTCGAGAAGAATCTCATGCTTGGGAAGGTTTTCCATGAATACAATTAACAGTTGCGTCCATTTCTCAGAAAGTACACTTCGGATGTCGTACATATTACCAAACCTCATAGTCAGCACGATAAAAGAGGCTAAAATAGTTAAAGAAACCCATCATTTCATTGGGGAGCATGGAGTGCGCAGCTTACCTCAGTTCTTCCCAACGCTGGCACCGGAAAGGGGTAACGCTGATGGTGACAATTCAGTTTTCAAACAGAGCAGACTAAAATATAAGGTAGGTTCGCAGGAATGAAGGTGGGCGCAATTAGTCAGGAGGGCGCAATACACCCACTTTCCTCTACCCATTGGCAATTTCCAGGTCTTTGCCCTTTGGTATCCGTCTACATAATGGCGAATAATGCAAACGTCTGTCTCTTATGTTGCTTGCGTTTACAGCGCGAATCCAAAATTATTATAACATATATCTGCAAACGGAGGAAAGACGATTTCCTGGCAAAACATTAAATTATAACTCGAAGCTCAGTAACAACGCTCTTACAGACCATCACACGATGGTTGGTTGGTTATTGGGGCTTAGGGGCGCACCGACTGCAGGGTCATTCGGCGCCCAACCATCACACGAGAACGTAATCATTACCTCAAGTACTTGCCAAAGCAACCTTGGCTGTCCTCCGCACACACATAATGCAATGATGCCAGCACCAAATCTCTGACATGATGGACGGAATCGGCCGTGAACGGAACCATCTTGCCAGAGTGCCCAAGTGATTAAAAATCAGTACCATACCCAACACCACTACGCATGGTAGGTATGCAAAAAAGAATATCATCATACATGAAGCTGAGTGAAGCTTAAAACACCGAGAGTTAATATATAATAAATATAGTATAATTTTCCCCATAGGGCCAATGGTAAATTTCCAAAAAGTGAGAGCGGTGGTCACGCCCTCCCCTTCCCCCTGTTCCTACGACCATGTACTAATGTCCACAAAAACGATTATATTTCTCTCCATTGACGTCACGTTTGGTGCAAAAGGCTGCCGCGCACTCTTGTGCTGATTACGTCTGAAATCGTTGACAGAATCGTCGCGTCTTGTAATTGGTGCCGAGTGCCATCAAACTTAACGACTACCATATCTAAAAAACTTCGAATTTGCACTAATTTTCCCGAAAACAGTTTTCGTCTGTCGCTAGTCCCCCACAACGATTTTTTTTTAATAGCGAGAGGTTGATTTTTTCGATTTTGCTTAGTGTAGAGATCGATTTTGGGGGGGGGCAAAAGCATAGTTTTGTTCCCCCAGCCTGACGGCTGGGGGCCGATCGCCCCTCCTGCCCCCCTTTTCCGCCGTCGCTGTTTTCGGGTAAGAAGAGGAAACAACGTCTACTTTGTATTAAAAGCTGCAATGCCACTTTGAACGGCAGCTGGCATAACATACGGCAATAAACTGAAAAGTAGGTTGTTTACATTCCCCGTCATGACTTTCAGATATTAACATGACTTTCATGGCGATGACTGGGAAGAAACAGTGCGAAATCTGATTCGAATAATCGAGGAATCTTCCAAAATTTTCGGGACCATTTTCTGGTTCAATTTTTCATCGCATTTGAGCAGGGACATCGATTTCTGTAAACGATTGAGGGGGGGGGGGACGAGCCGAGGGCCTGACAACCTAACTTTCCCCCAACGTGGGCTTCTCAACGGATTTAGCCCACTTTAGTTTGACCAACAGAAATTTGTAAGCTTTTTATTACTGTTTATCGAATGAAAAATTATATTTATCCCCATGTATATAGGTAAATATAGACAGAAGATAGACATACAGATAGATACATCGTTTTATATCTTATTCTTTACTTTCCACCTATCTCTTATTTACTGCGGTCGTTCTTTTCGTTATTATTACTCATTTACCTTTGAAACCGGCGGAAAATATTGGGTGGGCCCAATGAACATTGGGTGGGCCAGGGCCCTTTCAAGAGAATACAGATCGACACCCTGCATCCGAGAGCATTTTAACCGTAATCCAAACTTTCTGACCGCCGCCCGCAGCCCACGACCTCACGCCTGCGGAACGGAGACGCGCGGCGCGGGACACCCGGTGCGGCGCGGATGGTGGAATCAACGCCGCAAGTTGCCAGTCCCTCACCGCCATTCTTCCCTCACCGCCGCCTCACCCCCTCCCGCCGGCGGCGCGGCTGCGCGGCTCACATGCCGGCGGGAATCAGCAAGGGCGAAAATGGCTTGTTCGATTTCTCTCTGGCGGAGGTTCTGGAACTACATCTGGCAGCACTCCGTACGTCGCTGGCTTTGGATGTTATGAGCCCTGGACATTACGACCAGTGGATGTTTTTGACCATTGGACAATGTGAGCTTTGGGCGCTATGAACCTTGGGCATTAGGACCTCTCGATGTTATAAGCCTTGGACGATGCGAGCCACGGACGTTACAAGCATCCTACGAACATTGGACGATATGAACTCTGGACATTCTGAACATTGGCTACTATGACCCCTTGGACGTTACGAGCTCTGGGCATTGTGGTATAGACCCCAGGAAAGAGTGGGACGCAGAACCAGAGTTGAAAGGCTGTCTCGCGCGGTCAAGGCATGACGCTACCAAAGCATTTTGTAAAGTTTGCAATAACGAGGTAATTGCCAAACTGCCCCATCTCAAAACACATGGGGGCAGTAAAGGGCACGAAAGAAGGTAGCCGGCTCCGCAGCCCGCGGTAGTCTCCCAACATTCGTAGCAACGTCGGAAGAGAAGCACCAGCATTCTAAATAGCAGGACGATGTGTCGCAGGGAGAGCTGCTTCTGGCAGGATTCATTGCCTGAGCACAACCTACCAATCACCGTAAGCGATGACCTCGTTTCGTTGATAAATAAGGTCTGCCCAGACTCAGCCTTGGCGAAAAAAACTAAAGGCGGAGGAGAACAAGAACGACAACGACTATCAATGATGTGATAGGACGTGAGGAAAAAGACCAGAATCTGTCAACTCATGCGCAATGTGCCCTGCGCGCCAATGGTGGACGGAACAACAGATAGATCTACTAAGAAAACGATAGCGATTGTGGCACGAATCTTTGACGACCGAGAGAGCAAGACGAAAGATCTGTTCCTGAACCTAGTAGAAGTGAAGGATGCTACCGCCCAAGGCTTGTATCAGGTCATATGTGATGTTCTGTCTGCCAATGACGTTCCTCTGAAGAACATGATGGATTTGCCGCTGACAACGCCAGCGGGATGATGGATAGTCATCAGAGTGTTCAGGCTCCACTCAAAAAAGATCTACCGCATATTCTAGTAACAGGCTCTTTTTGTAATTGCCTTCATTCATGTGTCTCTGCTGCATGCCTGAAACTGCCTTCCAAACTGAGGGTTTGGCCACGGATGTGCACAACTATCTAAGCAACGGTCCAAAGAGGCTACTGCAGCAGGAGACTTTCCAAGAGTTACCTGATGTGCCTGTCCACAGAATACTACGACCCTGTAAAACGAGGTGGCTCTCACTTGAGGCAGTTGTGAGGAGGCTGTGCAAACAGTGGGCAGCCCTCCGCGTGTTCTTTGAGCAGGCAGCTGAGGAGGACGATGTACAGGCCACAAAAACAGTCCTGTCCGCTCTGAAGGATCCCATCTACAAGATGTACGTAGCTTTCCTATGTTACGTTCTGCCACTTCTCACTAGCGCGAACGAGGTCTTTCAGACAGAGTCGTCCAAGATTCAGTCTGCGCGAGGTGCCCATCTGAAACTGTGCGTCTCCCTGGCCAGCAACGACCTGCGTGCTGAGCCGGCAGTGGCACTGGAGAGAATCAGTCCAGAACATCCCAGGAGCTTTATTCCTCTACATGAGATGTACTGCGGAGCCAACGTCGAGGCCAGCATGCTTCCCGAGTCTATGTGCAAGGAGATCCGGAAGCGCTTCAACTTTAACGACACTACATGGAAGCTACTTTAACTCCTGAATCGGATCTCCGAAGCGCCATCTATCATGCCACTAGCGGTGAAATTCCCCAGTCTCGTCGAAGAGGAAGACTACGAAGCTCCGAACTCAGAGTGGTGAGAAATCAAGCAGGCAAGAAATGGGCAGCTACCGAACAAAGTGAAACCAGCATGCGAATACTGCGGGAACATAACACAGATCAAGGACTACAGTGGCGCACCAGCTTTCCCAAAGGTAGCACGGCTGATGCAGTCTCCTGCGTCTACCGCATTCCAGCGCGGCGGCAGAACGAATGTTCTCTGGCCTGAACCTGATCAAAGGCCACAGAGGAACCATCTTCACGTGGGAAAGATGGCTCCCTGATACTAATCAAGCAACATGTCACACTTAACTGTCATGAGTGGACGCCGCCGGGCTCGATGAAGTGGAAAATGGCCTGTCACCAGAGGCGCAGCCAAAGGGGGCTCGGGGGCCGGCCCCCCTCCTAGGCCCGCAGTTTTCGCGAAAACCATAGCACATCGTCCTAACGGCAGACGGTTTTCGTATGATTCCAGCTCACCCTGAGTTTCGCCCCCTCCCCCTTAAGAAAATCCTAGCTGCGCCCCTGCCCGTCACTGACCACTCGCAGATTTTCATCAGGTCAGTTCCAGCACTGGGTCTTGCGCAGTACCTGTCACGTCTGTGCTGTACGGCTGCTAATCTGCACCTGTCACGCTTTTGTTCCATGACACTGGACTGGCGCGCAATGTGCCAGGTTTTTGGGATGCATAGCCTTAGAACTAGGGATGCACCGGATCGGGATTTTTGTGATCCGGCCGGATACCGGATATGCCGGATCGGGTGCTGAATATCCGGCCGGATACCGGATATTATGTTTACATGTTTTTATTTACTATTTCTACTGAAATAATGAAACCGAAAAGACTGAATGGAAAAGAAAGATGTGGGAAACTGAAAAAATTAGTAAAAAATGCCCACAGCTTGTGATTCGATATCTTCAAGGCCAAATGGGGTGGAAAAGGTCAACTTTGGGCACTTTATCGGCCTGTACAGGCCATTCCGTACAACTTTCCGAACGAAACGGGGTGTTTGTTGGGCCGTTAAAACGTGGAATACGATAACTTCCATTCATTTGGCGTCTTGACTGGGGATTTTGGGCCGAGGTCATGTCAGGTCAATGACCTGTGACGTCATTTTTTCATCTTCTACAGATCAGATTTCGAACAACACGGGACAGTTTGAGAGTAAATGAGGGCGCGACATGTATCTTTTCGCGTATTTTCAGTGAAGGTAGCCAACATCGGTACATCTGGTCATTTCCAGCGTTTATATTTATGTATGTATGTATAGCTATGTATGTATATACATGTCAGTATCAATATGCCAAACGTGTTTTAGAAGGGTCTTTGAATGCGTATTTCACACAAATCGATGTATTGCAAAACAAATCCGGACCAGGTCACAAAAACCTGCCCTTGACCCTTGATGACCTTGACCTGAAATGACTCTGGCATATATATATATATATATATATATATATATATATATATGCGTCTGCATGTGCGCACACGTGTCTTTATTAGGGTCTTTGAATGCATATTTCATACAAATCGATATGCCGCAGAACAAATCTGAGCAAGGTTACAAGATATCTGACCTTGGCTTTTAACGACCTTGACCTTGACTGACCTTGGAATATGTAAGCATATCAGTGTGCGCACACGTGTTTTTATTAGGGCCTTCGAATGCATATTTCATACAACCTGACATCTTGCAAAGCAAATCTGGATCAGGTCACAAACCTCGACCTTTGATGCCCTTAACCCTTATTGACCCTGGCTGTGGCCTTGGTACGTCTATCACTTATGCCCGAATGACATCGCCTGACTGTGTTCAAACAGCAGTCTTAAGACGAACGCCAGTTCTTTCACAAAGTTCCCATTTGTCAGCGACAACCGTCGTTTTCGTGATGTTTGCCTGACTTCAAATGCTTGAAACTTCAAAATTTCTAGCCGATTTCCAATTTTTCTACGCCATTCGACGAGTTATTCAATTGCCATAAATGTCACAAAGTAACAGCAACCAGCTCAGATGCGTTCTCGAGATATTCAAGAAGAGCAGGTGGGGGGCATAAAAAGACCCCCATTCCAGTGCGCGTGTTAAAAGACAGCTACAGCTGATTCGAGCTGTAAAAACAACGGGTGTCATAATGCGTTCCGGCTGGAAGGTTTGGAATCTCCAGAACGTACGTGCCAAAAAGTATTGGTGGCAACCAAGGTTCGGTACCGAAAGAGCAAGAGGTCACCTCAGGTCACCCAAAAACAAAGAGGTCGCCCAAAAGACCCGCATCCGCAAACTGTCCCGCGGATCACATGAAATCGGAAAGAACGGGGCATTACCATGGACGACGAAAGCTACTTCACCTATCACGAGAGGTATATGTCAGGAAACCTTGGGTACTCTGTTGGAGCACGTCCAGCAGAAGTCCAGCAAAAGTACAACTGAGGCCAGAGAGCAAGTTTCCCCGTAATCTTTTCATGTGGCCCGCCATCTCTCTCAGGGGTGTGACAAAGCCGGCTATCATGCCGGGTATGGGTAATGTTGATGGTAACATGTACCGTGAGAAGTGCGTAGGAAATGTGCTCATCCCATATTTGGATGAGTACTGTCTCGAGACGGACATGTTGATCTGGCCAGACTTGGCCAGCGCTCATTATGCGAAGAAAACGCTCAAGTTGCTGGAAGAGGCCAGAGTGCCGTATGTGGTGCGAGACAGCAGTCCACTGTGTGCACCAGGTGTGTCTTACTGAGGACATCTGGGGCATCATTAAGCAGAGGATGTATCAGGGAGACTGGTACGTAACATCCAAAGTCGCCCTAAAGAGCTGGATGAGTCAGGTGATCGCTGCTCTGGACCCAGAGATACCGCGTAAAATGCCGGTGCGCGTACCCAGGCGCGTGCGTGTTGCCGACATATGAGAGGTGATGGAGATGATCCATTAAGCAAGAACTGACCGCAACGGTTATCACTACATTTCCGCAAAGTTTAATGTTCATACAGTAATAAATATGCTTACGGTATGACTTTAAATACTGTCTCATTTTCCAGTGCCCACAATTTATATTTTTTCTTAATGCGTTTGTGTCAGAATTTGAGAAAGATAAGAAATATTTCGAAAAAAGGAAATCATAAGATGGGCTGCTGACCGCATGCTGGCTATTGTTTCACAGTTTTGAACTTGAGTCCCATTCTTGCAGGATATGTCCGAACCCTCCCGGACCAATACACAAAAAAAAATTGGTTCCAAGGTCTCCAGACCGACTTGGAACTGCCAGTTACATCGACAATGTAATAGAACAAGCCACGTTTCCCCTGGAACGGTTTTGGACGCAGACATTACAGCAACGTCTTGATTGTACACCGGGAGGTTAAATATCCGGCAGTATCCGGCCGGATCACAAAAATATCCGGCCGGATACCGGATACCGGATAATCTCTAATATCCGGCCGGATATCCGGCCGGATTGGATATCCGGTGCATCCCTACTTAGAACAACTGCCGATTTTTTGCAACCAACAAATGGAATTGCCAATATACGAGTCTTTTGTGGGAGGGACATTGCAGTGGTGACTTCTCCGCCTCACTCAGTTTGGACGTCTCGGACTGGCCCTAATGCTCACTGTGGTAACATCTATCTCAATGTATTTTGATTTTCGACACGTTGGCATGAACTGCGCGCTAGATCGTCATGATTTTGCTGTGTAAACTGCGCAAGTTAAAACACGTCAGCATACCCAGGACTTGTCCAGACGGCACTTCATTGACAGAACGACAGTTCCGACGCTAATGGTGCTTGACGCTTGAACACCTTTTGAATGTCTTCTTCATTTTGAGAGTGACCGGAAGTGTAGGATTACAGGATTTACTGGCACCTCGGACGCAGCCATTTCCAGGATGACCCGACACTGGTGGCAGTCATCACTGTCCGACGAGAGCACCACACATCGGCGCTACCTACATCCCAGCCCGAAACGTGGGCAGACTCGCCGTTAGGCCGCAGATGTCTCCACTGGGCCGGCGACAGCTGGCGCCAGCTTTGAGCATTGCGACGGACCCCAACACAGAGCACTGGGTCTGTGCACAGCGCCAAATCGCACGAGCGTCAGCGGATTGAGGCGTTGTCAGTAGAGCTGCAGAGCTCACAATTTACAGGAAAAAGCGAACTATTATGACGTGATTACCCTAAACAATGTTGACATTTTGGCTGTATACTTGGTATGGCACTGAGCCTATCTGATACGATTTGGGCAATTTTCTGGTACACTCCAAAAATGTGCCGCGGCAACGCTGCTCCCGGGCCGGCTGCCGGCGGCCGCGGCCAACTGCGCAGTGGTCAACGACGGCGGCCGGACCGCGGGAGGCGACTGTGGCGCAGCAGCGGGAAAGCTCCGCCGACTAGACACAGTATCTTTGTTGACATATTTGCCGCTTGCTGCTTGCAGCTGAGGCGCACATTGTGGTTGTGCGAGATGAGCCTCTGTCGTGTCGTGAACGTGCAGAGTGCATGTTGTTCGGCCCAGAAAATGTTAAAAGTTCTCACTGTATTAATTTTACCAAATTCGTCCTTTGACGTGACGGATGTAGCAAAAAAGTTCTTGCTACTTGGTACTGTGACCCAGAAATGCGCGTATCACTTCGCTCTTTCTGTATTTATCACGTCTTCGGGCGAACTTGGCCTTGGCGTCTAATTTCTGTTGCCGTATGTATACCTCAAGAGGGCCGCTCATACACATACGTTTTCCACAACATAACCGGACAGCGAGTCCAATGCGTGGCAGGCACTGGGTTCGAGTCTCAGAACGGCCACCTGTATTTGGCCCGAGGTCGACAGGATCAGTCAGGCACGGGTCGGCCGTATCGTGCAGCTGCACGGCACGGTAAAGATCCTCAAGAGCCTCGGCGCCCGGGCCAAACTTTCTCCATATTTGGAAACACTTGGGTGGAAGAGTCAGGGTCCATCAACAAAGTCGGCCTAGTTTCGACGTCATCGTTGTTCCCTTTTTCCTAACGTCACTCAGTTCAACACATTTGGGCTAAATTTATAGAAATAAGAAAGGAAAGGGGAAAAATAAAAAGGTGAAAAAATAAGAAATAAAAAAGTGTGAGAGAGCTTTACTGCACCACGAAGAAAATACCGCATCATACGTGGGATGGAATGCCATTTCAAGTAGGCCGTTTACCCCCGAAAAGCTGTCCACTCTTCGTCCACCGCAAATACCACATCCCATCACCAAAAACATTTCCCCTGCAGCAGGGCCGCCGATGTTTTCATGGCGATTGCAAATTATTGTGACGCTTACTAAAAGCCGGGACTTGGTTTTCCGCCGGTTTATACGTGTCCATTGCGCACTCAATAACAGTTACGCCCAGTAATACTTTCATTCAACCAAGGACCATGTGCAGCAGTTGGTTTTGTGCTCCCAAGACAGCGCAATGTTCTGAGCTTGCAATCCATCTCAATAAATTCACTTTCACGATTGAAAAGCTACTAAGCTCGAACACATACCACGTTTAGTTTCCAGGTAAACACAAACCACGCAAACCTAGTACTCATCGCACATGTGATCCGTTGAAAAAAGGTGGGTTTAGAATGATTTCATTCCTCGAAGGACAGGCCACGGGTTGATATGGCCCCGTTCCACTGCGCGGGTAAAGTCCCTGCACCCTAAAACCAAAGAACGGGTTTCACTGAATAAAGTCGAAAATGGTCTTTGGAGGCTCCCGGGCAAAATGATGCAAGACGGTGCAATTTCAGTGTGCCCTACAATTCCCTTTCACCCTGAAAGTCAGCAACGTTGTTGAAAAACGTTCATGGCACTCATTTCATATACAATGAACTCCTCTGCTCCACCTTCCATTGTTCTGCTGATTATTGCAACTCGAAAAGACGAAATAGTTCATGATGTCTCTAAAATGACCTTATTTAACCTGCGCTGAGGTAAACATCAAAAGACCCTACTTATGTGACAGGATCGCGATCGTGTGAGGTTCAAGGGGCTGCGAATGACATTGTTTTTCGTTGCGTTGTGATAATAAAGTTGAAATGCATTTGGTTATTTTGCTATTCAGAGGCTATTGAAATTTGACAAATGTACTGAAATTACCGAAAACAGACAATGCTCATGAATCAGGTGACAGACCAGTAGAAAATGAAAAAGCTGCTTCCTGTACACACGCTGTTCCAAAAACCGGTATCTGAATGCTAGCACATCCTTAGACACAAGCGCTTCTGCGCATGAGGGATTTATTTTGTGGCTACATTTCGAGTTCCGATTGTTATCTTTCATTCCCATTGGTGGAAACGAATCGGAATTATGCATTTTCCAGCCAAAGTTGGGTGTAAATTGCAGTCGGCTATGTCTTATGTGGGACTAGCCCCTGACAAGTAGGTGAAATTATAGTGGCGACCCAAATTAATACTACAGATATAACCATAGGGACAATAAACCAATAGACGAAAAGGGTGTTTTCAATGCGGTATGAAAAGGTCAGATTTCCGTGTGGGGTGAACCATCATCTTTAGCTCGTCATGGTGCATTTTTCAGGGGCGTACTATATAGGTTTGTTGGAAAATGGGAATAATGCATTAAATGTCATACCCTATTGTTGGCTATCGTGGGTAATGCATTCGTCACGTGGCAATGGAGTGTTCAGTACACAGAGGGCTACTACATGAAATTTGTTTAGAGAAAATAAAGGAACCAGGGTTGCCATATTTGGCGACATATGGCCAACTTCGCGATTATGATCACTCGTTGGAGACAAAACATAGCAGTTGATGGTTAGCGATGAAAACAGGAAAAATGGCAACTTTAAATTTTGGGAAACTCTTGTGTTATTATGCTTCTTGTTATACTTTTTATATTAAAAAATAAAAGAGGAAGAAGTAGAATAATTTATTTTCATTTTAATTGGAATAAATCTTGATTATCCCTATTCCCGGACATCTAAACTGTAAACCCGGATTCCCGGTGGGAATGGGGTTGGATTCGTCCACATTGAGATCTCGAGAACTACACATACGGTTTCATCGCAACAAACATCATTCGATTTGCCGTGACGTAAAATGCAATTTTTTACGAAAAAAGTTTTCAAAATCATGAAAGCGGTGGATACGGGGAACACAAAAATCAAAATGAGGAATGTTTTTGGACTTCATACAGCTGTGCTGTTTTTGGACCGATTTTCATGAAATTGTCATGAAACGAGATATTAGGGATGGGGCTTTTACCACCGATCCATACGTTTGAAATTATACCAAATTTCATACGCCTTCACAGGGTTTTGAAAATGGGAGGATTAATCCTCCGATTGGGTTTACTAGTCATGTTATGCTGAAGAAATACAAATCGCATTAGATTGTTTGTATAATGTTAGCATAGGTGGTGCCAGGGACATGAAGAAGGGAAAACTGTCATGGTCAGCTTACAGCCTTTTTACTTTAAACGACCTCCAACGATCTTAGAGTCACATGGAATGATCTTGAATGCATTTTATGTTGTTTAAAAATGTTTCCAACCATTCGAATCCAATCTATTCCTAAAATTCCGTTTTACGGCTGTTGTGGTATAGGGCACGCGAATTGACATTTTAGTTCACAGTTCCCTGATATGACCTGATATCAACCTGAAACATGGGACACAAGAAGCAGAAGCCTTTCTGCCTCATGTACATTTCGGCTTAGATATTTGGAAAAACAGCGCCAAAATGATTAACATCAAACGGAATTTGGACTTTGGCCTTTACATGACCTTGTGCAGGAACTTCAGATTAACAAAATTATATCTGGCTTACTATTGACCCCCACATCCATATGAATATGGAAGTTCTTTCTAAAAAAAAACCGTTTTTTCGGTAGCCGTCTTCTTTTACCTTCAGCAAGGCCAAAAATGGCCTGAAGTGCCTCCCAAAAACACTAATTGGCTCCGCCCCTAAACAAAATAGAATTACGTAATTTTGTTACAGTACGTAGAAAGAATATGTAAGAAAAGTGGCCAAGTTTCGTGAAGCTGCGTCAAAACCCCTGGAATTGGTAACCAAAACCCCCGAGGAGGCGGATTCAGCCCCCGCCGGGAATAGGGTTATATCAGCTGACCATCGTCCGGCGCCTTCTGCTTAAACTGTTTTGATAAACGAAACAGGTAGCTTAGGATATGATTTAGAAAGGGGTTTATTGTGATCGATTACTCACAGATAGGTTTAAGGGGAAAGTGGGACGAAAGAAATGTTGCCGCGGCTGGCCGCCCGGACGTCGCAGTTCTGGCGGCGCCCCTGGACGGCTCGGTCAGTTGCGACTCACGTCAGAGCAGACTTTCTGACCGCGGAGGCCGGCCGGCCACTCTTGGAGGTGGTCGAGAACAGGACGGTACTGCGGTTTGTGCCCGCTTGGACAGACTGACTTGTTTCCGCGGGGCATTAGTGTTCACCGCGCATTCCGGTTCACCTTCCGGTAACAAATCCTGTGTGTCAATTTATTCATGGCTTGTCAGGACTTAGTTCTCTCTTTATTAGTGTTTGCTTGCAAGATGGCTGCACTTTAGTTTGTTCGGGTTTGACTAAAACAAACTAGGGCGTGGTAATTTATTTTTCTGTTGCATTCTTTGGTCTTGATTTTCTTTGTTCCGTTGCCGTCGCATTCACTATTTGCCATCATTCTCGATCGCCAGCGTCCGTTAGTTGTTTGTGCTAGCTGTTTGTCCGAACGAGCTTTGTCCGCCGTCGCTGTTGGGTGGCCGCGCGTTAGCGCCACTGATGCTCCGTTCAGTGACGCTGATATAGAGGGGACAGCTCGTCATGATGACTGCAAGGCTGCATACTTCAGTTTCGCTCACCGTTACTCAAGTTGCATTTTCCAGTCTTTTGTACTGATTATCTCATGTCGCGTGTATGCTGTTTTTGTTGTTTATTTTCATCTGTGTGTACGATAGCTTAATTTCTGGAGAACGTTATGACGATCGTTGTTGATTTCGCTGAAACCGTTCCCATAACACATCATTGAAGCTGAACTGCATTTCGTACGGGGACGAGTGTCGGACCAAGAAATGCGACAACGCTGCAAGAAAGTTTAAAAGCCAATGGGCGAAGCATTCCCTTGGTTGCATACAATGGTTACGTACAATTTACTTACAGTTAACCCTTGCCCGTATGGGGAGGTTAATGCAACCTTCCCTGAGGTTCCCGAGGATAACTTCCGAACAGTTTGTTTGATTCATCTGCAACTTGATGTACCCTCTGGGGCATTCTTTCCGCATCTTATGGTGGAAACATTTTGCCTCTAAGTTGCTATGGTAACGATCTATGACGTCATAACAGGAACAATTTCTGCCGCCCTTACGCGCCGATGCGCCCGGTTTACAAAGGTCCCAGTTTTGTCTCACTCTAAGACGGTTTGCACAAATGCAATCAAATATATATATATATATATATATATATATATATATATATAGGTTTAGTTATATATGTAGGAACTTTAGTTTATATATGTAGGAACTAGGTGCCGTTAAACCGCGTACATATTGGGACTGCTTGAGATGTATGGAACTGAACGATATAAATTTGTCGCAATTTACCTTTTATTCAATCAAAAGGGGACGGAATGCAGCGAACGCCTGACTTCTGCTCCGACGGACGGAGCGGCATCGGCCGCGGAGTGATGGGCCTACAATGCTACGGCATGCCTAAAATTGGATTCTGTGTTGGACATCAACTCGAAAAACATTTTTAACGCATCTAACTCACAATTCTTAGCTAATCCGATGTCATTCTATCCATTGGTTAAGATAATCTGGGATGGGCTAAGATAACCTTGGATGACCTAAGAGGAGCTTTATATATTATTCGACAATAGTATTGGTTAATTGAGATGCTATATTTCACTTCAGCATTCATTATTATCGACAAAAATGCCTCTGCAGCTTCGAGAACGCATTTAAGCCGACGACCTCGCCTGACAAGGATTCACCTAGCATAAGGATTCACCTGCATTGGACTCCGTGGGATAATGCAGTCATGTGGTGTACAGATGGAGCTATAATTGCTTGATGAACACTATGACATCCGTTTCGTTTCATCATCATTTATTCTTTGGCGTTCATGTGTGCCTGAACTCGATAAAGTACCACCTTCTGCAAGTTTTTGACGTTTGGCCCGACCTGGAAGGTCACCCGTTGACCTGGGATCTTAAAAATGGACACCAGGCGCGAGATCTCGTCCCGTGCAACACGCTAATTTTTTCCGTGACGCTCTAGGACGCACGGTGTGGAAATCGCTCGGGGGTCGTACCGCTTTCCCCCAAACGTCCTCGTTATGCAAAAGCCCTTTGCTGGCGAGGGTTAAGAGTGCTCAGATACCGGAGACACATTCTGCAAAGCACGCCATACAAAACTGCAACCGAAAAAAGATACGTTGTTGAAACATACTGTAATAAAGGCCCACAAAGACAAAGCTAGCGGGGGTGCTCGTCACAGACGAAGCTTAAATTCAACCCGGTACCGCCTGGCGCGTTTTTGTACCCGCGACTGCCTGGGGGTGCCAAAAAGGGCACCCCAGCTATCTCAGGATCTAATCGTCGAATCTTAACCGGTCTACCACCAATCGATTGCCCCAGGTCTTACAATTCAGAAAATGCCATGTTAGCCACGGTCACATGACTGATGACGTCACAGGTCGCTTAAAACACATAACACGACGTTGGAAAAACTGACATCGGTTTGTACATCATATCATCGGCAATACTGGTCTAAGGCTGGCCGTCCACTTGCACTATTCGGCGCGTAGCCGAATGACCGAATGGCGGAATTTAACATTGAGCCAAGGGGAAATGTTCGTCAGCTGACGCCGAACGCCCGAATACGCCAGTCGGCGCGTTCAACTTTTCGGCGCCGAACCGAAAAGTAGAAAAAGCTCAACTTTTCGGCCGTTCGGCGGCAAACAGCTGTTGAGACGCAAGCGTGTTTGATGGAAGTCGACTCACAGAGGACAATGAAGTAAGTACTTCCGTCCAAATTGTCGTGATATTGAAGGATATATTAGAACTTGTTGTGGCAGTACTAAATTAAAGGATGCTGTAGTCAATTGGACAACTTTTTGTCGCCGGTATGATCGTTGGAATTACTTAACTGTGCTATAGGAACGGTCCAGATATGCATATGAATATGGCAGAATTAATTTTTATTGTGATTGTTATTAATGCATTACTAATCCATCAAAAGAAAAGAAGTGTTTGTTTTGCTGTTTTGCATTATGAAAGTCATGGGAAATTCTTTCGGCGAGTCAAAAGCACCAGTGGACGGCGTCCCAGAATTCGGTGCGTAATTTCCGCCATTCGGTCATTCGGTTACGCGCCGAATAGTGCAAGTGGACGGCCAGCCTTAGAGCCTCCAGCTGGCCAGTGAAATGAAAGGTCACGATCTTGTGCATCAGAAGCATGCCAGAATGTTAACACGCGCAGTGGAAGGGGTTTAGTGCTAGCTCGCACTGCAAGGGGGATCAAAAAGTGCCCTCCTCCGATCTCGGAAACGGAAAGAGCTAGAAACATGAGATTTTATGGACAGGGTTGGACCATAACTATTTAGATTGTGCGCAATTTTTAGGATCCTAGATCAATATCTTTAAGGTTGAATGAGGTGGAAAAGGACAAATTTTGACACTTACTCGGCCCGTACAGGCCATTCCATACAACTATTCGAACGTAACGGGAAAACGGTGTTTGTTCGGCCGTTAAAACGAGGAATACGACAACTTCCAACCATTGGGCGTCTTGACTGAGGATTTCAGGTCGAGGTCATGTCAGTTCATTAACCTATGGCGTCATTTTTTAACTTTTTCAGATCAGATTTCGGGCAACACGGGGCAGCTTGAGTGTAAATAAGGGCGAAACACACATCGTTTGGCGTATTTTCAGTGAAAGTAGCCAACATCGATACATTTGGTCACTTCCACCTTTTATATTTATGTAGGTATGTATATGTATATACGTATATACCTGTGAGTATCGATGTATCAACGTGTTTTTATTAGGGTCTTTGAATGCATCTTTCATACAAGCTGGCGTATTGCAAAGCAAATCTGGACCACGTCGCGAAAAAGCTCTCCTTGACCTTTGATGGCCTTGAACCGAAATGAGTCTGGTATATATGTAATCGTATCCATGTGCGCACACGTGTTTTTATTACGGTCTTTGGATGCATATTTCATACAATTCGACATGTCGCAAAACAAATCTGAGCCAGGTCACAAGATATTTGATCTTAATCTTAAGTGGATTTGACCTTCACTGACCTTGGTATTTGTAAGCGTATCAGTGTGCGCACACATGTTTTTATTAGGGTCTTTGAATGCGTATTTCATAAAAACGACATGTTGCAAAGCAAATCTGGATCAGTTCACAAGCTGTTCGACCTTGGCTTTTGATGACCTCGACCCTTGTTGACCCTGACTTTGGTCTTGGTATATCCATCACTGATGCCCAAATGACGTCGCGTGATTGCGCTCAAACGGTGCTCTCAGGTAGAACGCTGGTTCTTTCACAAAGTTCCCATTTGTCAGCGACAACCGTCGTTTTCGTTATGCTTGAATCACTTCAAATGCTTGAAACCTGAAAAATTTTCGGCCGATTTCCGATTGTTTTCGCGTTATTCGACAGTTCATTCAATTGTCATAAATGTCCCAAAGTAGCAGCAACCAGCTCCGATCCGTTTTCAAGATATTCAAGAAAAACAGGTGGGGGGACACAAAAAGACCCCCTTCCAGTGCGCGCGTTAAACAATGTCCAGTCAAGGTTGTAGTGCTGGCTCGACCATAACCGCCGCGCCGCAGTCACTACCTCTCTAATAGTGGTGGACATGAAAACAGAGGTGTTTCCTTAACTTTGCTAAGAAGTGCATATAGATTTGCTTGTCTGGCTTCAACGACGGGGAACGTCAGCAGCAACGACCTCTGTCACCCATAGTGCAAAGTTCAATTGTCATCATGCATGTAACCTAGCACGACCTCTAATGTTGACGTATCTCGGTTGCATATTCTTTTGAAGACCGTATCCTAGTTAAATCCAAGTAATTCATGCATTGCATTCGCTTATATTACCAAAAAACTGGGTTTTTGTTTACGCCACCACTCGAAAAGACCAAAATATGTATGCAAGTGTTTATTTATGACGTCATAGACCCATGATCTCACCTACCATAGAATTAGTTTTGATGCCAAATTATGTAAAGTTAAGTAATGAATAGGTACTGAAGATTTGGTCGGACTGACTCTAATGATTCAGAAGTTATTCAAGAGAAACCGAGGGGGTGCCCTATTTGACACCCACTCCCCCAGACCGAGATGGCATGAACGAGACCTAGAAGAGGCCGAAATCAGCTTCAGCGTATGTATTGCTTGGCACGCCACCGTCAGCATCAGTGACCATTGCAGCGAAGTTGTGGTGTCATACGCATAAAAGCACATCAAAAAACATAAAACTACACCGAACTGCAGTAAACTTTTGACTGAAGTGATAGCTTCGGCTGTGCAAGAAGAAATATGTGGTGAACTGAAATAGGACCGTTTAAAATACAGCCTGATCGTCGATTGTTTTGGCATAATATATAATATTGTTGTTTTGGCACAATACATAACATAATTGTTCTGGCAACTCACATCTGCCCATGTGAGTTGCCGAAACAATTATGCATGTGCGTAAAATATTTCTCCTTCTCAGAGACGAAAGTCAAGTGCATAGTTCACTGAAACTTTAAACTGATAGTACTGTCAGTTTAAATTCCTAACCTTTGCGTATCATGTTGAGGTAATTTTTATTCTCAGAAGCCAACCACGATGCTGAAAATCAAATAAATGAATCGTCTGCTGTATTGTCAAGTCACAGCATCAAACAACAATGTTTACAACCAACCAGTACCACAAGATATTTCAGACAGAAACGAAACAAACAATTTTTGCTTTCGCGGAATAAAGTTCAACGAATTGTGTAGATTGATAACTACTGAATTTTTTCAACATCTTAACACCACAGAAAACCGCAGGAACCACTGGAATCAAGAAACAGCACTTGGAAATGCATATTTCGCGAAAATAAAAAGACGCTTAAGTTAGTTCCCGTTAATTTCATACTGCGTTCGCCTGCGGCGTCCGCCGTGCAGCGTTGCGAAAATCACCGTGTCTTCAACTCAACGTTTCCTCGTATATATTAAACAAACCAGAGAAATAAGACGTGAATCGACATCTGTCGTGAATCGACAATTACCCACCTACCGGTGCCTTTACCTTTATTTCCATTCATCTAGACTTAATTAGTCACAGCCTTTGAGGTCCAGACCGTTTCTCGATGTCATGCACGCGGCTAGGAGAAAACATATATAGGGTGTCAATGGTTGACATATTATCCAAAACTGAAAATGAGGTCAATGTCGAGCCCTACTCGTCACGAGCTTGTAAACAGTATGCTTATTTTTACTGCGCGACCAACCGTTCGTGAGTTAGAGGGGGACGGTCAACCCCTCCGCCAGTCGGGCGTGCATGGCGCCGAGCGACAGTCGGGCTCGGGTTAATGACATGTCAGTTTTGATGTGTTTTGTGATAATGCGTGGTGCGTACTTGTGTTGATGTATGCTGTATGGCCATGAATGTTACGAAAAATGGAGATTGGGTGATGGGACGGGCTCTTGATTGACGGTACAGAGAGGCGAGTACAAAAACCACCGTGGGAACAATTACTAATAACTCTGTCATGTCAGGGCCGGAGAACTTTGATTATTGTGCTAGTGACAACGGGGACACAGGGGGAGATGCTCAGTGACAAACGTCACACCGGTATAAATTTAATAGCCTGTCCTTTTAAGCGAATGCAATGTTGCGAGGGAATTCGGTAAAATGTAATTTATACCTTTACGTGATCTGAATATATTTCCCCTAAAAAAATGTCCTCGTATGGTGCCTGTAAAGATTTTAGATTTCATAATTGATGCCCCTCCTTTTACCCTCCTATTCTGGCTGGCGGCCAGACAAATAAAGCACAACACATTTGGCTTGCGGGATAGGCAGCTTGTACGGTACGACACATGCGGTTGCTATAAGCTCGCCGAGTTGGCGAAAATTTGGCTGCTCCATGTCTGTAGATTGGCGGTATTTGCCGAAAAATCTACATTGATTTGGCGAAATAGGCAAATTTAGACCTCGCAGCCCTGCCAGGAGCATCACATCGACTGAGCATGGGCTTAGCGTTGGCTGAACAAAGGCAGTTCTCAGAGACATGGTATGATAATATTTTTTTTTTTATTTCGGCTCCCAGTAGCGCCCTTTTCAAAGCTTTCCGAATGCTTTGAAAAGACGTCACTGAAATGGGTAAAACCCTAGTTCACTGACGACTTTAAACTGACAACATTGTCAGTTTAAACTCTTAACCTCTGCGTATCACGATGAGGTGATTTTCATTCTCAGAAGCCAACCAAGATGCTGAAAAGCAAATGAATGCAGCACGTACTGTATTGTCACGCCATAGCATCAAACAACAAAGTTCACAACCAACCCGTATCACAAAATATTCAGAAAAGTAAGAAACAAGCAGGCGCGAGAAGTCAATATCACATGACGTTGTCTTTACTTCGCTCACAGCAGCGCTCATGGAGTTCATGTTTAGTGCAGCAGCTGACTGAGCTCGACACCAAGCTTGTTGACAATGGCCTCTTCCAGCGCCTGCTTGCCCTCCCTCTCGATCCTGGGTCGCCACTCGTTGCGCCACTTCTTGCGCGCCACCAGCTCGGCAATCTTGTCGGCGGGGTTGCCGATCAGCCGGTTCACCCATCTGCTGGCGCCGCGCAGGTTGACGTCGATGTCGATGTCGGAGAGGCGCACGGTGACGGAGGTGCGCTCGGGCACGGCCTGCACTCGTCCGTCGGGCGACACGGTCAGCCGCAGCACCACGTCCAGGTCACCGGCCGGGTGGCGCACGCGGATTTCGGGCCGTGCATGCACTGTCGCCTTGATCTTCTTGCGGAAGATGCGGGCTTGCGCCCACAGCTCGGCTTCCATGTTGCCGCGCAGCTGCGACCAGCTGATGGTGGCTCGCAGCGCCAGCTTGGTCTCCTCCGGGAACGAGATCTGCAGGTTGTCGATGCTGTAGCCGGACAGGCCGTACACACGTCCGTTGGAGATCTTGTTGCAGATGTCGTGCTTACAGCTGTGCGAGTTGCTCAGCACCAGCGGATCCTGACGCTGCCGCACGTCGTTGCGCAGGCCCTCCAGCAACTGCTTCACGCAGCGGCTGAGGGCGGCCGGGTCGGTCAGGTTGCAGTCGGGCTGCTGGCCGCTGGCTGAGACCAGCAGCGCCAGCAGCAGCAACAGCGGTCCGTTCTGGATGCGGGCCATGTCCTGACTCGGCGTCCGTCGGCTGGACTGTGATGCCTGCCGCCGGGTGCGGAGACGTTTTGTAGTCGGCCGCGAGCCTGAGTCGGTCTTCCCGTGTCTGGCGTTTGGCGAAGCTCGGTTTTCCCGCCGGCGCTTCTGGTTTTGATTTGACGTCTGTTGACAGGGCCAGGCCCGGCGGGCTTCCCGTGAGGCGGGCCAGTGGGCGACGCGCCGCGAGCATTTCCGTGGATGTTTATCAAATGTGACAAACATCGGCTGGTTCGTTCGGTGTCGGGAAATCTGCAACGGTGACGGCACGCCGTTTCGCCTTTAACCCGGCCTCTCATGGTCCTCTTGCCCGCATATGTCGTCATGGGTGGGGGACGGCCAATTTGGCTGTCCTACAATCTAAACTAATGGCGACTGAGGGCTAAGGGATAGCCTAATAGCTAAAGAATAGCTGAGGGATAGCTAAGGGATACCACTGTATAGCCTCGTTCTTGTTGTTTCTAAAATCACCCTATTTGGCTACCTTTGCGCGTTACGTCTTCGGTCTGGTGAAGTATAATGGCGGCATGTTATCGCTTACGTTATGGTTTTGTGATCGTTATTTTTTGTCGATTGTCTGGCTTTGAGTGCCGCAGAAGCTCGGATTTGGTGCAGTATTCTATTCTCTTCTATCGGTATATGATACAATGCCAGGTGGAGGAAACCCAAAAATCACCCGAGGTCATGCCAGGTCACGGTTCTCGTTGGTGGTTGCCCGCCTTTCGACGCGCGGCGCTGCGGTGACCACAGGATTTCAACCTTAATATTTCAGGGAGTTACAGTTCGGCTAAAAACAATTTCATGACTACTAACCATTTTTGGAAAAGTACTGTGGTTTTCAGAAACGTAAGTTAAATCGCTCAAGAGATTTTACGAAAAATTTATTGGTGGATCCATTTTTTTGTAATAAATTTAGCCTGAACAAGCTGAAGTGGGTGGCGCTGAGATCTGCGTCCATGCTAAGACGAGCTTGTTGCTAGTCCCTGACTCCGCCACCCAGGTGTTCTCAAAGGTGGAGCAATTTTGCCCCAGGCGCCGGACTAAATGGCGCTAGAGGATCTTTATCGCACCGTGCAGCTACACGGCACGGCCGCCCCTTGCCTGGCTGACCGTTTTGGTCTCGGGCCAAATACAGGTGCCCGTTCTGGGACTCGAACCTAGTGCCTGCCACGCACCGCTGTTGTCCGGGTTCTGAACCACTAGGCCTTGGCGACTGCTGGCAATTGCAGGCAAGGAGTCGAACTGACCACCCCATGACTGGGTGGGTTAACTTTTGTAGTAGTAACCTTTTGCCTTTATTGCCTTTTCTCCTTTCCGCATTTAACATTTTGCCTTCCACGAAGCATGCAACTCTAGTTCCTTCCGTAGCCTTTACGGGCGCTACGGTAGTTCACCGTTGTGCTTAGCGCATCGTATTCTGCATTGTGATTTACCTTTTGCGGAAACCCGTCCCGTGAGATCATTTCTAACAGTTCGTCGGACAGTTTGAATCTACTCACTGACATAGGTTTCGATTTGTGTACTTATGAGCGTGCCCTCGCCCCCCCCCCCATGTTGCCCTCGCCCCCAACCCCCACCTCCAGTATTTTTTCCCTCAGATTGCCTTCCAGATATTGGTTTCGTCCGCGGTAGCTCTTAATAAAGCGCATCTCATAAAATGGTTAGTCCTTTCGACACAAGCCAATGTCTTCACGTGTGAACCAGAGACTGGCCTGCAAAGAGAAGCCGTCTCTTCTGAGAAAAGTTTTTTCTCCTGTCTGGTTGACGTCTTGCGGTATCACTGGGATCACAACCCAGGTTTGCCTTCTTGTTTTATCTGGAAGCATTGATCTGGTAGCCATCGTTTTGGCTTGGAATCGAGGACTGCTTGCGGGCCGCCCTCGATAATAAAACGTGAGCGGCCCGGTGAGCCATTTCTTAATAATTTCGATCCGAGTGGTTGCTGAAGTGATGTTAGGAATCGGAGCCCACCAATGATAAGCTGCACAGACTCACTAATGCATTGCATTCCATTGCATTGCACATATTGCACACACTAATGCACAGACTCCAGCCCCTACACCCAATCGAACGATTACAGGAAACGGCTGATTTTGTGGCGAAAGTTTGACGTGCTGCCAATGGTGCGACACGACCGTGTGATAGTCAGCTTGACCATCTTTTGGCAAATTGCCAGCAGATCCGTAGGCCAAATATCGAAAGCCGGGGCGACTCGAAATCGTCTTGCCAGGACGGGGAGACCAGCACTCTACCAATTAAGCTCCCGATCACGGTGGTGGTGTAGTTTCGCAATCTGATATGGGAGAGTGACCAATCAGCCGCTCTGAGACCGGCTGATTTAAACATAAGAAAGTTTTTCGTGAAGACGATAAGTTAGCATGCTTCTGTATGAAACTCTTGGTGCTGTTAACTCTATTCCGTGTTCCTGCCCGGCACATACGATTCCGTGCTGGAGAGGGAAGGGGCAGATTCTGCTATCTCGAAAAGTATTAGTCTTATTTCCTAACTAAAAAAAAATGGCGTTTGACAGCCCATGCCGAGACTTATACGCCTAATGCATTTTTTAGAGGAAGGGGGTCAAAATGCGGGTATTAACCGGGTTTATTGATATGAGCTTTCTGGCCGCATTTTATGGCCAATTTTGTGCTTCTTCATGCAGGTTTGTCGGCAGTTTATAGGTCTATCATACATGCAGGAAAAGGCCGATTTTAAGAATCCATAGGCGTATCCAGGGCACATAACAAGGGGTATACCTTTTTGGGAATTGTTAATTTGGGTTCGGAAAACATTTCCTTATGTGCCACATGCCATGTCACATAAGTGTGGCAAACGTACATGGGCGGTTTAAGTTACCACAAAAAGTGAGGTTACTTTCTGCATAATGAATTATTGGTAATTAGTCAGCATATTCAAACATACCGTGGATGTTAATTTGCATTGAGCTCTAAGTTCCCATTTTGGGATCATAAGCGTATCACGTTTTAAAGTAACAGAATCATAGGCGTGACCAGGCACAAAAATAGTGTAATTTTTGGGAAAACGTTAAGTGCTTTTGTCACGTAGTCTGAATCTGGTGAGATCATGTGTGTCAAGAAAACATTACCATATGAGTCAAGTGCAAAATTCTGTATACATTGCAAGTGCTCATAGGCGGTCACAGGTTCTAGGAAAAAGGTTTCATTAACCATATGGTGATAGCTGTGTTTTATTCCGTAAATCAAGTCATGATTCTTCATTAATAAAAAAATAAAACATCATCTTTTACGTAACCGTGGAGCCGCCTCTGATTTCTATTTCTGTAGGGCATTTGATTGCAACAGATGCTGCAACTATATCGTAAATCAAGTCATAATTTCTCAGGAATAAAAACAAATAAAATGCCATGTTTTGCATAAACGTGGAGCCGTTTCTGATTTTTGATTTTATAGGACATTTGATCGTAACATATGCGGAGCTAGCAAAACTAACCACACAAATCCAGATGTTAGGTCCACCGAGCATGTTATTAGACGAAACATGCACTCCAAAACCGATTCCTGGAGACGCCCGTGGTAGTATATATTGGTGTGTGGTACGCTTAAATTAGGATAAACATGTCTATGTTACGAGTTAAATTTGTTTGATTCAGTCAATAAGCCATAAATTCCTAGGAATAAGACAATATAAATACTCCCTTTTACATACTTCTTGGCGCGCGATTTACCAAAATTTTTGTTCAAAATACTTTAAAATGCAAAGGCTACACATATTTCGATCATTTGAGCTGTCCGGTGACCTTATGAAGCGCGTCAAATTAATGCATGACGACGTCGAAGTTCGGAATCTATGGAAGGCCCTATATTCCTCAAGTATGTCTCCGAAAGCGTGTGCTAGAACCGGCCATGTAGAATATTTCTTTTTTTCTAAATTTCAGAAGCATATTTTATTAAAGACCACCAAGTTTCGTGAAGCAGCTCCCAAAAGCCCAGGAATAGCGAGTGAAAACTGGTAGGGGGCAGAATCTGGTCCCGCCCTCACAACCAGGAGTAGGGTTCACCCAGCTTTCCATAGCCATAGGCATATGCGCCCAGGTTCAGGGAAAAGTGAGACCCATAACCCACTAGATTTGGGCTGGATCATCCTTACATCAATTTTGTATTTCATTTTTTGCTATCGAAGACGTGTCGTTGGTCAAAATAAAGTGGGCTAAATCCGTTGAGAAACACATTCGGAAGAGGTTACGTTGTCGGGCTCTCGGCTCGCCTCCCTCCATCCAATTATTTACAGAAATTGACACCCCTGCTCGCTGGCCTTTATTTTCCGGTGCATAACGACAGTCACTGTGGCCAGGTAAACAACCAATCAGGTTTTTGCTGATAAGATTCGAGACATTTATGGACAGGAATTGGCGCACAAGCCGCCATCCAGTTACTGCCTCAAATATTCAAGACCAGCGGTCCCGACTTACCGAAAGAATAGCAGGTTCGTCATTTGCATCTGTTTTTAGATTTTTTTGTTGATATCGTTTTTGTCAAAATTTAAACTCTTTCGAAAATAACTCATAACTTCACATCATTCCATATTCTTAACCTTCGTCGGGTCGGTGGGGCTCATTTCGGTTTTCTGGGTCTGGTCATAAAACGAAAAGGCGCAGAGATATGAAACTTGGGACAACTTTTCATGTACTATTTTACATCTCGTGTAAATTTTTACACTTAAGGTCACCTCCAGTCATTGACTTTGGACAAGTCAAGTAAGACCGTGTTTCAAAAACTGAACGTGGCGTAACATTTTGTGAAATGAATCGATTGACATGAAATTTGCCTTATTAATAGAACATGACAAATGGAACATTCCTGCTATCTCGCATTGTTCGTAAATTTTCAGGTCTTTGATCGTGGGTCAAGTGAATTCTCGGCCTTTTAGCGTTTGCTATTGGGATTTTGGGACTAATTTGACAGTTTTAAAGCCTGGATACACACCCTGGTGCTTCTCACATAATTTACACACACCATTATACACCTTGGTCTTCGGCCTGGGGTCAGGTGACGTTTCATACCGAATTTTCGGGTCCGCAACTGAGAACAACTCTTTGGTTTACAGTCCTGGAATGTTTATTGGTAGTCATATGTGCTTCGGCAGCACTAATATGTGATCAAAATTTACTTGCCAAGAGTGACTTAATCCCATTTGACCCAGGCCTTTGATTTGACCCACTGAAATATCATGCTTACCTTCAATGCGAACACATTTTGCATGGCCACAAATGAAAAGAAATACACCCAGGCATTTCTTCTGTAAAGTTTATACTGTCTCAATCCTTTTTTTTGTCAAAATAAAAATCATTGACTCGCAGGAAATATGTTCTAAAATGAAATCAAATTCCATCAGACCAAATCCAATCAACTTGTAGAATAACTCATAAAATCAAAATTGTATTGAGGCCGTGCTCGCCGCCCGGCACCTGAGTGACTTACGTCAAAAATGCTTTGGGGCACGGGTTTCATGGCGTGAAAGGACATTACATGATCCAGTGTTATATAACTAGAAGCAAACCAACCCGTTACACCGTTGGTTTGGGGTCAAAATCGAAGCTTCGTATCGCACGCAGACCCGTGCACCCGCTGAGTACCAGCATTACGCCCTACGAAACGACACCTGCTGTCCTCGTCGTGCAGATAGAAATAAACTGAACATCTTCCCACAAACGGAGGATCCGAAGTCCAACAACCCGCACACGCACATCGATGGCACCTTGTCACTGATGCCCTAAATCTTGTTTTCTGGAATGGCGTTTGTGACTTTGCAGCCCACCACAAAATTTAGTGCCTCCGGCATCAACAGTTCCCAAACCAAAGCCCTGAATGGCAAAGGAGTACATCTCTACACGTGCGTCCCGCACGCAGCAGGCTAAAACTACTGAAGTCATCACTCCGGCTATGCGCGTCGCCCCGAGCGGACGCGCCGCTCTGTGTGGCTCTCCTCCCTTGCCATCCGTGTGCCTTTCCGAGAGCTGTATGTGAAGCAACTGAGGAGCCGCCTGAGTGGCTGAGGAGTGTCTAGTGTGAACCTGATGGAGCTCTGGGCAGAGCAGCCCTTCCGATACTACAACTATCTAGTGCATACCACCAAAACATCTGACATTACCGCATGAATATGCACCGCAACACTGCGCGGCATCTGGTGCTCCTGACGGTGATCCGTCTTCTGATCGCCGCTGCTACCCCTGCGCCTCGACCATGGACGGTTCTCGCACATATACGGTACGCTGGACATCAAGTCTCATCCTACCGTCACGGAGCGGATACTCCATGCCGTCACGGCGCCACCCCTCGCCCGCCTGCGACCCAGCGGCCCGGTCAGGATCTTGCCCCCGGGCGGTTTACGCCGCTTGCCGCCCGACCGCACCGGAGACCGAACGGCCTTGACCTTCAGGCCGGCTGACCCGCAGCCTGCGGCGGTCCCCACGTCCGGACGTAGCGGCCGCGCACGGAAAACCCTGGCTCCCGTGACCGACAGCGAGGCAATGGAGGCGGAAATGCATGGCATGCGAACGGCAGCTCCGAACTACTGAAGATTTGCTCGATAAATGTGGTCTCGAAAACCCGAAACAATCGGGCTATACCATGAACAGCGTCGGTACGGCTATGACATCATGTTTTTTTGTGAGACTTAGTTTAAACCTTGTGTAAATGACAGGTTGTTAGTATTTCCAGGATTTGTCTTTAATCGTTATAACCGTAAATTTGCTGCCAAAGGTTACTGGGGTGTGGGTTTGCTTTGGATAGACGTAAAGAAAATTGACACTCCTCCTTCCACAAATCCGGCATCTAAACTTGAGACCTTATGGCATTACCTCAGGTGGGCCCGAAATACTATGAATGTTGGTGTTGTGTACCGTATGCCCAGAAACACTGTCGCTGCAGTTGAAGCAGATTTTGAAGATCTAGAAGAGCGTAATAGGAGAATATTCTCGTGAATCGTCCTGGTGGCATGATTTACGGAAAACAAATTAACACTCGAGCAGTTTGTTTACACTTTTAAGTGGTTTTAAGCACAACAGACGTTTTTGACTCCTTGTCGCAATGTAGATATCACACCGATGCGATGGGCTCAGTCCACTGTTGGTGGACTGAGCCCAGGTGGGTGCTGACATCCCGCGAGCGGGGTGCTACTCCTTACAGAAATAACTGGCATGAGTGTGTACACTGTTATACATCGCATGCAAGGGTTACACGTGACGGAAACTCTTCGACAGTGTTAACACTTTGTCATGACACTCATACTAAGCGTTAGTCGTTACCCAAACACTTGGCTGGAGTGTTAACACTTTGTGATAACACTCGAACGAAGAGCTAGTTTTTACAAGAACGCTTGGTTTCAATATCAACACTAGATCATAAATGAATGATCATAACACACATACGAAGGATTAATCCTTCCGTAAACTCTTGACACAAGTGTTAACACTTGGCGTAACCTGCATGTGAAAGGTATACTGCACGAAGAAACTCTTCGATGAAGTGTGGAACCTAAATACAACTCTCATGCGATGGGTTTTCACCTCGTAGTAACCCTTGACCCGATGGTCATCACCTGTGTGCCAAGGGTTGTCTCTTTGCAAAAACCCTTGATTTGAGGACTAACACCGAGTCATAATCCATATATGACGGGTTTAATTGTTTCAGACACACTCCGTTTGAGAATAAACACGGAGGGGTTACTTGTCAGAGTTACTCTTTGTTTGAAGGTTACTATTTTACGCACGAATACTGCCCTTTTCAATAAAATGTGGATAAAACATATTCCTACCACAGGTTAATAATAAAAACAGCTCTCACAATACGTAGTCACTGCGGGAGGAAACGCATGCATTGTTTTCCTGGACTACATGGATGCATGGGTGGATACATGGATACATGCATCCCGAGAATACATGGATGCATGTATTCTCAAGCGCCGCGTTCCGTTTTAAACAGACACATACACAGGATACTAGAACATCTATACGAGTCCTGGTCTACACTGGTGTCCAGTTCTGTCGTCGTAAATCTGGATCCATTTCTGCGTAACGATGCGTTGCTTATATTCTGATTCGCGGCATGCTTCAGAACAGGATTTGAATTGACAATTGTCTGAGCGATGAGAATGTAGTAAATGAGAACAGAAATTTAGGAACTACGCAGGTGGTATAACTTTATCACAACCAGTGCAAGAGGTGGTAACCACAGTGTCACTGGTGACATTGCAGTTATGGACGGCAGACGCGGCAACCTCTGTATAATTAAATGGCTACTGTGATGCCACTTGAACAATTTTCTGGTTTCGGCATTTTATTTTTCTCATTTTATTTACCACAATTTCTTCGTTTAACTTAGTAGAATATGTGAACATAGGCGTACCTTGAAGCGTGCACTATGCCTCATCGGCGAAAACTCTCGTAATTTTTTTTTTCTAAATTCATGTCAGCGGCCTTCCTTTCGTCTTCTCCGATCGACGTGGCTTTAATTCTGGACAGCTCACTCCAGATCTGAAATAATACAGCGAATCTTTATGCTATGTAAATTCATGAGATACATAGATGAATATATACATTTGCTTATGTCACATATATTCATATACAACATTCATATATCTATATATATTTGGTAAAGATGGCCGCATATTTGGCATTAATGGGCTTTTTTTGGTTCCTCTCTTGAATTTGGATGTTTCGTCTCTTAGGCTCATTTAGGATACGTATTACATCACCAATGACAATCATTTGTATGTACTCATTTTGTGATCCTTCGTCTACCTTGAGACATTTTTTGAACAATGTTTATGCGTAACGAGGTCAGTACAAATTTCGAATTACATACGCTTTTCAAAACATGTGCTACGACTGGAGGCGCTTCTGAATAACAGTTTTCTTTACCACGCTGAGACGAAACGAAAAGATCAGAATTGTAGTGTAGGGAACGTGTCGCCCAGGGTAAGTATTCCCTGGCAGTCTTGCTGCTTGTTTAGGGCCGGGCGTTCCTAACGAATGAGGAATGCTTCCACGATTGGCAGGCGTTTCCTGTCCGGCTCGTGGGCCAGGACCACGATGTTGTCAACCAAGTTCCGAACTTTCCCATGTGCTGTTCTGGTGTGGGCATGAGGTGCACCGGACTGGAGATGGCTCTTCGGTCTCCTTGACAGAATGGTTGGTGCGTGACTGTTGTGTGGTTGCTTGAAGCTTGAGGTCTGTATGTGGGCATGAGGATTTCTTTACTATGTTGGCCGCTTTCAGGGATGGTTTTTATTTTTCATCATTAGGTTGGCTGACTTCATCCCTTATAGAAGATGACAAATTCTGTTTATTTTCTTTCTTTTTGCACGGGGTGACATTCCTTTTGACGATTTCTTTTAGTGCATGTTCATCTGCGCTTCATACATGTATGAACTTGATATGTATATATACGTAACATTCATATAAATATATATTGTATAAGAATAAGTGTTTTTGATCTGTAAATAACATTTCATCCATGCACATATAAGGATACGGATGGAAAAAAGGACATGCAGGGAGACAGGGAGGGAGGTGGGAAAGGGAGACGGGAAGAGGAAGGAAGAAAAGAGAGGGAGGATATATATATATATATATATATATATATATTTATATATACTGTTTTTTCAAGTTTGCGAGAGGACAAAAAAAAAACGCAACGCCACGAAACTTCAAGTACCTTTTACTTGATCATTTCGACATATGATATCCAACTTCTCACTTCAGGTCAAGAAAGGTGTCTGAACTAGGTGAGGTCAAGTGGACCTGTGCCAAAAAAAGTTTGGCGCTCTGTAACGCTTTCGCAAAACATGATATCACAATAAATCTTTCAAGTGTTAAACATTTTGATAAATGCAGCAAATCTGCTATCTCGAATTTTTTCAGAAATGTCCGGATCACTGACCTAAGGTCAAGCCTGTTTTCAACACAAGTCGTTCTTTCGAAAAATGACGGAATTTTTTGTAACAGTTTGAGTATTGGGAGATCCAGGCACCCATTCGTCGTCAATGGGCAAAGTTTCATTGACCTCCGACCGCTCACCTCGAAGTCAGGTCACAAAATAACTATCATGAGTCAAAATTCACCGCAGTTAAAATCGGTGATGAATGACTCAGATCGGAGTGGAAAATGGAAGATGGCTCGCGCAGTTGCAAATAATGCCAAAAGTTCATAAAGTTTCAAAAAATTGCAAATTTTGGAAATAAACAGGCTTCTACGTAGTGCAACAAAATTTCTTTGTTTTATTTTGCTCAGGAACGGAGCCAAAAGGGAGCCAGGTGCCTCCCAACGTTTTTGGGAGGCACCTCGGGCCATTTTTGGCGTTGTTTAAGGTAGAAGCCCTATTTAGAAGTTGAGATCAGTGCCACCATATTGAACACTAGGTGTGTAATGTAAATCACAGTCACCGTACCTTGTAAAAGCATCGACAATTTTGCGTCGAAGAAGATTAGGCGGCGAATCGCAAAAAATGGTTGTTTTTACGGCGCCATTAAGGCGTGACCTAAGATGGTAACCCCACAAGTAACCCCACATGGGGTCACTGGTGGTTGTTTTCTGTCCTGAGTGTTGTTACGCATTGACAGGATTAAAAACGAGTTCAGAACAGCAATTGTATTTAATATGCATTTCCACTGAAAAACTATTAGTGCCGACACCAGGAATTTGAAGCGAGAGGGCGAACTATTTTTTATACATTTTGCGCTATGTGCCATTCTTTGAGCGACGCCGTGGTCTTCGCGCGCATTATGACATGCGAAACATTTTATTATAAGTAAAGGTACCAAACAAACCAGATTCGTGCACGATCATCGTTTTGATATGGTTTATAAAGATCGAACTGGGGTGTAGAAAACGATCCGTTTTATGCCTCACTAACTCACCAAAATTCGCCTCATTTGTCTGAATTGATTTAATTCTTTGGTGTCGGTTTAAAGTCCAGAGGTAAGGAAAAAATGTCGCATGCCTTGTTCCATTGTTTCTAAATTACTGAAATACTCTGGGGGCAGACAGAAAAATGTATGTGGGATGGATCATAACAACTCTGGTAACTTAAAATAATAGCTTCCGGACAGCAACATGGTGCATGTACAGTGCATGCATGTACATCCCAATTTTCCAATGTGATTTAAATGAATGGAAACCAAAATAAACGCCGGCTTTGAAAGGAAAAAAATGATCATGTATCTTGATTTATGGGATCCAGGACTCATACATCCCCTAGAGTATTCCCTGGTCATTTCAATTTATTCAACTGTTCTCCGAGAACATGCTAACAAATACGTCCGTATCAGTCTATGTTCATTACTTTGCATGAATATGAATATGCTATTTAAATATTCCAGATGCCTCTTTTGTCACCAGCTTTTCAAGACGTCTTGGGCCCTTTTGTTAGTAAGAGGGGACCATCCGTCCCAGGCATCTGTGACCTCCCTTTGTTCGCCACTGGTAGTCACGTACCTGACTGTGCACACTGATATCTGTAGTCCACATATTGGAAAACACTTAATCAGCGCAATACACTAGAAAATAGCACAAATCTGGAGCACTAATTAACCCACGTTTTCGGTGACTCCAGCTTCTTCCAAAACACTGCCAGTGCCGCCGCCTTCGTTGCCCGTTTCTTCTGCAAGCTGCCACAAAAGACGCTCCTTAAGACGCTAAAGACGCTGGTTTGTTGCTGTGGCTACCTAACGGCTGTCTCAAAACGTCTGGCATTTTGGCGGGCAGGTTACATTCGGCATAAGCGCTATGTCCACGTCAGTGGCGGGAACGAAACAATGCATCGCTAATTAAATTTTCTTAAATAAACAAATAATCACCTTACTTAAATTTTGGGTTAGTTTTGTATCGCCAAAATGTGAATATTTTTTTTTTAAGCGGCAGGAGTCAAGCACCGCGCCGAGTCCCTGGCCCCGCCTCTGTTGTCGTCGGAGTTTGTAATTTACACTCGGCGCAAGTATAAATTTAAAGTGTAAGAGGTGGAGATGTCACACGGAGACTGTGGGAAGGCAACACGACACTTCAGTGCTACAAACCCGCAGCTCCAGGGTGTTTGATTAGCACTCGATGGTGGCGTTTGGTGGAAGTCTTACTGAAAGTATTGGAACGCAGCACGGGAGTTCGGTCACGTCTGCAAAGTGTTTCGACACGGAATACGGTGTGACAGATTTTGAAGCAAGTTTCACTGGATTATAAATATTTTTACATTTACTAAGAACTCATGTCTTACGGGTATTTTTTTTTTGTAAATGCACTCATCCATCGATCTAGAACACTTGTTGCGGGAGTACAGTGTCTTAGGTTGAGTATGAAATTTATGGTCCCCTCCGCGCCAGTGTTAATTTGTTTTCAGTGTTGTTATCGCTGGTGATTAAAACTGTAATTTGTTGGCCGACTATGACTTTCACGCCGCTTGTCGGAAACTGATTTTACTGAACCGGTACCCTCTGAATCAAACTGTTGCTGAGCCAACATACTCGGCTTGCTCGCTGCCGGACGTGTTTGTTGTCAGTAGTGATTTGGTGTAAGGGTACCAGTCTCCTAGTCCGCACAAATTTATTATAATGACCTGCGATATTCCTAGACCGCGACAGAGGCCCGCCGTTGTAGGCGCCACTGTTACGTTGCATCGACACCGTCGCATACCCCCATGACCTTCTGCAGTGTGACTGGAATGCAGTGCTCGATGCCGCCAGCATCACTGACAAGTGGATAGCACTCGCTGACAACCTGCGAGTTGTCCTCGATCGCCACGCCCTCTTTAGGGACATCAAACTGCGCAATCCGACAGCGCTACCTATCTCGGAGGTAGCACGTTGTCTCATTGCCCGAAGAGCGGCAGCTCTGCGCTCGCATGGCCACGGCTCAGAGCAGTATCGCGAAGGAAATAGGACTGTCAGATCTGGAATAAAATATGACGAGAAACAGGACATCGCCGATAGAATCAACTCGCCAGGACCACGACCTGTGTGGCGGAACATGCGCCACATCATAGGTGGCAAACGGCCTAACCAAAGTCAGGTCATCAGCCAAGTCATCGGTCAGCCTAGCCAAGTCATCGGTCCTGACATCCTCTATGACTTCTTTGCCAATGTGGGACCACGAGTGGTCGCCGAAGTTGCCGGACGAGGTGTTGCTCCCAGCCCCCCAGTCCGGCTGCCCCGTGTCGGTGTATGCTCCTTGCGGGGGCAGCCAATCTTCTTCGACCACCTGCGACGCAATATTTTCAGCATGAGGACGTCTGCAGCGTGCGGCAGTGACGGACTCTGTATCAGGATTTTTAAGATGTCTTCTGGCTGTCAGAGTTTGTCTTTAAGCTCAGCTGGACACGTCCTACTCCACATCGTCAACGCGTGTCCCACAAAAAATGACGTACCAGCGTCATGGAAACATGCCATTGTACATCCCATCGGCAAATCCGGTGACCCTGGAAACATCCCTTCAATTTTCGCCCGATCTCTGTCCTTCCTGTCATTGCCAAGATAGTTGAGAGTCGTTCAAAACCAACTCTCTCATTTTCTTTCCTTTAACCACGTCCTTGCTCCTACCCAGCACGGTTTTCGGTGCCTCCATTGTACACCGAGAGAAAAAAAGTCTTTCACCGTGGCGTTTTAAGGGATGGCCTATTACGACTATCCCTTTATCCAGAAACATTTATTTCCTTTCGAAAGATAATTGCTGAATAATCGATATAATGTCATTTAAATGTCTTACAACGAGGACTTCCACTCGTAAGTTGTCACTTCGCAATGCCCTACTAGTTTTCCTGTTATCCTGTAGGTGTCCACAAAGCTTCATCGTTTATGTGTTTACATATTGCAGCCAGCATTTATCATTCCTGAATCCATGTGAAGGCCATTGTCTTCCACCTCTTTTGCGTCTATCGAGACGTTGTCATGGCAACATGCGTTTATCCAGCTTGCTCAAAGGCCTGACATCCTAGTCCATACCCTGTCACTGTTTCCCCTGAGCCCGCTTCCTGTCATACGACTGTCAGCCATGAAACTAGTGGAAATATTTGCCAAATCTACTACTGGTCCATCGCATTCTCCACGCGACACTCGTCCCCTAGCTGTGTCAAATAGACGCCAAAATACGAAGTATGCAAAATTTAGTCATCAACAGGCACTGCAGAGCGCTAGTGAAACCACGTCAACAATGCACCATTGCGCGCGAACACCTTTGCGACTGGGTCATTCGATGTCAAATCGCATATGAACTGATCCGGCCCATTTCGATTCTGATGAAATTTGGGAAGCTAATGGCACCTATCAAAGAAATGTTCAGCCACAAATTTTTAGTCCTGGATGACCTCCGAGGTCAAAGTTACAACTCATGAGATGCCACCGATTTTTTTTTACAAATATTGCATGACTGAAATGCTCATAATTCGGTGACAGGTTGTCGCAGAAAAGAGCAATTAGCGCATTTGAAAGAAGAAATATTCCAGTTTTCATAAACAGTTTTATGTTTTTGGTGATCTCAGGATGACTTTTGACCTGACTAGGTCACATTGAACATTTTTGGCTTTAACCATGCCTGCTCATCGTGATCTTCGCGAAAATGTAGCGCAATATGTCCCCAACTATCTACAATAAGTGTGGTGAAAACAAAAATTTCTGTGCAAACTGAAACGTTTCCTGTTATCTTTAATTTAGTGATGTCTTTGAGATTTGATTTGAACGTGATGATTTGAGAAACTTGCCCGTAGGCTATTTCATAAATATCGATTGATGCTGAGCGTTCCGTTTCTCGGATTGTTCTACAATTTGGTGAGCACAATGTCTCTCGTGGCTGCCATACATCACCTTAGTTTTAAAATGTTTGACACGAAAGGGCAAGGGCCATGATACTTCGTTACCAATCGACCCCTGCCATGTAGATCTGACATACCCGTTCTTCACATTTCCACAGAAATGAGTCTAACAGGTGTTCTTAAGCCTTTAACCCGCGCACGACCGTCGGTCCGTCCCGAACACCGGCGACTGGGGGGGGGGGGCAGTTGACTGCCCCCCCTCTAACTCACGAACGGTTAGTTGCATGATAAAAATAAGCATACCGTTGGAAAGCCCGTCACGAGTAGAGCTCGAAACTGGTCTCATTTTTAGTTTTAGATAATATGTAAGCCAATTTACGCCCTATATATGTTTTCTCATAGCCGACTGCATCAGACCGAGAAATGGCCTGAATCTCAAGGGCTGTGACTAATAACGCATAGGTAAAGGCACCAGCGCACAAGTAAATGTCCGCGGATGCCGATACACGTCTAATTTCCTCAGATTTGTTCAATATATACGCCGAAACGTTGAGTTAAAGACACCGTAAAAAAAGATGTCATTCTCCCGTCAGGCGTCACTGTGCGCCGCTGCTGTATGCGGTACCAAATTGACGGAAACTAATTTTAGCGTTCCTTTATTTTCGCGAAAAAGACGATCTATGTAAATTTTATGGATCTTTGTGATTCTTGTGATGGTTTCTCATGCTTAAATTTTGAAAAAAATTGATTAGTTGCCAATCTACAAAGTTGGCGGAGCTTTATTCGCGAGAGCCTGTTTATTTCCAAAATATGCTACTTTTTCAAACTTTTTGAGGTTCCTGGTATTAATTACGTCTGTGCAAGCTAGTTGTGCCATTTTCTACCCATTCTGAGTAATTCATCGTCGATTTTGACGGTGGTACATTTTGGCCCACTTCAGTTATTCGTGACCTGACCTCAGATCAATGGCTGGAAGTCACTGATACCTTTCCCAATGACGGTAACTAGATGTCTGCTTCACTTCACACTAAAAATGTGATGAAATATTCCGTCAATTTCAGAAAAAACGGCGATATGTCTTAAAAAATGAGCTTGACCTTAGGTCAATGACCCAGAAAATTCCGAAAAATCCGAGATAGCAGATTTGTTGCATCTATCACGACCACTAATCCCTGAAAGTATTATTGAGATATCTTGTTTGGCGAAAAAGTTAGAGGGCGCTAAACTTTTTTGGACTTAGGTCTGTTTGACCTGGTCTAGGTCAGGCACCTGATCTGACCTGAGGTCAAAATTTTGACACGAGACGTAAAATTGATGCAGCAAACGGTACACAAAGTTTTGTGACTCTGTGTTAGTTCGTTCTTTCGCAATCGCAGAAAAACCTCAGGGGGGGCAGTGAACTGCCCCCCTCAGTCGGGGACGGGTTAAGTCAACTGAGAGAATCTTAGTCGAGCATCGGGACCTTTTAAGATCAACCGAGGTCATGGATCCCGAGTGACTTTGAATTCCCTGGCGTCGGACCATTCATAGCTTTTCTAAGGCAATGCTCCCGAATTTCACATGTATTTTTGGCGTATCGAAGTTTGCACATATGGAAGATTTCATGAGCTTTGGTTTTCTTTTGTCATCACGTCATCATTCATTTCCCTTCGGAAGATAATTGCTGGATAATCGATATAATGCCGTTTAAATGTCTTACAACGAGGATTTCCACGCGTAAGTTGTCACTTCGCAATGCCCTGCTAGTCTTGAATGTGGGAAAAGTTAGAGGTGAAATGACAGCTTCGTATAGAAGCAGATAGATGTGATGACTGAGATACGCCCCCTCGAAAAAAAAAACAAAAACAAAACAAAAAATTCGCTTTTGTCCAGGGCATAGAATGAACATAAAGACTCGATGCGTGCAAAATGGATGTAAAACTCGAAATCAGCGTCGCAAAAATCTTTGAATGGTCCGAGGTCACACAGCTGTCTTCTTATCTGTGTCTTCTTATCTCACAGCTGTGCACACAGTTGTCTTCTTATCTCGCTACCTATAATCTTTTAGCTCCATCACAGTATGCATATACACCATGTCACTCGACCGAGGACGCCCTGGTTGATGCTGTTGAGTGGATGGTGCGTCGGACTGTCGTCGTCACCGTCGTCGCCGTCACCTCGACTGACGTCAGTTGAGCTTTTGACATTGTCGACCATGACTCCCTCCTCACCAAGCTCCAATGGTATGGCATGGATCCCAGGTGGTTCGAGAGCTACCTGGGTGATCGGCGGCAGGTGGTGAGGGATGGTTCTCTTTCCCTTCCTCTTTCCCGCGGTGTTCTGCAGGGGTCCATTGTCGGTCCTATCATCTTCAGCATCCTCACGAACGATCCTCCATCCTATCTGCCTCACGGACGTCTAGTATCCTATGCCGATGACACCGAGCTGCTAGACTCCGCACATTCCGATCATTTATCCGTCCTAAAATCCCGGCAGAAGATACTCTCTTTGCCGTCAAATCCTACTTTACATCCAACTCCTTGAAAATGAATCCATCCAAAACAACCCTGCTCCTTGTCGGCACAGCCCATAACCTCAAGAAGACCATATCCTTCCATCTATACTCTGCCGGCCACATACTAACCCCTTCTCCGTCCGTGAAGATGCTGGGGGTCACTATCGACAACTCCTTGTCCTGGGAGGAGCACGTATCCAAGGTTACCAAAAAGTGCAACTCCATCCTGTTCTGTTTGTATAAGATACGTCACCACCTTACGCCCGAGATCCTCACATTCCTAATCCAGCCACATGTTTTCCCCCACATCCTTTACTGCCGTTCGGTCTGGGGCGGGGCCGCGTCGTGTCACCTTAGCAAAGTGCAGAGGGTGGTGAACTTTGGGGCCAAGATCGTCTCCGGGGCTCGTAAGCGGGATTTCGGTGTCGGCGACCTTGATGACCTAGTTGCAGGCGCGACAGCATTGGTGTCTTCCAAACCCTGAACGACTCGCGTGCTCAGGTGGCGGTCCGGTCCCCGTTCATTCCACGTACCGCTGTGCCCCAGCGTGCTAGCCAGGCGTCGGCGGCCGGCGCCTTAGAGCCACCAATTTTCCGCCTGTCTGTGGCCCGCAGAGCTTTTTCGTATCGCGCGGCCTCGTCCTGGAACCGTCTGCCACCGGACATCACCGCCTCTCGAACCCGTGGAGAGACACGGGTACACAAACTTGAAGAACTTTCTCCTATAACTTGACGTGTCTGACTGCCTAGTTTTTCCTGTATGACTATTGCGCATGTGCTATACGGTAACGACTAGGATCAGACAGTAATCCACGCGGTGGAAAGATCTGCAAATAAACTGAAGCTGAAACCGGAAACTGAAACTGAAAGTCAACCCCGGCACTCCACGGTCAACTGATGTCAATGGCCTGGGCTGAAACTCCAAAGGTCCCGATGCACGACTAGGATTATCTCAGCTGGCTTTAGGATCCAAGAGCACCCGATGGGCTAACTTCCGTGCAAATGTGAAGAACGGGCGTGTCAGATTCGGATGGCAGAAGTCGATTGGTGGCGGGGTGGCGATATTAACCCACGCCCGATTGTGGGTCGGCGCCATGCACGCCCGACTGGGAGGGAACGGTTGACGCCCCCCTCTAACTCACGAACGGTTGGTCGCACAATGAAAATAAGCACACCGCAGGAAAGCTCGTGACGAGTATAGCTCGAAACTGTCCTCATTTCTTGTTTTGGATAATATGTAAGCCATTTACGCCCTATATATATTTTCTCATAGCCGCCTGCATGAGACCGAGAAACGCCCTGCATCTCAAGGGCTGTGACTAATGAAGTCTGAATAAAGGTACCAGCGGAAAGGTAAAAGTCCGCAGATCCCTTTAACGTCTAATTTCTCTGATTTGATTAATATATATGCGGAAACGTTGAGTTAAAGACATGGCGATCCTCGCAACGCTGCACGGCGGGCGTTGCCGTTGAACGCGACATGAAATAAACGGGAACTAGTTTTGGCGCCCTTTTATTTTCGCGAAATGTCTTTCCAAGTGCTGTTTCTTGATCCTAGTGGTTCTTGTGATGGTTTCTCGTGCTTAAATGTTGAAAAAAATCAGTATTCATCAATTTACACAATGGGTGGGACTTTTTCGCCAAAGCCTCTTTATTTCCAATTTTCTCGACACTTTTTGAACTTCTTGGTATTATTTGTAACTGTGCGTGCCCGTTCCGCCATTTTTTTTTACCCGATCTGAGTCATTCATCCCCGATTTTGATGGCAGTGCATTTTGATTCATGATAGCTATTCGTGATTTGACCTCAGGTCAATAGTCGGAAGTCACTGAAACTTTGTCCATTGGCGGCGAATGGGTGTCTGGATCTCCCAACACTCAAATTGTTATAAAAATTCCGTCAGTTTTCGGAAAAACGACATGTGTTGAGAATGGGTCTGACCTTAGATCAATGACCCGGACATTTCCAAAAAATCCGAGATAGCAGATTTGTTGCATTTGCCAAAATCTTTAACCCTGGAAAGTTCTTTTGTGATATCATATTTTGCGAGAAAGTTACAGGGCGCTAAGCTTTTTTGAGCATAGGTCTTTTTGGCCTGATCTAGGTCAGACACTTTACTTGATCTAGAGTCAACAATTTGATGCAAGGTGTAAAAATGGCCAAGCAAAAGGTGCACCAGGTTTCGTGGCGCTGCGTTTGTTCATTCTCTCGCAGTTTCGGAAAAACCTCAGGGTGCGGTCAACCCCCAGTCGCGGCGGGTTAACGCGGAAGAGGACGGAACATCCGCTGCATTTCTGTTTAAAATTGTTATTGAAATTGACCCAGTGCAACGTTTCCGAAGGGAAAAGTGATTTGATGATAATTTTTATGTGATGAGGAACGAACGGACTCCAAAGCCCATGTACCTACGTTTCCAGCGCAGTTTTATGGTGATTTAGTCTGCTGACCTCGGTTGATCTCGGATGGCCTCAAATGACCTGAACTAGGTTATCTGCATTAAGAGTTTGCTATTTTATCCTAGCGCGCTTTGAAAGATTGACATAGGTTGACGATAAAGTCCGTGACCTAGTACATCTATACTATGCAATATGTAAATTTACCATACAGATTGTTCCTTATATTTAACCCTCGTCAATACAGGGGAGAGGGGAGGGGCTGGTGCGGTCCCTCTTAACCTTTACTTACGCAAAGGTTATCCTAGGTTGAAATAGTAAATTAGGGTCAATAAACTTTATTGGCTTTTCATCGACTTCAGAGAGGTCATCGTAGGGCTGGAAACGATTATTTGGGTAGAAACAGTAGTCTGAGTCCTTTGTCATCCTTAGAAGTCGGTTTGGGTTCCTTTACTCTATTCCCGTATGGGGGCGGGGGGTGGGAGACTTGAGAAGCCCCCTCCAGTTTTTGTCCGCCATTTTCCAGGATTTTTAAAGTAGCTTCATGAAAGTAATCACTTTTTCTATCTATTCTTCATATGTACTATGTCAAATTTTCATAAGTTGGTTTTTCCCAGAGGCGGAGCCGAACCACGTTTTTGGGAGGCACACAGGCCATTTTTGGCACAGTTGAAGGCAAAAAAATGTCTGTCAGAAAAAAAGAGATTTTAAGGTGAAATCTAAAACTGTATATCAGCGTATAGGTAAATAACTGGGAAAACATACACAATTTTTTCTGTAAGCCTGAGGCTACTTCACTAGGTGAGGTCAAGGTCCAAAGTCAGAATGTAGTTTTATGGTAATATCTTTAACGCTAATGTATAAAATAACAAATGCCAAACGCGCGTAACTCAGCACAATGTTTTCTACTTTCGCTTCATATATCAGGTTGATATCAGGTCGGGTCACGGAGCTATGACCTGAAATGCCGGGGCGCGTACCCTATGTCACGACGGTGATGAAAGAGAGTTTTCGAAATGTAGTCTATTCAGATGATTGAAAACATTCTGAAACACTATGAAATGTACTGGAGGGCATTCCATATGACTTTGAGGTCACCGGAAGTCATCTGAGGTGAAACGTCATAAGGTGACCTGATAAACATGCGGCCATGATGTTCCTCTGTTTCATGTGTCCGGCGCCGTCCATACCACCATTACACCGACAGTGTAAAACGAGTTGTACTTTTTAAGTATAGAATAACTAGCAAAAGCTCAAAAAATTAACTTTGATTTTCATTCAGTATTACACAGATATTGCTCCCATAGTTCAAGCCATGTGAATGCCTATGAATTTTCCCAAAATCATAAACATATGGGCCAAAACAAAACTTCCATGGATGAGTTCCTGATTTATGCCAAGTTACATCAAAATCGGTCGATAAACATCGGAAATATTACTAGTAAAAATATCCCTCTTTCTAGCTTTATCCCTTGTATCCATCCCCTGCAAGATTTTCGAAACTTCTTTTTATAAAAATATACTTTGCGCCGTGACGAAACTCGAGAGTGGGGCTGAATAAGCCCACCATACATTCTAGCGTTATGAGTACGGGAATAGCGTTAACAGCATGCTCCAGGTTTCGTTCCGTAGGGTCCAAAAAAAACCGGAATTCGCTGACACTACCTCATTTGAGGTAGCCCGCAAGGTCGGTGTTTGACCTAAAAAAGGTCAGGCAGAGTATCATTGTGTAACTAAAAGACCAAGCGACGCGCTCGTGTTTGCTTCATTGCTCCATCACGTCCGGTTGGAAATGGCTGGAGGACGGTCGTACCCCATATCCCGCTCCCTATTCCCTGTATGATCAAAAATGGCGAAATAGCAAATACTGGCGAGGATTAAGATTTCACGACCGGGTATCCTGACTAACCTTAGCCTAGACACCTCTGTTAATTTCATTCTGCATATTAAAACCGCCACAAAAATTGGTTGTCATCAACTGAATAGACCCAAAGCTAAAGAGGGAAAATATGACACCTCTACACCAGGGCGAGTTATGTCCAAAACACGTTGTACGAGACACCATGAAAAGGTTGCACGAGACATCGCATACTCTCACCGCTCCGAGTCCGCGCCACCGAGCGAACCAGCCGATGTTTGTCACGTTTGATAAACATCCGCGGAAATGCTCGCAGCGCGCCGCCCACTGGCCCGCCTCACGGGAAGCCCGCCGGGCCTGGCCCTGTCAACAGACGTCAAATCATAACCAGAACCGCCGGCGGGAAAACCGAGCTTCGCCAAACGCCAGACACGGGAAGACCGACTCAGGCTCGCGGCCGACTACAAAACGTCTCCGCACCCGGCGGCAGGCACCACAGTCCAGCCGACGGACGCCGAGACAGGACATGGCCCGCATCCAGAACGGACCGCTGTTGCTGCTGCTGGCGCTGCTGGTCTCAGCCAGCGGCCAGCAGCCCGACTGCAACCTGACCGACCCGGCCGCCCTCAGCCGCTGCGTGAAGCAGTTGCTGGAGGGCCTGCGCAACGACGTGCGGCAGCGTCAGGATCCGCTGGTGCTGAGCAACTCGCACAGCTGTGAGCACGACATCTGCAACAAGATCTCCAACGGACGTGTGTACGGCCTGTCCGGCTACAGCATCGACAACCTGCAGATCTCGTTCCCGGAGGAGACCAAGCTGGCGCTGCGAGCCACCATCAGCTGGTCGCAGCTGCGCGGCAACATGGAAGCCGAGCTGTGGGCGCAAGCCCGCATCTTCCGCAAGAAGATCAAGGCGACAGTGCATGCACGGCCCGAAATCCGCGTGCGCCACCCGGCCGGTGACCTGGACGTGGTGCTGCGGCTGACCGTGTCGCCCGACGGACGAGTGCAGGCCGTGCCCGAGCGCACCTCCGTCACCGTGCGCCTCTCCGACATCGACATCGACGTCAACCTGCGCGGCGTCAGCAGATGGGTGAACCGGCTGATCGGCAACCCCGCCGACAAGATTGCCGAGCTGGTGGCGCGCAAGAAGTGGCGCAACGAGTGGCGACCCAGGATCGAGAGGGAGGGCAAACAGGCGCTGGAAGAGGCCATTGTCAACAAGCTTGGTGTCGAGCTCAGTCAGCTGCTGCACTAAACATGAACTCCATGAGCGCTGCCGTTAGCGAAGTAAAGACGATGTCACGTGATATTGACTTCTCGCGCTTGCTCGTTTCTTACTTTTCTGAATATTTTGTGATACGTGGGCGCAAGCCCGTTGGTTGTGAATTTTATTGTTTGATGCTATGGCGCGACAATACAGTACGTGCTGCATTCATTTGCTTTTCAGCATCTTGGTTGGCTTCTGAGAATGAAAATCACCTCATCGTGATACGCAGAGCTTAAGAGTTTAAACTGACAACAATGCCAGTTTAAAGTCGCGAGTAAACTACGTATTTATCCAGTTCATTGACGTCTTTTCAAAAACATTCGGGTTGTCGCCATTGCGGACCAAATTCGAGAAATATTTTCGTACCATGTCTCTGAAGACAGCCTTCGCTCAGCCAGCGCTTAGCCCACGCTCAGCCGATATGCGAGACTCCTTTAGTTTCTCTGAACTGATTCCCTGCTCAACTCTTAGTGTACAGAACACTCCAATACCACTTGACCCGCTATAACCAAAAATAGGATACGGCGTATATTGCATACTTCTTTTTCCCAACAAACCTAGATAGCGTGCCTTTGAAAAATGCACCATGACGAGCTTAAGGTAATGTTGCACCCTGCCAGAAATCTGACCTCTAGGTCTCCATCAGGATTGAAAAGACTCCGCTTTTTCACCGATTGCTTTATTTCCCTTGGGGCTAACTCTGTCAAACTGATTCGGCTAGCCACTATGATTTCCCTTGTTTCTTTTTTTGCCAGTGGGTAGTCCTTTATGAGACGTATATGCAATTGCAATTCCCATCCAAATAGGGCTGGAAAATGCGTAATTCAAGCTCCTTTCCAAATGTGGTCGTGGAACGTTATAATCGGAACCATCAAAATGTGCTTGTGTTGTCACCAAGTCTTGAGTCAACAGAACCCGCCGTTTGACCTGTGCCCGTGATAAATTGAATTCTGCAGAGGCCCGGCTCGCGCCACGTGGCACGTGCCTCACGCCACGAATCACTTCGAAACCTACACCACAATCTGTCCGCCGAGTCGGCACAACCGATGGTGCCCCTTGTGTCGTGAAAGGCTGGCGCGTTCGGACGCTAGAGGTTCCGAAGCTTGGACACATACACGAAAATACACGCAAACAGCTCGATCTGAACTTTTCCGAGGGACCGCCTGACATGAAATCTCATTCGGTAAAAGCGTGCGAAGTACGCTTTTAGCCTTCGATTTTGATTTTACCTTCGATATGCCTTTGATTGCCTCTGACTTTACCTTTACCCTTCGATTTTGAACTAGTGGCAAACCAACGCGTTACACGGTTGGTTTGGGGTCAAAATCGAAGCATTGTACCGCACCCACACTTGTGCACCCACTTAGTACCTTTAGCTCGATAAAGGTATCTTGATAAAGGTCCTAATACCTAATAAATAAAATAATAAATACTATAATGATAATAACCTAATACCTAATAAAAGTCCTAATACCTTACCCAACATGTTTCACGCTCACACGGATGGCATCTTGCCACTGATGCCGTAAATTTTTATCGTTCTTGACTGTGTTTGTGATTTTTCAGCCCACCACAAAATTTCGCGCCTCCAGCATCAACAGTTCCCCAAAACTAAAGGCCTGAATGGCAAAGGGGCACACCTCAGTGCGTGCGTCCCGCACAGACCAAGCTGAAGCTGCTAGAGTGCAAAACAGCCACATGTGTCGAATGGCACGTACCACGTGCTCCTACCCGCCAATTTTCAGTATCCCAGCTGTAGTAGTCTTTGGGCAATGAAGGAGGGGTGTTATTCTTGGGCACCTCGCGCTTCACGTGCAAGCTGCACCCCTGTTTCGACCTGAATCCATCGAAATTGATCACCCAGCTGCCCGTCCGGCTTCCAAGCCATCATCGCTCCAAACTGCGCCGTTTGCATCCCGGCAATCAGTCATAAGAAGCACGGGTGTAAAAAGAGGCTCACGCGCGCCACACGTGACCCTTTGCACCCCGTCCATCATATGGGGAACCGTTGGATACGCCTGGTGCTGGTCTATCTACCCACCAAATTTCAGCCGCCTGGGTCACTTCTGACGGCACTTGAAGGTCCCCAAATCCAAATCGAACACGTGCCTGTGGATCGTCACGTGGACCGCACGTGGGTGCCGACCACAAAAGCACGCACCCGCAAGTGGGGCAATGTTGTCACTAAGTCTTGGGTCAACAGCTCAAGTGGTCTGACCTGTAACCGTGATTACTTGAATTCTGCAGAGGTCCCGCTCGCGCCACGTGCCACGTGCCACACGCCGCCACGAATCGGTTCGAAACCTGCACCACAATCTGTCCACCGAGTCGGCAAACCCAGATGCCGACCCACTTGTGTCGCGATCGGCTGGCGCGTTCGGGCGCTAGACGCTCGGAAGTTTGGGCTGACTGGCTGACTGAATGACAGACACATCGATCTAAACTTTTTTGAGCGGCCGCCATGTATGAAATCTCACTTGCTAAAAGCCCTTTCGATTTTGAACTAGGAACGTGCAAACGGCTTGCATTAGACTTGAAAAACCTTCAGCACTTGTTCCCCCACGAACTGGACGCCATACAGTACCAGCAAGTTCTGGACGCGTTGAAAATTGCTGTAATTGTGCCGAAAACGTCGCATGATTTCAGTCAGGTCGCCGTAACAAAGCCAACGCTAGCTCGGCTGAGGCGAGCGCGGTGCCGTCCGTCAACCGACGCACGGCCATCTTTTCTTTATTCTGGATACTGCATAACTTGTTTCAACATACTAAAATGTGTACCATTTTCTTGCTAATCAGATAAAGAATGAAAAGATGCACAGTTTACAACGTCTCCTCATTAACGGTCGTGCAATATCTAAGCTAAGGTCTGTTAATGAATGTTAATGGTTGTCAGTGAAACAAAAACGCTTTTTCAAGACTGCACTGTGCCTAAACAGGAGACGCAATCATTGTCATCTCTTCCACTAGTAATCTTTGTGGCATTGCTTGTCTAATGGTAGCAAAATAAAGCAACTGAGATTATGTTTTGCATGATTTGATTTATGGCTCACGGAGGTCGAGATCGCGGAGCAGCCGAGCGGCGGCCCTCGTCGCCTTCTCTTTGTTCTGGAAACTAACATTGCAAAGCTTCTTCGAACATAATATCTATGAAATTATGTCCATGATAGCAATATTTCTCTACTTGCTTTACATCTTAAAGTAAGGGTTCAAAGATGGTGAGGCTCTTCATTCAAAATTCTTGGTTCATCAGACTGATTTTGGCCGCACCGTTGTGTACATGGACGCCTTCTTTGCGATTATTCGCCAGAGCTTCTTTATCTAACTGATATTTTCTTGTCACAGACCTATACGGTGATACCGGCCATGTCACCTGACAGAAGGGAGCTTTGGAAATCGGTTGGCGAAAGCGGTCGGCAGTCTTGGACTCGTCCGGCGGTGGACTCCGGCCGCCGAGGAAGGGGCGGGGCCGGGGGCGCAGAGTTAAAGGGTGTGTGTCTGATGTTTTCGGCTTTCCAAAAAGATTTTCCAGCGGATACCCGACCCTAGCTATGATTTATGACGGCAATGAAAAACGCATCTGGGGCTTCGAACAATGACAGTCCACTCATATGATTTTTTTTTTAATTCGGCGATATCGATAGCTGTACGGATGTACAACAGCACTAAGAGACGGTAGTAAAAGCAACCAATTAGCGGGATGGAAACGATCAGTGCGCGATACAAAAAATGGCGCACCTGAGACAAAACAAGATCGCAGAATGCTCACATGTTCATGTGGTCATCTTGGGTTACGAATGGTTACCGGCAGTCTCAACCAAAGGGCAACTTTATATACCTTTGGTATGGAGCTTTCCATACCAAAGGAAACTATTGGTATGGAACCACATACCAGTATCTTGATCCATTCATGTATTTTCTTGTTCTATAAAATAATGCACTGTAGATACATTATGCCAAGTTTTGGGGCCTGATGAATCAGTTTTTCCATACCAAAATTTGTTCCAGTTCTACGCCCTTGGTCTCAACGGTACTTGTTTGAACGAACTCTGATTTCTTCTCATTTCTTTGTTTCAGGCGGGGCGTAGTTTTGCAAAATATTTTGGGGGGGGGGGGGCAGAGCAAGGAAATTGGTTAATCCTACCCACAGAACAGGCAGAATTCTTCCCGGACTTGACCCACTTTCCTTCCAAAGTTGGGAGGGGGCTTGAACCAAAGTTGGGGGGTTCGAGCCCCTCCCCCCAACTGAATAGCAAACTACACCCTTGGCTCTCGGCATTACCTGCACTTGATATCATTTGCAATGTAAACTGCTTGCAGATGGTCGAGCCAGGTTCAAGACAAAATGTATGACTGCCAAGTCGGCTTCAATTTGGCAGTGTCATGCTTGGGTGAGATTGGTTATTCCTTCCTCTGGGACAGTTCAGTCCTTTATTTATGCACATATTTTTGCTTACAGCAGCCAACAAAATAGACATGTATGGATTTTTTACGCCAGTCTGTAGAGTCAAACAACATTTAGTAAAATGACTATTAAGTCGTTTCCATAGAGCACATCAGAATGGAGCTCCCTTACATAATCAAACATTTGAAAATTTGGTTCACTTGTGACAATTTTCATCATCCATCTCAGGATACATGGTAACCCAGCAATGCAAGCAAACACAGCAATGCCAGGTGCAGCCGAGACAAAAAAAAGAATAACATCCAAAAAACAGTATTTCAGGTGGGGTAATTCGACCGGGATGTTCGTCGATTAGTACCATCCTGCGATGTGCGGGCCGTCCGCCGACGATTCACGGAACCTGACCATACGGGGTGCAATGGCTTCCAGAGCGTGCTCCAGGAGTTTTGAGCCACCCACAGCCACCTCCCCCCAGCACCAACTGTTCGGCACGCTGCTGCGGCGCGGGCCGCTCCGGATGCGCAGACTTCTTCGGCGGCGCCGGCAGCTCCCGATGTGCCGACTCGTCGGCCAGATTGCCGCCGGCGTTGGAGGCGCTGGATGTACCGACTCATTCACGGCGCCGGCCGCTCCGGTCTTGCCGACCGCTCTGCGCGCTCCGCGGCGGCACCGGCGACGGCATGTGCAGGCACCTCGGCCATTTCGGCAGCGACGCGGGCAGCACCAACTGCTCGGCGCGTTGCGGCGGCGCCAGCCACTCCGGATATGCAAACTCCTCGGCGAGCTTGGCGGCGGCGCCTGCCGCGCCGGATGTACCGATCCCCCAGCGAGGTCGGCGGCGGCGCCGGCCGCTCCAGGTGTGCAGACTCGTCGGCGACTCGATGGCGACGGCAGCCGCCTCAGTGATACTGCCGATGGGCTTCACATTGCTCCCTGAACGAGCTGATGTCCTCCGCCGATGGCCGGGCACCAGGGTTTACCTAGGAATACAGGCGTCGTGGGCAATCGGAGAACTTCGGACGTGGGCCAGAGATGGAAGCCTCTTTCCTGAAAGCTACCATCAGCCGGAGCATCTCCGCAACGTCCGGGTAGCCCTTTGGAGGCTCGCTCTTGTCGCAGGGCGACCTTTCTCTTTGCCTGGCTGTGCACAGGGACTAACCTGTAAATAGTAATTGGTTGTAGGTATGTGTGATGACTGAGCATCTTTTATACCTGAACAACGCATCGCCTGTCAGAATGACAGCGGGTAGCCTGTAAACGGCCAAGTGCAATCAACTGTTGATTCCAGCAGGCACTGTTGTCACATGCTTAGCATGTGACTGTACAATGAACATGGTACAACATGTGAATTATCAGCTGGGTTCTAGATAGCCTGTTAAAACTACTGTCACTTGGTAGTAGGCACACCCACAGGCTACTTTCAGATTTGAGCTATTCTGATGGCATCAACATTTAGCCAATAGGCTTATCTACTTTTGGTGGCAACTTTGCCAGTTGCCACCGAAAGTAAACTGAAGCATTTTTGCCAATCTCTGGATTGGCATAACACTTGTGCAACACAAGGTTTGCAAGAGGCTTGGGATAACTGCTGGTGGCGTCAATAGAGTAATGTTGCGCAAACAACATTATTTTTGGTGCTCTTTATATTGGAATATAGCCGCCATGCATATATTACAGCCTCTCACAGGGCTACTGGAAACAATTTATTCTGTTAATGCCTGGGAGACCAAATGCCAGCTGATAAAGCCAGTAACCTCTGACCTCATGATAGTGTCATTCAGCCTAAGGACAACATTAGCCATCCTCTAAAGCCAAGTTAATTCATGTGCTGCACACTTTACCGTTTATAGTTAGATCTGCAGAATTATGTATTTCTTGCATCATGGTTAATGATATGGGTAGCAATGTTCAAATGTTCAACAAGCCAACAGCCACCATTATTTTGATGATGCTAGTGCCCTATGTAAGTACTTATTGTCTGCCCACCATCAACCCGCCCCGACCGGGGGATAGTTGACCGCCCCCCCCCCTTAGATTTTTCTAGGATTGCGAGAGAAGGAACATACACAAAGCCATGAAACTTCGTGTATCTTTTGCTTGATCATTTTTAAGTCTTATGTTGAAGGCTTGACCTCGGGTCAAATCAGATGTCTGACCTAGGTCAGGTCAAACGAACTTATATCCGAAAACGTTAAGCGCCCTGTAACTTTTTCGGAAAACAAGATATATTACAATAATACTTCCAGGGATTAGTGATCTCGATAGATGTAACGAATCTGCTGTCTCAGATTTTCCGGAATTTTCCGGGCCATTGACCTAAGGCCAAGCCCATTTTTAACACATGTCGTCGTTTTTTTCGGAAATAGGCGAAATTTTTCGGAACATTTTCAGTGTGGAGTAAAGCAGACATCTAGTTACCGTCATTGGGCAAAGTATCAATGCCTTCCAGCCATTAACCTGAGGTCAGGTCACGAATAACTGCTGCGAGCCAAAATGTACCACCGTCAAAATCCGTGATGAATTACTCAGAATGGGTAGAAAATGATAGAACTGGCTTGCGCAGACGTAAGTAATACCAAGAACCTCAAAATTGTTTTCAAAAATTGCATATCTTCGAAATAAACAGGCTCTCGCGAATAAAGCTCCGCCAGTTGTGTAAATTGAATCTAATGAATTTCTCCGAAATTTAAACATGAGAAACCATCACGAGAACCAATAAGACCAATAAAATTTACATGAATAGGCTTATGTCGCAAAAATAAAGGAACGCTAAAATTAGTTTCCGTTAATTTCTTCCTGCGTGCAGCTGCGGCGTCAAAATTGCCTTGTCTTTAACTCAACGTTTCGGCGTACATATTTAACAAATTTGAGAGATTAGATGTGTATCGGCATCTGCGGACCTTTACTTGTGCGCTGGTGCCTTTACCTATGCGTTATTAGTCACAGAGGCCGTTTCTCGGTCTCTTGCAGTCGGCTATGAGAAAACATATATGGGACGTAAATTGCTTACATATTACATAAAACTAAAAATGAGACCAGTTTCGAGCTCTACTCGTCACAAGCTTCCAAGGTGTGCTTATTTTTATCGTGCGACCAACCGTTCGTGAGTTAGAGGGGGTGGCCAACCGCCCCCCCCCCTCCCCAGTCGGGCGTGATCGTCGCCGACCGACGGTCGTGCACGGGATAACTGGTGGGCATTCATATATACACACAACAACATTAACCCACAAACAATGGTATGTGTGACTGCATCATTGCTGTTTTTTGCTTGAATAGGTTTAATCTAGACATCAGCCAAGTTCTAGGACAAAAATCAACAAGCAATTTGGTGCATATCTTTTTGTTAGCTGCAAAGTGATGACTAGAAGGTTGATATGCCAAAATGGCAAATGGGCTATTGTAAATTTTACATTTGCCAATCAGCAGTCCAAAATGGCAGTCCGTACACCGCATGTCAACTTTTTGTTCGGATGCCCATCATACAGACTTGACTATTTACATTAGTTTCAAAACCAGATCCAAATATTCGCTACAAAAGAAACGAACAACAGAGCTAATGCCCAAAAGACCTACAAGAATGAACGAGAAAGGAATGGCCTCACTGTTGAGCTCCATAAGTGTGGTGCCAGGGCAGAGAACACAAACATTAACAATGCAGCCATCTATATCATTCCAAACAACAGTTTGCAGTAGCCGGAGAAAAAAGAATTGACAACCTATCATGGAATACTGATGAAAATTCTTATCCGTGTTCTCCGTACTACAAGAAGTCTTTGACTAGGACTGTTACTAAGTCAACTGCAATTTGTTGTACTCACAGGGATTTATTTTTCAATTAGGTTCGTGTTGGCATACAAAACTTTCCATCTGATCCATTCACATCCTGAAACACAAAGTCTCCTGGAGTACAAGTACACAAACTTCAGTTTTTCAGACCCTGCATGTGAGTATCCACAACTACCCAAGATCCAAGTTTGAAGAAATTCCAACATATTCCTCAGTTTGGGGTGGGGCAAATTTAGCTCACCATGGTATTGAATAACAGTATCAAAATGTCACTTGTGTATGCTGCATGGAGCCAGGTTTTCATTTAGAATATTAGAAAACATTTAACCAACACTTTTTTAGCAGCTTACATGCAATAAACTGTCCAATTTTCCCAGAAAAATGCATGCTTTATCCAACCAACTTCCAATCTAGAACCTGGAAAACTTTAAAACCCGAATCTGGATTTCAATAACACTAATTCTGACCGCCCGTAGCTATTTGAAGTCCCTGGATATCCATCTTGTAGCAAAATACTTACGAGGTTAGATAAATAACTAGACAACCTGATAACGGACAGTCGTACAGGGGTAGAGAATGTCGGCAAAAAATCATTCAACAAAATCTTCACAATCTGACAGTCAAAACCCCGTCCAGTGCACAAGTCTTTACCAACATACCTCTATAAGGCCTCGGCCGCCAGGCTGCTAAGCTTGATGTGTTCACAGTCTGCTGCCGTCGCCGATCAGCTCGCAACTCGAGAGATGATTCACTGGACACAGTCTGCTGTCATTGCTGACGAGCTCGCAACTCAAAAAATGATTCGCTGGGGCTAACGATATGTTATCGGTGCTATCGGTTCCACTTAGTGGCGAAAAGGAGTTGGAGTAAAACCGATAAATCTGTACTGGGAGCACGGAGCTGGAGTAATGGCAAATATTGGTAAATATTTAGCCGTCGTAGGTCAACGAAGGCGATTTGAGGGAAACGAATGATACGTGACGATTCAGGCCAGTGTCCTCTTTGATCGCATGTATACAGTTAAAATGATGCCAAAATTCTATATTTGACTGGACACACTCCCTTTAACCGCTCCGGCCTCCCACCTCGCATTGGGCCCCCGGCCGTACCGCTGTCTGGGTGCTCTCGTCTGGGCAACATCCGGCTGAACGGCGCCGGCCGGCCGGGGGAGGGACGGAGCCGGCCGGATGACTCGGGGGGGGGGCCGGCGGAGACGGCGCCGGTAGGGGGACGGGGTTGTGGCGCCGGCGGCGGGCCGGACTACCGAGTCCGAGGGTGGTATTACGTCTCCTGGTGGAAGAGCTGACGGATATCCCGGCAGTTGCTGCGGGGGGGAGTATGTCGCCACCTCCGCTTGCTGGAGGACGCGGAGCGGGTACCAGATGCCCCTTCATTACTTTCGCTACCAATGCGACGATTCAGCTTATTCAGACGGCAATCGATTGCCCTCGTTGGTACGATTCCGAGCATTTCATGTGTTTTTGCGTAACGTTTGTCTTATAGGTAGCAGTTCACGTCTAATTTAACATCGTTTTCTTTACATTATTTTTTATTTTGCCTTTAAATTGATTTGGGGAATGCCGTTTTCGTGTACAAATCAGGGATTACAGGCAACCGAAAGCCAAAATGTGTGTAAAAGGATCCGTAAGACACTAAGAAACCTAGTGACGCAGGTCAAGCAGCTTCATGCGGTACTTAAAGGGAACATATGTAATGTTTTAACCCTCGCGTTGGTGGACTCCCAGGACACCTTCGTGTTCGTGTGGGGACGGTTACAGAATCCCTTCTAACTTACCTACTGACCAGAATTGCATGGTATTCGACACCCATCACCATTGTTAGCTATCATAGAAAAATTTGAAACTGATGCTTGGAGCAGTGTTAGTGCTCCTGGGATGTAATTTTCCAGTACTCGACGACTGCGTGCCAAACACAGATGGACGCCGCGGCGCCTGCCCGTGTTTTCGAGCGCCGGGAAGTGTCGCACTGGCGGCTTCCACCGAAGGCCCCGCGTGATTCGCACGTGACGACGGTGGCGGCGCCACGTCGTCCCCAAAGCTAGCACGGCTGATGCAGAGTCTCCTGCGTCTACCGCATTCGAGCGCGGCGGCAGAACGAGCGTTTTCTAGTCTGAACCTGGTCAAAACGCGGCTAGGGAACCGTCTTCACGTGGGAACGGTGGCTTCTCGGGACTAGTCAAGCGCCACGTCACACCTAACTGTCATGAGTGGACGCCATCGGCCTCGATGATGCAGAAAATGGCTCGCCACTGACGATTCGCAGATTTCCATCAGGTTAGTTCCAGCACTGGGTCTTGCGCAATACCTGTCACGCATGTTCTGTACGGCTGTTAATCTGCACTATGGATGCACCAGATCGGGATTTTTGTGGTCCGACCGGATGCTGGATATGCCAGATCGGGGTGAGGAATATCCGGCAGGATATCGGATATCATGGTTGCCTATTTATATTTATTATTTGGTGCTGAAAAAATGAGAGGAAAAAGACTGAGGTGAAAAAGAAAGATCTCAAGAACTGAAAAATTATAGATGGATGTCGAAACGGAATGAAATGCAACATTGAACTGAAACAAATGAAGGTCGTTCAGAAGCAAATGAAAACAAAACAAATGAAGATCGTTCAGTAGCAGCAGAGAGCAATTATTATTCCTAGTTAAAAGAGGAAAAACGACTATCTGTTCTGACCTGGCTTGACCTTGACCCGATCAAGAGCAGACAGAGCAGATTTAATTATCACGATATGTCATCTCAGTTCTGTGTTTCACAGGTGGGTAAGCAGTTGGACGTGAGACGTCATTGTCTTTGACGTGTGGAGCTGGGGACTGTGACTGAATACAGAATTGAGAGTTGAGACTTGAGGACTGAACGCGACACATGTATTAAAAAAGTAGGCATTTAGGTTCCGTCCCAGTGAAAACGTACCAGATTTTGGCATGCTTTGCCTCTGGCGTACCTACGTACCAGATGGCTCCAAAATGTAACAGGTCTGGTACGATCGTACCAGAACGGAAACACTGAGCCGCACGATCCGTACCGTGTGACAGCCGGTGGGTGGGGCCAATCGCGTGGCGTGAAACCTGGCTGGCCAATCAGCGACGAGCAATCGCCGATCCGTTGGCCAACGCGTGGGAACGTCCGAGGGTTTGTCGCACGGTACCGGCCTGGACTCTAGAGCAGCGCTGATCGCTCGTCGAGCCGACGGCGACGCGTATCGTGACGTAGAAGATCGATGTGTCGATACAGAAAACCCACCTCGACTCGCACCGAAACGCAGGATGCATTTTGATCGATTTCTTGTAAGACAGACTTGAGAACCTCAAATAAAAGGACAGTTTTGTAAGAGTACGCTCCCAGCATGTCTCAGGAGTGTCGATTCGTATTCTTTTGTGGGAGCCGTGTCCCCTCATGCGGGTCTTGACCCCTGCAGTAGTTTGTCCTTTGGTGTTTTCTACCAGTTCTAATAAGGGAAACATAATTTATTTTTGGAATTACAACCAAAAATGATAATCACAGTCAGTCAAAATTAAATGTGTTAAATACAATAAGACCAGAGAAACTCGCATTCGGGTTATGTTAGACTGTTTGGGCCTCGGCTCCCCATTTGTTTACACAAAACGATACCGTGTATGTAATATTGCAACGATTCCGTAACATGTAATATCACATCCCACCGTGGCGAATACAACAGAAACGATGAACAATGATAGACCGTCTGGAAGCACGTAGATCAATATAGACTGATGAATATGTGGCCATGTTAAAGCGAAACATCCTCTCCGCAGTGTTTCTACCGTACATTTTCAATATTTCAATAAAGAGTTCGTTTTGTTTGCTTTTCAAGAGCTTTTCGGCGCAGTCCGAACCATGTCATGCGCGTATCTGTTAAAGTTAAATAAAAGGCAACCAAATGCATTAGCAATGGCGATTAATATCTACATCACTTCAGCAGTGCATCTTTCATGTTGCCATAATATCACCACAATCAAAAAGGTATTCAAACACACTGCTTCATCGGCTAATTCACGGGCGGTCGGACAAGGCTTAGCTATAATTATAGCTCCCAGTAATAGATGGCGAACCCGAGCCACTTCGTCCCTGTTCGGTGCGACGGAAACGAAATCACCACTCGGCCGCGGCAGTCTGTCCCTGACAAGGGATCGCGTGGTTTGATTCACCCGCGCGCCTCTCGATCACGGCATACGGCCCCGGTCCAGTGACTGGTCGTCGCGCCTGCTCGGCCGCGCAGCGCCAGGCTTTAGTGATTCGTGATCCTGCCTCCGGGCCGGCCGGGCCGTGTCTCGCGGCTGCCGTCGGTCCAGCCCTCCGCCGGGCGGCGGCGTCTACAGGTGACTGGTGAGCTCCGGCACAGACAAGCCCACCACCGCGTTGTCCAGGCCGCCACCGGCCGACGCCGCCCGCTGTTTCACGCTCTGGGCGTGCTCGTACCACTGGTCCGTCGTCCGGATGCTGTGCCTCAGCCGCTGTGGAAGCACAGAAAGCGGTCAATGTTCCGAAGGAACTGGATGATCTCCATACTCGGTCGCCACAGACAAATAGCGAAAGAACAAGTGAATGTGCTCACGGCAACGGCGAGGTCCAAACATGTGATCTGTGCATTTTTAGTAACTAAGCGTGCAACTTGGATGACAACTTAGCAAACACAAACGGCGTAAATGCATCAAAGTGATGGCAAGTCGACACCGACACCTCCACTCACGTCCATGACGCTGCCCTTCTCCACGAAGATGAGGTTGTAGAAGAAGCCGAGCGGTACCATGACGATGATGAGGAGGGCCACGGCCCAGCCGATGCCGTTAGCGTAAGGCGGGTACTCATATCCACCGGACACCAGCGGTGTGTAGTTGATCCAGCTCATGAGCAGGATCAGCTGGAAAGGCACAGGCCGAGCGAGGCAAACGTCAGGTGCTCGCGACCGCGAAAATGGTCGCACAGAAACGGTCACACACAGACTTCAGTCTGGTCAGCTTTGCTGGTCCTGCGCTCATACGACAATGCATAAAATCTTGCCAGTCCCGGCAGTCATGATTCCCAGTGGCCTTTGATGACAGTAGCTAACAGTAGCTTGGGTAAAAAGTCTGAAAAGTACAATACCGTACTTCAAGTTCAATGCGTGTGCTTCTTTGCAAAACACAAACTTTGCGCATCCTACAAGAATATAATTCAGTGTAGAGTATCAATTAAATGACAAGATGCTGAAAACTCTCCCTATATGATGTGATTGCTCGTCGTTTACCTTGTAGCGATGAAGTTACATATAGTGCGAATCGAGCTAGGCGACTGTTCCACAGACCTCATTGTTTTATACGGCTTTTGTGGATCCCACCACCCCATTCCTTCCAATGTCGTCATCCGCCTCTTTACACTACAGCTTCTCTATGAGGTCTATCGCGATTTGCGAACAAAAATTCGGCTATTCGCCAGTGGCCTGTAAGTCTCCTTCTGAGGTGGCGGCCGTTGTTGATCGTGTCCGTGCCGCGTGCCGGCCCGATCTGTGACCCGTGATCGCCGTCTCAAGGATGCCTCTCTCACTCCGACCAGCAGCGGTGAGACGGTGCCGTAGAGGACCGTCAGGTGCGCCCTCAGACGGAAGCCGGGGTTGAAGCCCTGGACGGTGAACAGGAGGTCGTAATAGTTCTGCACGCCGAACAGCCAGTACATGGCCAGCAGCTCCACCAGGCCGATGAAGAGATAAGGCCACCCGGCGGCGTAGTTGTCCAGCAAGTCGACGATGTAGCGACCGCCCTGTAAAGTTCAGAGCTCTGCTATCAACAAGGAAAATGGCCCGTATGATGGTGATAGTTGCAACAAGCACTGAATACGCATTCTCGCAAAACTTAGTCAAATTTTCGCGTCTTTTCCAGATCCAGACAAAAAAGACCAAAAACAAACAAGGACGTGGGTGTTTTCGGCATGCTGGTACACCGACATGTTGGCAAACACCTCCTGACCATTCGTCAGAATGACGCTTATCGGTGTCGTTTACCCTTCTCTATGCATCCCAACCGCTAAGGGGCAGCGACCTGATGTCGGACTCCCGAAGTCCTACAGTCCCGAAGCTCCGACACCCAGTGGACGACGCACCTGCGTGGTGAGCGGTATTCCCAGGAGGAAGAGCACCAGGCAGACAGCGCTCACCACCCAGGCCTTCCTGGTGTGGAGCTGCGGGAACTCGTCCATCACGCAGGTGACGATGTTCTCCACGATGGCGAACTGCGAGTCCAGGCCGAGGGTGAAGAGCATGAGGAAGAAGAGCAGCGCCCACAGCGTGGAGACCGGCATGCGCGTCACCAGGTCCGGGTAGGCGACGAACACCAGACCTGCGCGACAGAGGGGGCCTCTGAGGGACCGCCACCGGCTTCTGGGAGCACCATAAACTTCAAGCCTTGCATTATTGATAGCGGAAAGAGGGTCGCGAAAAATACAGCGAATGTATTTGCTGATTCCAGAACCTGTCAGGAACCTAAATCTCAATCAAAATGGGAGCAGTGGCGGAACGTGATAAACAGTTGGCCACACTATCGTCCGGCATGTTCTGCCTAGCCAGACAATTTGATAACGAAAACACTCAGACGGGACGTAAACGGAAAGACGCATCTCACAAACTGCCACCCTCTGATGACGAAGTGGAATGCAGAATAAACTGGGACCAGAGACATGTCACGCAGTTCACGACAGCTCAGATAACCTGCGTTTATTCCATATTGCATAAAGCCTCCCTCCGACGGGTACATCGACCGAATTACTCCAGTACGGCCTCACCAGAGCCGCTGTCGACCACCTCGGAGACGGGGACGCCGAGCTCCTGCGCCATGAAGCCCAGCACGGAGAAGATGACGAACCCGGCGAACACAGACGTCAGGCAGTTGCCGAAGCACACCACCAGCGTGTCCCTGAGAGGGCAGACGGCGGGGCCTCAGAAGTCGCAGCTCAGCGACGTCGCCCCGTGGCTCTGCGGTGACATGTTCGGCGCCACTCTGCAGCTGGCCGCGTGTGACGGCGCTGTGATGCGATCCCTGCTCGGAACTAACGCCATGAGACTTGAACTGTAGCTGTCTCCCAGTTATAACTGGGCCGTACTTGGCCTCGACATAGCTCCAGAAGTCAATCTGGCTTCGTGTCAGTTGTAAAGGTAATCTAAACTCACTTTGGGTCCACGTGGGAGATGGATCGAAGTTGTCCAAGACATTCTGCTTCGTATAGACCCAGATTCCGAAGCCGAGCACCGCAGACGTTCGGAAACGAAAACGAAAACCAAAACGAAAACTATGCGACAGCTGACTGCAGGGCGCATTCGGCCGGCGTATACCTGATGGCATTGTTGTTGAGTTTATTGTAGCTGGCAAGCGTGATGAGGCCACCGCTGGAGATGCTGAGCGAGTAGAAGATCTGCACGGCTGCTGACACCCAGATCTGAACGTCGCTCAACCTCGAGAAGTCTGGCACGATGTAGAACTTGATGCCTTCCGAGGCTCCCGGCAGAGTCACCCCCCGAATCAGCAGGATGATCAGCACGACGTACGGGAAGATAGCGGTGAAATACACAACCTGCAAAGGTGTCCAGCTGTGTTTTTGGCCACATGCGAAATGTCTGAAATATCCCCTGGTTACATCTGATTAATCTGAGAATAGCTCCTTTTCATGATTTGAAGATGACGAAGGATTAACGCCCAGAGACTTAACGGTTTTCAACCCCGCGCTGTTCAAGCGACAAATGACACCCCAGCTCTCTTCTCCCGTAACCAAGACAGAGCAATGAAATAGCCAGCGGTAAAAGAGCCTTCTCGTTCAAGCAAGGCCTCGTTGGACCCTTTTAAATTATGTCGTGACCTCTCAGGTCACAGAGACACGGAATGTCTTTATCTACTTGCCTTCTTCGTTATCATCACAAGAGTTTCCAGTATTCCGTCTCGGAAACCTAGGTATCTGTTGTTGATTGTTTTATTCATTTGTGTTTGGGATTGCATTCATTTGCCGTTCGTATTTATACTTGAGAGCGTTGGTTTTCTCTTCTAAAACTAACTATACAGTTATCACGGTGACCTGTGGCACTATAGCAGTCTTCTGAGGTCAGTTAAGTCCAGTTACGTCACTTCATTCTGAGAAAGGCTGCTTATCTTCCAGACTGTTTTGTTTGGACTCTATCCGAAAAAAACGCACAAAAAATAGCTGATAGGAGTATTGGACGGATGACCTTCAAGCCAAAACGCAGCTTGCGACGATTACGATTACAGTGTAGGCTCTTGAGAACAACGTCATAACTCAGCGATCTGACATGACCCAGAAAGAAATGGCAAGATATGAAAAAGTTGAAATACGGGCTGCTGTCACTGGCGGATCCCCACCCTCTCCCGTCGTTGGAAAAGCGTGGCCAGAATGTTTTTTGGCTCTCGTTTTCGGACGGAAATATGCAGTTTTATTGCTTTTAAAACACAAAAAATATCCGTTATTTTCCGGAAATGGTGAAACAAAGTGGCCGCAATCTGGCGAGACATTAACTTTTCGGGGTAGGTTAGGCCCGACAGATCGGGATTCCCCCCCAGCACATGGAATCGCCCTTGTCTCCTGTACATTCTAGACTATTGAATGACACTGTTTTTATATTTTTTATGTTTTAAAACTGTCCTATTTTAAAACTGTTGTTAGTTAAACTATTTTTATATCATAACGCCTGTGGTGGACGGCAGCATCCCTCCAATCCGTCCTGCTGGGAATTCCAACACAGGAACTGCTCGCGCTCAGCTAAGTGCATCGGTCTATCCCGACAGTTCGTGGCCTGCCTTGTTGCGCAGGCTTACGAGTAGGGTCTGCACTGTGACGGGTCGGGAGCGCACCTTCCCGTCTGTTTCCTCACCTTTCCGGACGATTTGACGCCCTGGATGAGGGCGGCGCCGACCAGAAACCAGGCGATGAACAGCGACAACAGCAGGCCCCATTGGACGTCGCCCAGTACGTTTATGCCCTCGCTCAGCTCCAGCACGTAACGCGAGAAATACTCCTCGGCGGCTGCAGACACCCAGATGGCTCAGTCAGCGAGCGGAAAGCTTTACGTCACCCCCCCCCCCCTCGAGGTGGTGAAATGTGTGCATAAATATCCACAGGGCCACTACGGCCATTTTCCACCCAACTCCTTAAATTAACAGGGCCTCTATCTCTACCAAACTGGAGATATTTGCAACCTTCATGGCATATACCGAAGGCAAATAAATAACATAAATCTGTCTGTGGATGGTCCGTCTATAGATAGATGTTTCACGTCCATATAAGCTCTCGTCAAATTTATCGGCTTTGGTCAAAGTTGTCAGCTCTGGCCAGATTTATCATTAATTCTTTCCGTCTTGTTAAGCATCGGAATCAGGTTCGTCTTCATCTTTGGTAGTAGGCTTCCGCTATCGTCCCCATTTAGTTGCCTTTGACTCGGACTGTTATTTGTTATGCTTCATACATTTCAGCAATCAATTTCAGACGTTCAGACAAAAGCGCGATTCAAGCGGTAAGAGGAAAAGCCAAGCTCGCACAGAACATCACGAAAGCATTTCAATGTTTCGTCCAAGTCCAGCAGTGACTAAGAATGTCAAGCCCGGCCTAGCATGAGGGACAGGCAGGTCAAACTTCAGGTACTTCTCCGGGACGGCTGGACCGATGCTCATGGCGTATCAGCACTAGGCTGTCGAGTAGAAGTGGGTGGGATCATCTGGCTGGCGCTGTCTAGGTCGTTAAAAATACCGACAAACGTTTGTGATAATCATCAATGCATGGTTAATACTGCAGGTATATATATCGTGGCATCGAGTTCACATTCCAATTTAGCTAAGGGTGATTCGCAGCTCGGCTCAGAAAGGCTACCCAAAACACGGCTCCGCTTCCACGATGGACCTGGGTCGCCAAGGTGGGACCGTCTCAGTGGGCAGCTCGGCTCATCAGAGCCCTCGGCTCGGTCGTGACCCAGCCCGATCCCAGCCGTCGAAAGGACTCACCGCAGGAGCCCCAGCACCAGCCAGGGGCATCCTGACCCTTTAACCCTATTCCCGGCAGGGGGGGGGGGCGGAATCCGCCCCCCCTCGGGTTTTTTGCTTGCCAATTCCAGGCTTTTTAACGCAGCTTCACGAAACTTGGTCACTTTTCCTAGCTATTCCTTCTACGCGCCGTGACAAAATTTCGAAATTCTATTTTGCTCAGGGGCGGAGCCAGGCAACGTTTTTGGGAGGCACCTCATGCCATTTTTGGCCATGTTAAGGGTAAAAGGAAAATGGCTGCCAAAAACAGAGTTTTTAAGATAGAACTTAAAACTTTATATGAATGTATAGCTAAATAGTTGGGCAATGTGCATATGTCACTTTATTCATCTGAGGTCACTTTACAAGGTCAGGTCAAGGTCAAAAGTCAAAATTTGTTTTTTCGCAATAATTTCGGCGCCGTTTTTTTCAAATGCCAAACCCGGAATATATATGACGTAGAAAGGTGTCCTCTACTTGTGTATCAAGTTTCAGCTTGATATCAGGTCGGGTCACGGAGCTATGACCTAAAATGTCAGTGCGCGTACCCTATATCGCAAAAGCCAAAAAATGATTTTTTTGGAATAGAGTGAATTCAATCGATTAAAAGCGTTTACAGATAATACTGAATGCACACGACATCATTCCAGGTGACCCCAAGGTCACTGGAGGTTATTTAAGGTCAAAGGTCACAAGTTGATCTGAAGAACGTGTGACCATGACAGTTCCCCCTTTTTTATGTCCCTGGCACCGCCTATGCTAACATTATACAAATATTGTAATGCGATTTGTACTTCTTTCGCATAACATGACTAGCAGAAGCTAAAAAAGTGTTTTGGCCTCTTTTGTTCATTCTGTTATTAGAAAACTAATCCCCCTATTTTTGAAATCCTGTGAACGCCCATGAATTTTCTTAAAATTTCAAATTTGCATACCCATGGTAAAAGCCCTATTCATATTCTCTCGATTCATGTCAGTTTCATCGAAATCGGTCCATAAACAACGGAGTTATAAGAAGTCAAAAAGTACCCCCCATTTTGATATTTTTTCCCCCCTGTATCCACAAACCTCAAAATTTTGGAAATTTCTTTTTATAGAAATGTAGTTCACGTCACGGCAAATCGATTGCCGTTTGTTGCGATGAAATCGGACGAGTAGTTCTCGAGATCTCAGGGGGGGGCCGAATCCGCCCCCCCTGCCGGGAATCGGCCATGCCGTCTAGCCCTCCGGGAATAGGGTTAAAGGGCCGGCGAGGGTGTGTCAGTCATGTGGTTTAGGACCACGGTCCGCGCGTTTTTGGAGGCGCATCGTCGTATATTGCTCACTGAAAGTGTTAAACCTCGCTCGTTCACTTGTCGCCTTTGTTTAAATGAAGAATCTGTCCAGAGACTTCCATCGGACAATGCCCATGAAATGAAGAAGCTAAACGTATTCTTAACACGCGCCTGAATCCAGGGGTGTCGATTTGTATTTCCCTTTGTTTGGCCCTGGCCTCATAATTGCCTCACAATTGCCATCCCCCCCCCTCCGCCAATACTTTCTGCCTGTTTCAACAAGGGGAATAGGCAATAATAACGAAGAGAATGGCTGCAATAGATAAAAGATACGCAGAAAGTACAGAATAAGGCATAAAGTAATCTGAACCATTCAGAAAAGGAATTGCGATAGATTTCGTGACGCAAATGGAGATGCATGCAACTGTTATTTGACAAAAAGTAACAAAAAACTTGAAGATTACCGTTGGTTAAAATAAAGTGGGCTAAATCCGTTCAGAAATCCGCATGTGGGTATGTTAGCTTGTCGGGCCCTCGGCCCGCCCTCCTCCCTATCATTTAAACAAAACGACACCCCTCCCTGAATCTTTTCACGGCATTCATGAATAAACAAGGCCCAATTGTGTGGGAAAATATGGCCCGGTCCGCCCTCTGCTTCGCACCGAAAAAGAAATTCATTTCTCATTGGGCCTTGCGGTGCGTTTGAAAATCCTACGTAGCACGGGTCGTTTGTCGTTTGCTGCAAAAAATGTTAATTCCTCCTCAGCAACTCTTTGTTCGCTCCAAACCAAAAGTTGATACATAACATATTCTTCCAAACTGTTGTTTTGCCCGGGTTCTTAAGTTTTCATGTGCAGTGATTTTTTTTTAAACCGCAGAGCGCGTTTGAATTCAAGTCGGGTAAAGCAGATGTACGTCCGTTGCGACATAAATCTCGGCAGCAATGCGTGCCGCCGTCCGCTCGACACATAATCAACACTCGTCCATCTTGAGGCAGTCTTCTGCAGTGTGTACACGCGCCGCTGTCCGGCTGCCTCGCGCGATCGGGAATCCCGACGGTGACTGAGCGTAGGCCTTGCACTGCGCGTAAATCGGCTTCACCTTATTCCCTGCCGGGAGGGGGGGGGGCAGGTTCTGCCTCCACTTCCGGTTTTTCGCTAGCAATTCTCAGGCATTTGGGAACTGCTACTTGAAACTTGGCGATTCTTCCCAAGTATGTTTTCTTTTATACGTTTTGATAAAATTTCAAAATTACCCCTCCAGAGGCGGATCCAGCACACGTTCCTGGGAAACATCTTTGAGAAATATCGCGCCTTTCAGAGATCGCGCACTTTGATGTGGTCAGGTTCTATTTTGGTGCCCTTTATAATGCCACAGACAGTTCAAATGATTGCATATTTCTTACTGCCACGATTTCAAGTATTTGTCAGAAAAATGTCGCCCAATGGCGGATCCAGGGGTGTGTAAGAAGGGGTGTTTATGTTTCCTGATTCATAACAATCTGTGATTCGTTGTAGGAGTAAAATAAAGCTAACGTGCGTCACAGACATTTTTGTTGAAATTTACGTACATATATATATATATATATATATATACATCTGAATCTGTGTGACTGGTTTTGTTAGCTTCACATATGTTGCAATGAAATGTCATATATTTTCTTTGAAAATAAAAACCAGCTTTACTGAATAAAACACAGCTATCACCACGTATTTATTAATACCACTTTTTCTGGTGCCTATATCCGCCTATGGACATCATCTGAAGTCGTGTTTGGATATCTATGACATGCATGGATATCTCATCAGCACCATCCTAAATGCCAATTATCCAAGTGCAAAATGCAACATATCAAGCAAAAATGTACTCTTTAGGAAGAAGAAAAAGATGATGTACATTTCATATGTGCCATTTTGAAACGATGACGTAACCTGACCTGGCTTGCGCTGAAAGTTAAAAAGGTTGTTTGGAATGTTATTAGCTATCGTGTAAGGCATAATTTGATGCAAAATATGGATTAGTTGCTGAGCTATTAAGAAATAACAAAAAACAATACATTTTGAATTTTCGGACTATATTTCCCGGAAAGTTTGGAGCAATCTTCAAAAAATGTTGCCGGTTTTGAGCTGCTTCCAAACAAAATATCTTTCGTTTTCCTCCGATGCATGGTTCGTGAGTTAGACGGGGATGTTCAAGCATCCTTGGTACGGGAAGATGGATCTGACCACTCGTACGGGAGGAGTTAAACTGAAAAAGCTCGAATGATGGCTATCTCCATCTTGCCTATCTTAATGATAATGACGCACCTAAAAACCTTGTGCCCTCGATGGCTGCTTTTACCATTGGTGACCAGGTGAGACAGGCTGTGTGGGGGAAAATCAGAAATGACGCAGCTATTTGGAACCGGTATCCAGCAAACGAACTAGTCCAAAAAAAACGACGTCCGAAGTTTGGGACTGAATGTCACATTGCCACTGGAGCATAAGCAAAAAAATTGTCTCATCTCATGTGGTTCCTCGGCAAAATCCATATCCGCGTAATTGTATCGTAAGATAAAAATGCCTTTAAGCCGCAAATATGTGAGCAGATTACCGGTTCATCCCAAAAGAATGGCACCCGTGCTTGGGATCGGCATCCCCCTCTGAGGCTGGACTCCTTCCTGGACGAGTGGTCTCTCCCCCTCTCCCCACTTTCTGTCACATCCCTACACCCCTGGCTACTCGCCATTTGGCCACTTTCGACGGGACAAGGGGATGGCACCACTTTCCACCAACCATTTCCAGCTCTGATGTAACAAGGTAGTACAACAATATAATCGTGAAGCCTGGTCCTTTTGCTAAACGATGATGCCGGTTTGACTCTTAAAGTTACACAGAGACTTCGCCGGCGACGTCAGAAGTGAAAGGTCATGTCGGTGAATTCTGGTTCCCATTAGAGTCTACGGGACGCAAACTGTATTTCCCTTTTCAGGCGCACAGACTTGGTTTCGACACACACACTTTTGACGACGATTAGAGAGTACGACCATATGTGTACTCATTGGGGGGAGGGTGCTTTGGGGATATGTCTTCTCCAATATTGGGAAATTGCACTTATATCCTTCCCCCCCAGTTTTGCACGGATAGTGAACGTTTTTCGCAATTTCTCATTGAAAAACAAGATGTTTGGTCAAATTGCGCCTCCAGATTTTGATTTGTCCCCCCAATTTCTGGGACGTGGCTACACCCATGAGTGCATCTGTTCCTACTACGCAAGTCAGCGCTTTTCCTATCACTTCACGGTCTTGGCGAGGTCCACACAAAGTCAAAAAATCTCCAGTGATCCCAATCCACGCTTCTGACTTAAGATGATTTAGACCCAAGTGAATACCCAAGTGCGGAGGCCACTGACGCTATGACTGAAACCCATGCATAATGATGAGTACGTCTAAATGCCGACCCAAGAGAGGATAGCTATATAGGTTTTCCGAATATAACTTCGAACGGCTTGATATATTTATACATCTATATAGTATATAGGCATTTTATGGTGAAAACATTTCATTTCTAAGTTGGTATGGTAACGAGCTATGACGTCATAGTGGGAACCATTTTAGATGTTTTTTGCGCACCGACGCGGCCGCTTTACAGTGGACTCAGCTTCGTCTCACTTTAAAACGGTTGAAGTGGACAAATACAGTAATATATATATAAATATATATATGCATATATATATATAGGCAGTGCCTATATTTAATAGGCACTGCCGGGACAATCGAGGGTGTAAACTAAGGTCATGAGCTACGGCGGGAAACACGTGACTTTTTATCTTTGGGAATGCGATGGGAAATAGGTATCGCAAAACAGTTTATATGTTCGGCTTTTCTGAGGTGTAAGGAATCGAACAGTACAAATTTAGTGCAATTTATATTTCATTTCATCAAAAGAGGGCGCAATGCAGCGAACGCCTGACTTGCTCCAACGGGCGGAGTGGCGTTGGCCGCTGAGTGATGAATCTGCAATACCACGGCATGCCAAAATTTGTGGTAAACGTCAACTCGAAAAACCCTTTTAAAGCATCTGTGTTACGACTTTTAGCTAATCCGAAGTCATTCTAGGCCGTTGGCCTCAGATAACCTTGGATGACGAAAGGTGACCTTGGATGACCTACGATGATCTTTAAATGTTATTCGACAATAGTGCTTGTTCACTGAATTGCTACATTTGACTTCAGCAGGTATTTTTATCTACAAAAATGCTTCTGCAGCCCAAAGAACGTATCTAAGCCGACGACTCCCTTGACAAGGATTGACCTAGCATGACCGGGATCTGAGTCCATGGGGTGGGTAAAATACAATTATGGGTATGGGTTATGGGTATGGGTATTATGGATAAAATACAACTATGTGGTATACATATAGACTCATAATTGATTGACGAACACTATGATATTCGTTTCCTTTCATGATCATTTATTCTTTGGCGTTCATTTGCGCTTAAACTCGGAAAAATACCACTTTCTGCCAATGTTTGACCTTTGACCCGATCTTAAACGTCATCCGTTGACTTGAGACCTTGAAAAGACGTACCAGTCGCGGGATCTCGTCACGCACAATACGCTGTTTTTTTTCGCGACACTCTAGGACGCACCGTGTGGAAATGGCCGAGTGGATCGATACGTCCGCGGTATGTAGAAGGCCCTAGGTTTTTGTTGCAGAAGGGCAAGGTTTTTGTTACGTTGGGCGTTACGTTAGGCGAGATTAAAAGTTTGCTATACGATGACAACCGTAGCCATATTATGGTTTCTCCATGAATGCCTTCCAGGTTAGGTGTCTGTGACATGACAAGGTATTAACATCAAATTATCAGGAGATACGTAAAAGGTTCAAAGGTCTAACTTTGCGAAATTCCAAAGCACTCAAAGCATTACCTGCCGGACAACTACGGAAAACACGAGGCTCACTGCAACATCTCCTCGGCCGGCGAATTTTGAAAAAGAAATATTTGACAGCAGCTTTATTAATATAGTATTTTCAAGTTTGATTCGGAATTTTTTTTTTTTTGCATTTGTTCAAGCGGGGATTAATAGTGCACTTCCCCTTTTTTATTCATCTTTTATCTTTTTCTTTTTGTCCCCGTACCCTACCCCTAGCCTTGAATTAGCTGGCAAGGGTGCTCCTTGCGTGTTAGAATGCATCTTTTCAGTCTTCAGATTTTTTACCAGCGCTTAGAGTATCCTGTTTCTTCGGAGCCTACCAATGAAAGCAAAATCGTTTGAAAAAATTCACCATCTCAGCGCCTGCACTCACGAGAAACGCGGTCGGCCTGAGGCACAGTCTCGTTGACGCCCAGAATCTCAGCTTCCGTGGAATTGGTGATGCAGTGCCCGTAGTTGTAGATCCACCAGGTGGTGTTGCCGTTCTCAGACTGGCACTGCTTGAACCGGTCGCTGTTGAAGCAGTCTGGAAGTGTTCCAATGTCATGAGTTTTCCAAAACGCAGTCGTTGAAATGAACGACTGCAATGAGCTCATTTACGTTCTGTGCTCACCTTTCACAGTGACCATGTCCACAGAAACAGCACGGCAAAATGTGATAGCTCTTTGCTTTCTTGGGGTTTGATACAGTGGCGTATTGCTGAGATATGAAGAGGGCTTTACCTGCAGGTTCGAACATCTGAATGATCGCGGAACCCTCGAGATATGGCGTCGCGCCACCGCCACCCGGAATTACGCTTTTACAGTCCCGGAGCAAGATCAGATATCGTGGCTGATGCGACAGCCGATAAGCTCCCTAGTGGCCAGACGGGTTGCAATGGCACGATGTCAACAGCAAGACGACTATCGATAACGGGAAATTACTGCAGGGATTACACGAAACCTATCGGAGCATGCGTCACGTCCGCTGTTTACAGGGCAGTGCCGAACTCAGAGCGACCTCCATGGCGATTCCGGCGACGATCTGGCTGCTTGTACATGCTGCATTGAACCCAGAGGTTTCGTGCTCGTCCGCAGTTCATATCGTTCCATAATAACGCACCCAATCGGTTGGTTAATTGGTTATTTGGGCTTGGGTACGCGTGAACTACGAGGTTATATTGCGCACCCAATCGGCAGCAGCGCGTATGTGAACATATCACTGTTTGGAGGAATATCGCACCCTGGTGAATTTCTAAGATATGTAAAAAATGAATAAAGGCACAAAGTGGAGACTTAAAGCTACGTTTTTTCGAAAGTTATGCACATACCGGTATAGATATTTTCATCAGTCACCCAAACTCATGCCAAAGTGACGTTGCAAGGCTGTTCTTTGCTTATACACATGAGATGTAAGACGATTCTGTAATGTAAAACAGAGTCATCATTTTAGGAGAGGTCAAGGTCTGACATCCTTGGTTCATTGAAGTAATCTGTGTTTTTTTGATAGATAAACTTATGTTCAATTTCGAGTTCTAACCGTCATTTCAAGGGTGCATAGTGGCGGGTCGAGATTGTGCAATGCAGGATTATCGACCGATGTTCGATTAAATCACGTCAGTTCAGCACAGTTCCTGACATGACACACCGTGGGATGTTGACCTCATTTGGCTTCGGTCTGCGACTTAAACCTACAAATGATGGTGGCATGTTAATACGCATGGTACGTTTGAATTGCCCCGTCATTTTTGAGAAGGTGTGTATGACATTTGATGGCATTTTACTTTTTTCCGACGATCGTTAAAAGACCGAGGATCTCACATTGGAATTTGATTTTGACCTAATACCTTATTAATCCCTCCCCCTTAAGTTCCATTTGTTCCATGTCCCGGGGTTGCACGATGCATGATCACCGATTGACGTTTGAAACATTCAAATCTATCCCGTAGATCAAGAGATGTCCTGGCGGGAGGGGAGGGCAATTTTGGCTCCCCTCAGTCAAAGAAGGGTTAAATGGTTTTTTAATACCATTGGAGGGTTTAGGAGCGGAGGGAAATGGGTCAGCTGCCCATCGACGGCAATGTTTTCTTCTTTTTTAATTTAAACATTGAAATCTGCCACATACTGCCCCTCAACCTTATTCCCGGCAGAGGGGGGCGGGGCTCAATCCGTCCCCCCTCGGGTTTTTTGCTTGCCAATTCCAGGCTTTTTAACGCAGCTTCACGAAAATTGGTGACTTTTCCTAGCTATTCTTTCTACGCACTGTGACAAAACTTCAAAATTCCATTGTGATCAGGAGCGGAGCCAGGCAACGTTTTTGGGTGGCACCTCAGGCGATTTTGTCCATGTTGAGGGAAAAATGAAAATGTCTGCCAAAAACATTGTTTTCAAGATAGAACTTAATACTTTATATGGATGAATAGCTAAATAACTGGGCAATGTGCAGTCATAATTTTGTTTGTCTGAGGTCACTTTACAAGGTCAGGTCAAGGTCAAAAGTCAAAGTTTGTTTTTTTGCAATATTTTTTTGCGCTGTTTTTTTTTTCAAATGCCAAGCCCGGAATACATATGACGTAACAAGGCGCCCTCTACTTGCGTACCAAGTTTCAGCTTGATATCAGGTTGGGTCACGGAGCTATGACCTGAAATGTCAGTGCGCGTACCCTATATCGCAAAAGCCATAAAATGAAATTTTTCAAATAGAGTGAATTCAAATGATTGAAAACGTTTACAGATAATATTAAATGCACACGAGATCATTCCAAGTGATTCCAAGGTCACTGGAGGTCATTTAAGGTTAAAGGTCACAAGTTGATCTGAAGAACGTGTGGCCGTGACAGTTTCCCGTTTTTAATGTCCCTGGCACAGCCTATGCTAACATTATACAAACAATGTAATGTGATTTGCACTTCTTTAGCATAAAATGACTAGCAGAAACACAGAGTGCTTTTGCCTTTTTTGTTCATTTAGTTGTTAAAAACTTATGCTCCTACTTTTGAAACTCCGTGAATGCCCATGAATTTTTTTCGAAATTTCAGATGTGTGTACCAATGGGAAAAGTCCTATCCATAATGTCTCGATTCATGCCAGTTTCATCGAAATTGGTCGATAAACAATGGAATTAAAAGAAGCCCAAAAATACACCCCATTTTGACATTTTTGCCCCTGTATCCACACCTTTCAAAATTTTGAAAATTTCTACTTATAAAAATGTAGTTCATGCCATGCCCAATCGATTGCCGTTTGTTGCGATGAAATCGGACAAGTAGTTCTCGAGATCTCGGGGGGGGGGGCGAATCCGCCCCTCTCCCCTGCCGGGAATCGACCATACCGTCTAGCCCTCCGGGAATAGGGTTAACCCGCGCACCGGAAGCGGGGTCTTTTTGTGTCCCCACCTGTTTTTCTTGAATATCTCCAGAACGGATCGGAGCAAGTTGCTGTTACTTTGTGACATTTATGGCAATTGAATAACTCGTCGAATGACGCAGAAAAATCGGAAATTGGACGGAACGTTTTGAAGTTTCAAGCATTTGAAGTCAGGCAAACATGACGAGAACGACGGTTGTCGCTGACAAATGGGAACTTCGTGAAAGAACTAGCGTTCTAACTAAGACTACCGTTTAAACACAAACAGGCGATGTCATTCGGGCATAAAAGATGGAAGCACCAAGACCAAGCACCAAGACCACAGCCAGGGCCAGTAAGGGTCAAGGTCATTAGAGGTCAAGGCCAAACAGCTCGTGACCTGATCCAGATTTGCTTTGCAACATGTCAGTTTATATGAAATATGCGTTCAAAGACCCTAATAAAAACACGTGTGCGCAGATTGATACGCTTACACATACCAAGGTCGGTAAAGGTCAAGGTCATTAAAGGTAAAGGTCAAATATCTTGTGATCTGGCCCAGATTTGTTCTGCGACATGTCGATTTGTATGAAATATGCATTCAAAGACCCTAATGAAAACACGGTTGCGCACATGGATACGCATACATATGTACCAGAGTAATTTCGGGTCAAGGTCATCAAAGGTCAAGGGCGCTTTTTTGTGACTTGGTCCAGATTTGGTTTGCAATATGTCGATTTGTATGAAATATGCATTCAAAGACCCTACTAAAACACGTTTGACACACTGGTACATGTACATACATATATACATATACATACATACATAACTATAAACGCCGGAAGTGACCAAATGTACCGATATTGGCTACCTTCACTGAAAATACGCCAAAAGATACATGTTGCGCCCTCATTTACTCTCAAATTGCCCCGTGTTGTTCGAAATCTGATCTGCAAAAGATGAAAAAATGACGCCATAGGTCAATGACCTGGCATGACCTTGACACACCATCCTCAGTCAAGACGCCAAATGAATGGAAGTTGTATTCCACATTTCAACGGCTAAACAAACACTCTTTTCCCGTTTCGTTCGAAAAGTTGCACGAAATGGCCTGTACGGACCGAGAGTGTCCAAAGTTGACCTTTTCCACCCGATTTGACCTTAAAGATATCAACCTAGGGTCGTAAAAATTTCACGCAATTTAAATCGTTATAGCCTTACCCTGTCTACAAAATTTTATGTCTCTAGCTCTTTGCGTTGCCGAGATCAGAGGGGAACCTTTAGAGCCCCCTTCCAGTGCGCGTTAGCGCGAAACCCCCTTCCACTGCGCGTGTTAAGCAAATCTGTTTTTTATATATATTTGAGTCCGTGCTCTATTGATGTGTTCAGGGTGCATAGGTCATACGAAATGCATTCATCCACCACAAAGTACATTTATCCACCACAAAATGTCGTGTGGCTTTAATTTAATGACATTCTTGATAAATAATCATTCATAAGACGCCCTGTACCAATACCTCCAGGACACAGAATGCTTCGCAGACCAGCAACAGGCCGCGCTCTAGACTTTCCTTTAGTTCACCGTGCTTAACAAACGTAAATCAGAGAGACAGAGAGGAAGAGACAGGGGGACGCTCAGGACGGGTCAGTGTGTAATCCGTCTTTGGCGATGCATGGATAAAACGGTCCGTGAGCTGGCCAGTGCACCTTTTCCATTTTTTGGGTGTTCTGGACGGCCTTGTCGGCGGACATCGCCGACGACAAGGCACCTCCGTTTCCCGGGTATTGTCCCTATACTGCCGGTAGCGATGAGCTGTACTCGGTGGGCGTGGCCCAGTACAACAGACTCCTGCCATACGTGGCTTCACCATTCCCGGGTTCGCATATTCGCGGCAAAATTAATTTAAATAATCACAGGAGGATATCTTTTGCATTTTTCGCAGCGGAAGCTGTTCATAGCGGTTCACAGTGTTTGCATTGCATATTTACGGTAAAAACACCGCTTGCTTTAAACGGTTATGCTACAACAGTTACTACTGGTATCTGCTACGAGGCACGGGAAACATGCGTTTTAGGGTATAAACAGATATCCCGCTTTTTCGTCACAATGTAAGCTTGTCTGTGATTGGCTCAAAGGGAAGAGCCGCTTTGTGTGATTGTATGGCCTATGATTGGACCGAGTAAATGCTGTGCCCAGTCATAGACCTACGACAATTTTTCTGCGTTTGTGATTGCTTCGCGGTAGGGGTAGGTTGGTACGGTACAAGTGTACGCTGTTGCATAACTGTACTCACTAGGCGTGTTATAGTCGTGGTTGCAGTACTGCCAGGGTAGGTCGGCCGTCATGCTGGAAGTATATGTAGTACACCGTCCAGGCGATGATCATGTTGTAGTACAGCCCCACCGCCACCGAGGCCAGAAACATGGCGACGCCCACACCTGTCGTTACCAATATCAGTCTGTGAAGGCTGTGGATATATAGCACCAAGATCGGCATGTGAAGACGATGAGACGAAATAGTCCCGGATTATCATACTACCAAAAACATATCTTCCGCTAAGGCCATTAGTAAACAGATAAAGCAGACAGACCACATGTTGCGCCATCAGTCTTGACTGACCACCATATTATATTATACTTTATATTATGTCGTGGATTATATTACATCGTCCTCATCGCGAATGTGAGGAATCGGTACTTATTTATATATTTTTGGCAGAATGGGAACCTGAATAAAAATGGTTGCTAGAGCGCTGGCAAACCCAGTTATAACACGGGTATGACTCGGCAGAAGACAGTGATCTGATCCGTCAGACCTCGTCGGACTTCAGGCCTGTGACATGCAACCCGCTGACCCGACGGCAGCACCTACCGCGGAGGGCCGGAGCATAGTTCTTGAAGAGCGTGACGGGTGCCATGGCGCTGTACTGTCCGATGGTCAGCTCATACAAGAAGATCGGGATTCCCAGGCCGAACAGCATGATAAAGTACGGCACGAGGAAGGCGCCCCCTCCGTTCTGGTAGCACAGGTACGGGAACCGCCACACGTTGCCCAGACCTGTCGAACCGGCGGTAACGGCGCAGGTTAGTGGAAACAAAACCTGGGTAAACGTGGTTACAGACTGAAAATACAAGGTAAATGACGTGGTTATATGTTGTTAATGACGTTGTTAATAATGATGTAAATACTTGACGTTGGTACTATCACCGAATGGCTCTCGCCGTGAACACTTACCAACAGCGTATCCGAGACAGGAGAGAAGAAAGTCGAACCTCCCCGTCCAATTCCCTCTCTTCGGGTTCTCATCTCCTGCGTGGAGGTTCTCGGCAGACTGACTGGCCGAGGTCATGTGCACGGTGTCGACCTGTGTGGAAGGTGTCGCTGTAACTGACGTGCCTCTTACCGTGCTGCTGCCTGCACTGCACCACTTTTTCGGGCGATCGATGTTATGTTTCTGTAGAATATCTGTAGGCACGGCTAACTGACGGGTGGCAACGTGACGGCATCGATCTGTTTGCGTCAATTACGGCCAGCTCATAGTTTGCTGGCATTTGAACTCAAAAATGTAATGAATGGTGAAATAAAATATGTCTCACGATCGCTGCCCGTTGAAAATGGCCTGTCTGTGGACGTTCACCTACATAACAAACCGATGACATACTTGATGACATGCGTCCCGTTTCATAGAACGTAATGCCCGTCTTAATTTATGCCTTATGCTGCCATGCTGGATTAGCCATTTCCTCCAACTACGACATTAAAGATAACTTAATTTTTGCGGAACCACCCCAAAGTTTCCGGTTGTCACTTTTCGCCGAAAGCAACCGACTTTTGCGTTCCTTCTTGACTTAGGAAATTGCGAAACAATAAAACGTAACAGTATGAAAACAGTTCATAGCAACCTCCCCCGCACGATAAAACTGAGCGTGGACTGGCATAAAACGGGTTCATCTTGACACAGTCTTGGAGCTTTTCGATTCTCACGATGTAATTGACCCTTTTTTCGTGAAAGTGTACAAAACAGCATCAGCCCGGTATTACCTCGTGGACTTCGTGATCCACGTGCTGACTTTTCTCCTTACAGCAGAGCATTGCTAGCCAAAAAGTCGGAGCGCCGAAAATTGCACCACGAAGAGCACCGACCACTTCGCCTGTTTCCTCCACAATCAAAGGATACCTACCTTCCCGCGACAGATATAACCGCCGGCACGCCGTCCCGGTGACGTCATCGTAAGACCGACTCGGTCTCCCCGATAGCCCGCTTGGGCTCGAAGCGCAGCCATACTGTATAAACGTCCAGTTGCGTCATCGACGGGCTTTGAGACGGACGTCACCCTTCCGCGTTATCCGATTCCCATGTGGTGCTCGTGACTCGCGACATCACGCCGATCGGTGTGACACCCCAAAAATAAATCAGACCCTCTCTGACTGCATGCCCTCAGAAGTTTCCTTCCAACAGAGAAATCCCCATCCCTTCAGCGTTTCAGACCCAAAACGTTTTTCACCTTGTCGGAGTATCTGGCTTACTCGCTCCATGTGAGATCACCTTTTACACCTCATCACGTGTGATGAGGTGAACTTTAGCTACGATGATTCAGAAGTTTAGAGTACTTGAATCCAGCGTGCTCTAAGACCATTAAAAAGTTTTAATATTTACCATCTTAAAACCACCGTCAAAATAACTCTGGTGCAGCTTTATCCTCCTGCTCTTGTCATGCTTTCCCCCCAACGACGTCAGAGAGGTCCTGAAGGTCAAAGAGGTTTTCAGATGAAGCGGTGCAGCGTTCAAGTCGTAACTGGTTTATTTTTCTTGATAAATTTGATCCAAGTGGTTTAGTAGGATGACATTAGACTACAATATCAGACCTCTAATATTAGAGGTCGGAGCCCGCGCTAAGCATAGCGTGATGCACAGACTGCACAAAGCCCACAACCTAACACCATTTGCGTACGTAACGTTCTGTTGATCTTTTTTGTCTTCACACGCGCCACACACGTTTATTTCTCATCAAACACGTATGCGGGATTCTCCTCAGGCAGGGGGCCATATGCCAAATTTTGTCATAGGCCGCTGGCATATAATGAAATTTAAGCAAAAAGCAGCAATTTTATGTAACTGACCTCATATTTAACCCACAGGAATGCATATAATGTTCGCTTTTGCAACACATATATGATCGTTCTTCCGTATTGGTGCGAAATCACTACATATCTAGTGCAGACCGCTTCGCCCAGAGAGGCAGGGGCCATTTGCCATGTAGGAGCCCATTTTGCCGTCCCAGGGCTTCCTGACGTTCCCAGGGCCGCTTGATTGCATCAAGAATCCCTCAGGTTTTTAGAAAATCAGTGTAGTCCATTTGGGGCCCCTCTCGAGGTTGCAAAATTCACTAATGAATCCCTGTTTAGGGGGCCCCTCTGGCTTGTCTTGGTCTCCTTGTGCCATGCGATATAGCCTCTTAAGTTCTTGCCGTCTCAGGGGTCTCTCTGGCACTTTTAGCGGACTCACGAACCATCTGTCGTGCTGGGGCCGCTCTTGCGGTCTCAGGGACCCTTTAAGAGTTTCAGGACTCCTTTTATCTATCTTGCCGTCTCAGAGCCTCATTAACCCTCCCAGAGGTCCTCTGACTGCATCAGGAAGCTTCAGTTTTTCACAAAGGTCCGTGGAACCCATCTGTCAGTGGGTCAGAGACTGTGGGTGTCAGTGGGTGTCAGAGACACCAAGGGTTCCTACGACATCCTAGGGGCCCATGCCGTCCTACGGACCCAGTCCTTATCCTGGCCGTCTCAAGGGCCCTTTAACCGTTCTGGAGGTCTCAGGGACAGCCTGCCGTGTCCGGCCCTGTTGTGGTCTCCTGGGCCCTTTGGGAGCTTCAGGGGCCTTTCTTTACGCCTCAGGGGTCATCTTACCCTCCCAGAAGCCGTCTGGCCGCATCAAAAGCCCGTCACGTTTTCACAGAGATCCGGTGAGGCTCATACGGGGCCCCTTCAGGATCCCCTTTAAGTCTAAGAGGGGCCCCTTTTCAGGCCTTAGGGGGGACTACCCCATCGCCCCCTTGGAACTCCGCCTGACGAGTGTCATCGCTCGTTTAACCTGTGACCCGACAAAAGTGCAATGGGACCATCATACCTCCCATTACAAATTTCAAGTATGATATGATTCAAGTATGATAACACTGTTGTGACCTGGGAAGTCACCCATTAACCTAGACCCCCAAAATTCTTACATTTTCTGATAGCTAAGTCAACGGCCAACACGTTGATGCTTACAGAGTCAATTTATTGCCAATTCCTTTGAGGCCATTATCGTAGTCTGGGAGGTCGTCTTTTGACCTGTAACTAAAAAATCGGATGTCGTTGAGTGGCTTACGTGACAAGGAACACACCGATTTTCACGTCGTTGCTTTATCTCTCTTATTTCAAGTTACTGGAGCGGGCGTTTTAGGTCCCCCACCAGGCGAAGGTGTAAAAATGGCCCCGCCGAGTGAGGGTTAATCTTGGTCGGGGCTCATGAGACATCTCCCTACCCTCCGGTTTTCTGACGCTGGCCAAAAAAACAAAACAAAACAAAACAAAAACGTGCAGAGATACGAAACTTGGGAAATCTTTCCATATGTCCTTTTCATAACTTTTAAGCCAACTTTTAAGCTCAAGGTCACCTTAGATCATTGACTTAGAACAGGTCAAGCGAGACCATGTTAAAAAATGAAACTGACATAGCATTTTGTAGAATGTATCGATTGCAATGCAACTTGGCATATCGATAGAACAGGGCAAATGGAAAATTCCGCTATCTCGATTTTTTTTTTGTCGGAAATCTGCAGATCATTGACTTTAGGCCAGCTAACTTGTGAATGTTTTTTTTACGTTTATTATTGCTATTGTGGAACTGGTTTGAAGGTTTTGAGCCCTGGTGCTTCTCACGTCATTTGGCACGTAATTGCACCCATTGACCCGTGACCCGGGATCAGGTCACGCTTTATACTGCTAATTCTTCAGACCCGCAGCCGAATACAGTTATTTAGTTTCCAGTCTTGGAATATTTCTTGGTACTTATAGGTGCTTCGGAAGCACTTTTGATAATAACTTATTTCCCAAGGGTGACGAGTACTATGTTTGTTTTCATTGCAAACACACTTTGTATGGCCACAAATGATAAGAACTTTACTCATACCTTCCTTCTATATAATTTTTACTGCCCCAAAACTCTAGTTTTTGGTCGCGAAAATGGAAACCTTTGACGTCGCTAAAATAACTTTCCAACAGACATTTGGCTTTTATACTGCGGTCGCACCTACCGCCCGATGTCTTTGTGACTTACGTGAAGAAAATGCCTCGGGGCATGGGTTTTGTGGTGTAGAACGGATATTGCATGAGTCGACGTAGGATTTTATGCTGTGTTGTGTCTGATCAATGGAAATACAGCACTTGATGAAACACATACCAGGAGCTTCCAACTTATATGCGCCAAACATTTGACGCAGGCTGACCTTGTTTGACCTTAATATGATAGCTGCAGACTTGATACCTAAACACCGACTAACTACGCGATTCCTGCCCTTACAAAAATGTGAAATTTTCCCTTCACTCTCAGTCTCGAGTGAAGTGGCTACATTTGACCTCGAGTGCCTTTTTAATCACACCAAATAGGTAAATCAGGCCTTCTCGTTACGTCTAAACTCTTGGAAACACGCAAACGAGTTGATTGCCATGGTTTTCCCCCCAAAAAATGTCAACAGATGATTAGATCTATGATGGCATCTGATGACCTCAATATTGGCATGATTAGACTAAATCTGGGCGTTTTCTTCTACTCTTGACAAGGACTTTCAATGACGTTTTTTCTATAGGACTTATAGTTCTCGAGATCTTGGCGAAGGAGGGAGCGGATTCTCATGAAACCTCCCCGGACCGGCGGAAGTGGATCCGGAAGCCCGCCCGACTACAAGAACTGAGATATGAAATGAGCTAAGATGGCCGATTTGCATCTTGCAGTCTTAGAAATTTATTTCAATCAAGCGGTACGTCTCATAATTCTGCATCTATGGAGTTTTAAAACGATCTTTTTTGCTGCTTTACCACGTGTCCCATTCGTCTGCCACACTGTCAGCTGCTGCGATACGTAACGATAGGGTACATGTCAAGAGACGTTAGCAGCACACCTGTACTGCTATCATCACCAGGTGACACCTGAACATAGTTTTTCGTTGTCTACATTTACTAACGCCTTGGCGTATTCCTCAGAAAAATGAATGCTAACAGCGCGATTAGAAGCATTTTTTCGAACCTCTCTAACCGAACTCTAAAGCGTCGAGAAAGGAAGAACATTTTCTCGAAGTGCGCAATTAGCGACTCAAGCCCATCACCACGAGCACGTACTCGACCATCGTTCGATACGTTGTTTGTTTATGACATGTCGGTTGGAGGCTTGACACCGATCGGAAGCTCAGGTAAGGAAAGTCCCGCTGAACGAGCAGTCCTTCACGGGGTAATACCAGCCCCTTCAGTCAGCACTCACCACCAATCGTTCACAGCTGCCCCCAGCGCGATAATCAAGACAAGTAGTAGTTTTTTCGGGAGGGCGAGGGAGGCATGTATTTATCACCCTACTTTTACGATAAGGGTGGTACTCAGGTGTGGACTTTTTGTTTTTCATTGGGGGCGGCCAAATCGAGACCACGGACTCTCCCCTACCCCCCAAAGACGGAAGACACCTCGGATTTGGGGTACTTTATTTTGAGGTCTAGCCATCTTCCATTTCTGAGCATTTTTCCCAAACAGTGCTGGACCCAAAGGTAGTGACGGAGTTCAATGGGGCGCACCCAGCTCTTTCGTCCGTGATCCTTTCATCGATGAACATTTGAGGTCATAGGGATGCACACGGATGCACAATACATATAGGGATGTCACATGGATGCAGCCGAATGAAATATTGGTGAGCAGCTGCCACCCCTGCTTCCCCCTTAAGTAAAGCTTTTCGCCCTTGCATCCTCTTGATTTCCATCTCTCAGCCGCCCTCCGCACCTTTCGACCTTCTCGATCCTCACGCTCCGGTTGCAACGCTTCGTGTTTCGCTCGTCACGAACGCCAATGTCGGCAGCTCCAGGAGGACACCGAGACTGGCAAAGCCATATGGCCGTCTCCAGTGCAGACGTACTCTTGCTCAAGACTTACCACTCTGACATTATGCGCAAAACAGTTGGTGAGGGCAGGCGACAATGGAAGTCAAGTGGAGTGGGCACAGATAATATAGCTAATACATCTTGCGTGATATAAAACCTTCTTACCTCCATTTTTTGGAGAAATCCTAGACTGCCCCTGACTTTAAAACGCGCATTGGAAGGAGGTTTCGCACTAATGCGCACTGGAAGGGAGCACAAAAGTGCCCCTCCCCGATCTCAGAAATGGAAAAGAGCTAAAGACGTGGGGTTTTATGGGCAGAGTGGGGCCATTACGACTTACTTGTGTGCAATTTTCATGACCCTAGGTCAATGTCTTCAAGGTCAGATGTGTCGAAAGGTCAACTTTGGACACTTTCCCGGCCCTTACAGGCCATTTCGAACGAAACAGACAAAGGGTGACTGAGCGTTAAAACGTGAAATACGACAATTTCCAATCATTTGGTGTCCTGGATAAGGATTTCGGGTCGAGATCATGTCAAGTCATTGATCTATGGCGTCTTCTTTTGCAAATTAGACTTCGAGCAACACGGCATAGCCTGAGTGTATATAAGGGAGCTAAATGCATCTTGTGGCATATTTTCAGTGACGGTAGCCAACATCAGTACATCTGATCACTTTATCGTTTATTGACCCCCGCAAGGCCAAAAGAAGTGTAGCTAGGTCATTAACCTTGGATGAAGTTTTTTATCCAAAGTATGTTTTATGTCAACTGTCTGCGCTAAAGTTGTTCCGTCATAATGAACCCAATTACACGGTTTGAGCGCTATAAAATGTAAAACTTTATATATGAATAAATATATGTATATGTACATATGTATGTGCAAAGGAGTATCAATCTCCCAAACGTGTTGTTAGTAGGGTCTTTGAATGAATATTTCATACAAATCGACATATTGCAAAGCGACAATTGGACCAGGTCACACAATAATTCTCCTTGACCTTCGGTGACTTTGACCTGCACTGACCCTGGTATATATAAGCGTATCCATGTATGCACTCGTATTTTCATTAGGGTCATTGAATGCATATTTCATACAAATCGGCATGTGGTAAAGCAAATCTGGATCAGGTCACAAGATATCTGACCTTGATATTTGATGACCTCGACCCCCACTGACCTTGGTATATGTAAGCGTATCAGTGTGCACACAGGTGTTCTTATTAGGGTCTTTGAATGCATATTTCATACAGACATGTTGCAAAGCAAATCTGGACCAGGTGACAGGCTGGTTTGATCTTGACCCTTATTGCCCTTGGCGTTGGTCTTGGTACATCCATCACTTATGCCCGAATGACGTTTGCCTGATTGTGTTCAAAAGTTAAACTTAAGTAGAACGCTAGTCGTTTCACAAAGTTCCCATTTGTCAACGACAACCGTTATTTTCGTTCTGTTTCCTTGACTTCAGATGAATGAAACTTCAAAAATTTCTTGCCGATTTTCAGTTTTTCTGCGTTAATCGGAGAATTATTCAATTGCCATAAATGGCTCAAAGTAGCAGCAATCAATGGCGATCCGTTCTTGAGATTTTTAAGAAATACAGGTGGGAGACACAAAAAGACCGCCCTTTCCACTGCGCGTGTTTAATACAAGTAATTGTGCCACAGGTTAAAAGAACGATCTCTTCGCCCCCCTCTCCTCCCCAGGTTAAGAGCTCACCGAGGTGATAGATGCACGAGAACATGGCATTATATATAACGTCATATATGACCTAACCTAACCCAGTCTAGCCAATGACGCCAGCAACAGAGCGTGCTGACGTTGCAGCACCAATGGCATGGCCGCAGTTCCACACCGGCTGAAATTCCACTCCATTCCCTGACATATTCCGCGTAGACTTGGACATTAGATTCCAAATTAGTTAATAAACTGTGTTGCAAAGCATCCAATTTTAGTCTGTAACGTTATTTTGCTTTTCCGCCCTGGTAAACGCAAAACATGTCGTGCTTTTACGACAGCAGCTTCAGCTAACAGAAAAAAGTCCGTTTAGGCGATTGGCCGGCGCTGCCAACTGCCGGGCCATATCGCCGCCAGGGGACCCTAGCGCTTCTCGGGCCATAACTCCTCCCGTACCACTGGTCAGACCCACCTTCCCCATCCCGGGGGGAGGTGGGTGGTGAATACTCCGCCTAACTCGCGAACCATGTATCGGAGGAAAATGAAAGATACTTAAGGACATATGGACCGAAATTTGAAAATTTAGGGGTTTTGTTATTTCTTAATGGCTCAACAACTCATTAATATTTTGCCTCACATTATGCCTTTACACGATAACTAAGAACACGCCAAACAACGTGTTTTAAGCAAAATCACCTCTTCTTGACCTTCAGGATGAGTCAGGTCAGGTCACGTCATCTTTCCGAAACGGTACATTTGCAGAATGTACGTCCTCCTTTTCTTCCTACTGATGAACATGCTTTTACTGACTAGTTTGCATTTAAGAGCATGCTGATGAGATGCCCAAACACACCAAAGATACCAAGGCACTATTTCAGGTTGAATCAAAGGTCAGCTGAGATCAACTAAGATGAAATTTTCAAAAGATAGGAATACAAAATTCGTGAAATGAATTGGACCTAGACCACCAGAGGCACGACAACAGGGGAGCAGTGGAGGATTCAGATAATCGCCTAGGGGGCATTTAGAATTTTAGGATAATCGTGAACTAATCTAATATGTTAAACAAAAATCTTAGCATGTGTCGGGTACTAGGAACATAACAGGTAATCGAATAGCAGGTGGAAGCCTTGGCGCATGAGCGAAGAATTTAGGAGAACCCAGGTATGGCCGCCGTAACACCATTTTGGGCCATTGCATCACCAAGGTCAGGGATGGATCCAGCAATTCTGCTCTGGGGGATGTCGCCCACCCTGGTAAACGCACTTAAATATTTCTGCCACTACCATCAGGTGAGTATCCAGGGAAGGGTAATTCAGTCAAATGGCCCGAACCGAAGATAAATTAACACTTCAGCCTTTTTAAGGTAAACTAGGCAGCTTTTAAGCAAAACTTGCTTAGAGCACTACTAATGGGTCAAAAGGAAACGACATAAGGTATCTTTGCTGAAGCCCAACTTAATACTTACCTTCGCCATACAAACATTATTTATGATTCCCCACCTACGCTCTGTGTCTGCATGGCTGTCGGCTGCATAATACACACAGCTGGGTAGCAGCGGTACTGTGTACATGAACATTACGGCTGTTTGCAAAAAATCGAGTGTCGGTGACCAGACTAGTTCCATCCGGCGTTTAGTTGTACTTTCCAAGAAACTTGCGTGTATAAACTTTTGACATCACACAAGGACAGCGGAAGTGGGGGTCAGGGGGACAGCTGCCCCTCCCCCCAGTTGTACTGGGTCTGGAGCAAGACAATATTTCTGCTCCCCCCCCATTTATGATCTTGGGGACCTCGTAAAAAACTAAACAGGAAACAAAATGGGGACAGAAGCGACGAACACGCTAAAAAAAGCAAAAAAAAAGAAATGAAAATGCAACTATACAGACAAGGAAGTAAGCACATGGCGTGAGGGTTCTTTGAAGTCTTACTTTGTTAGGGGCCTCAGCTTTCTGCCGGTAGCGGCCTCGAACAGGTTGGACCCAAAACTGGCCAAAGACCGCGAACTTACAACTTTTAAGGGACCTCGCGAAAGGGACCCGGCTGGCCTATCCCGACACACAGTTCGGACCCTGCTAGGGGGGCCCGGCTTCCATCCAATAGAGGGCCTCGTGTTCATTACATTCAAAAGTGGTCCAGCGACCAGGGCCTCACAGTTTTCAGGGGGCCTCAGCATTAATGGACCGGGGCGGCCTGCGCTAAACCGGGGTTCGAACCCTGCTGGGGGCCCCGGCTTAGGTCCGAATGAGGGCCTCGTACCGGTTATCACTCAAAAGCAAAACAAGGCCTGGGAACCCAAAACTTTTTCGAGAGGTTTCATAGAATGGATCCAGGGGCTCTTCGCTAAACCAGTCTGGGCCTCGGGGGACGCCCCAGCATCCGTCCGTAGGAGAGCCTTGCGCGAACTACTCTCAAAAGTGGCCCAGAGACCGGAAACTTACAACTTTTAAGAAAACTCACGGAATGGATCCGGCAGGTCTCTGACAGAGTTCGGACCATCTTAGGGGGACCCCCGACTTCCATCCGAGAGCAGGAGCGGTGATTTGTTTGCGTCATCTTTTTTATCTTTTTTATTTTTTATTTTCATTTTTAACATGGTATTGGTTGGTGAAGGCTCCTCCACACAATGGGTCTTAGGCCCAGTCAGTACAATGTTAGCATATAAAACACATCATTGTGTTATGTGTCGATATATATTAACGCAAGAACATTGCTTATGGGCTCAGTTGAAGTAAGGATTTCTTATTTTTTGTATCAAGACGTAAGATAATTTGACTTGGATTCCGTTGCCACCGCGCCGGTTGCCTTGGCTTCCGACCAGTTGTCTGGCTGTGGACGTCAGGACTTCACGGAGGGACCAAGCTGTGCCGCACCTGCCGAGTTTAGCGGTTGAATGCCAGAGTTCGCAAAACGCACGACAGGATCGTGGACCTACCCCGCCCGGTCAGGCGAAATACGACACCCATTAACCCGTTCCCGATTGGGGGAGGGCTGTTGACAGTCCCCCCGAGGTTTTTCTGAGATTGCGAGAAAACGAACTAACACAGAGTCACGAAACTTTGTGTACCTTTTGCTTCATCAATTTTACATCTCGTGTAAAAAATTTCGACCTCAGGTCAGGTCAGGTGCCTGACCTAGGTCAGGTCAAACAGACCTATGTCAAAAAAGTTTAGCGCCCTCTAACTTTTTCGCAAAACAAGATAGCTCAATAATACTTTCAGGGATTAGTGATCCTGATAGATGCAACAAATATGTCATCTCAGATTTTGCGGAATTTTCCAGGTCATTGACGTAAGGTCAAGCCATTTTTAAGACACGTCGCCGTTTTTTTCGGATTTTGACGGAATATTTTATAACATTTCTATTGTGGAGTGACACAGACATCTGGTTACCGTCATTGGGCAAAGTATCAATGACTTCCAGCCATTGACCTGAGGTCAGGTCACGAATAACTGTGGACAGCCAAAATGTACCACCGTCAAAATCGACGATGAATTACTCAGAATGGGTAGAAAATGGCAGGAACCAGTTTGCACAGACGGAAGTAATACCCGCAACCTCAAAAATTAAAAAATAGCATATTTTGGAAATAAACAGGCTGTCGCGAATAAAGGTCCGCCAATTGTGTAGATTGCTAACTAATGGATTTTCCCAAAATTTAAGCATGGAAAACCATCACAAGAACCAGTAACATCAATAAAATTTACATGGATAGGCCTTTTTTCGCGAAAATAAACAAACGCTAAAATTAGTTCCCGTCAATTTGCTACTGCATACGGCTGCGGCGCACGCCGACAGCCGGCGGGAGAATTGCCGTGTCTTTAACTCGACGTTTCGACGTATATATTTAACAAATCTGAGAAATAAGATGTGTATCGGCATTTGCGGGCCTTTACTTCTGCGCTGGTGCCTTTATTTATGCATTATTAGTCACAGCCCTTGAGATTCAGGCCATTTCTCGGTCTCATGCAGTCGGCTATGAGAAAATATATATGGGGCGTAAATTGCTTACACATTACCTAAAACTAAAAATGAGACCAGTTTCGAGCTCTACTCGTCACAAGCATTCCAACGGTGTGGTTATTTTTATTGTGCGACCAATCGTTCGCGAGTTAGAGGGGGGCTGCCAACAACCGCCCAGTCGCGCATGATCGTAACGGACCGACGGTCGTGCGCGGGTTAAGTAAAACATGGACTTTTTGGGGGATGGGGACCCTTAGTAGGAAAGGGGGCCTCTAAAGGCCAAAGGGCCTCGAAATTTTACTTTGCCCCTCATGATCAAATACGATCTGCCGCCACTGACACAACACAAAGTCAGCATGCCCATGAGGATTCTATTACATACTTCAGGTGAAATGCTAAAAACAACTCGAAGTCCGACTGCAAAAAAACTGAAGCGGGTAGATGCAGGAATATTTCAGCAAAGACGTAAAACCGATTAAAATCCAGCTATGTAGGATTTCGGCGCCTTGCTGCCGATTCTTTTCACTCATCCCCATCGGAGGGAAATTATTCAACTGAACACATCGACCTGCAAACACAAAACAGCGACAGCAATCGGAAACAAAAGCTGAGCGCCAGTTCTTCTGCTGCCGAAAGCCGCCATCAGCAGCCACGCGGTCTACGCGATGTGGCCGCGCAGTCGCCACAGCGGACGGTGAGACCGACTCGCACCGCTTTGGCTCAGACGGCCAACATGCATGGATAACAAAACAACGATCCAACGCCAACGCCCCACACATATGTGGGCGAACATCAGATCAGATGTGGGCGAACCGACTACACAACTTATGGCAGAACGTTACGACCCATAAGGGACATGCCGGGGACGTCGCGGGCATTTGGAACAATAATCCACATAGGGTTATTGTACGTCCAGCAGCGGTAACGTGGTATGGTTTCAAAACCCGTTCATAGATAGCAGCAGGGTCGGCAGAAATCTGTGCGGAGGCTGCGAATGGTCGTTCGTCACGAAACCTGCCAGGCGATTACGAACGAGCCAGGCGACTGCATTCTTGACCCGCAGCGCATATGGTACTCACCTGTTGGATTTCTGTGGTATCTTTTCCTTACTTGATGCTCTAAAATGCAATTTACGTCACTAAGAAAGGAAAATGAGGGAATATTCTTGTCATATTTTAGTCATAAGACATTTATTCTCCATTTTCTCCAGATACCCAAACCTCTACATGCTTCTACTATGTACGAGACAACGCCTATCTGTCAAAGCGCATTTACTCCGCAAACGTAGTTAATATCCCGTTAGTTTTTGCACAATGTCAGCCAGTTCAACCAAGTGACGTCTGCCTTCCAGCGCGAAACAGTCCATGTTGCTTGGCGCTGAGATCGCAAAAATGCTACATTTCTCTTCATACGCCATGTCTGTGGTACCATTTTGGCTTTAGGCATGCTTAAAAGAGTATTTGGTCATCATATCAGAAACTGCAAGCCTCCCTCGTAGGTGCCTACCGCCCCTGATCTAGGATTTTCCTAGTTTTATTTCAGTCATGAACATTGAAGGGACGAAATTCGCCATTGGGGAAGAGGGGGAAGGGGCAGAAAAGTCAAACATTTGGAAAGGCACAATTTTTCCGAAAAAAAAACAGAAAGTGCCGCCCCTGGTGGCACCGTTATAATCCTAATGTTTCTGGCCACTTTCGGAAAACAGCTGACCGAGTTTAGTAACAATATCCGTTTGGAAAATATTTACATCCCACACTGAAGCTGGCAGTGCACAAAACATTCAAAACCATAACGAAGCTGAGAATTGATTTTAAACCATTGTCGATGGTTGTGAGCCTGCACCACTAGCCCGAGAGGTTTGAATCTGTTTTTTTTTTTTTTATTTCGGACTTTCCGCCACATCTCCGAGTACTGATCCGCATCCGTAAACAGGCGCGAGGCACTAAATATAACACAAACTAATGGGGATAGGGAAAGTTTTGTCCCTTCGTCTCCTGATCTACGCAACAACCAATCGCAACAACATTTTATGGGAAATTATGCCTGTGTTTGTAGGATCACCTTACAGATCCTGGAGTCAAAACCTACCGAGGTTATGTCAGATGACGTCAACCGAGGTTAATCGTTGACCATGAAGAATTCTGCATTTTCCCGATCCAACCAACTCCTACCAAATTTTGGGTCGGCTTGGCCTGGATGACGGAGGTCTGTTGAGTTCAGCCCCGTGTCAAAACCAGGATATTTGATGTTGTTCAAAATGGAGCCCACGGCAAAACCTGGTGCGCTCTCAGCCAGCAGGATAAAGAAGCACATCCTAAAATGCAAGTGGCGCAGGTCAAGTCATATGAGGTCATAAAATTTATTAAGACGACTTGGTTGGCTCTGTTGAAAGGAAAACATGACATTTCCTCAGATGATATTATCATGATCGGCCCTCTCATTGAGGCACGGAGGGCAGTGCCTTACTATGATATAGAAGAAAATCCATCCATCCATCCATCTCAATAGTTTGTGTACACCAAACTAAATTATTTCACCATTGCCAGGCGGCCAAATGCAAAAATGAACTGAGCGTATATCCATCAACTGCACGTAATTTAAGGGAAAATCGTAGCTTAATTCTATACGAATCATCATTATCTGCATCATTGCGTAATCTTCCATGCCAATCAGTTGCAATGAGCGGAGAGGCATGCCCGTCCGGAAGAATCGCCGTTTTTGTTTTTGGTTTCTTTTTGGCTTTCAAAACAGGCAATGAGTGTAAACTGGAGTCTGCTTATTCCACCGCGTCCCTCCATACACGCAGACAATGCCTCTCAGGCTAGGTTGGTACAAATTGAAGTGAAGCTTCCGGCCTTAAAAAACAGACATGCTTTGGGGATTTTTAAGCCTGTTTCGGATGGCCCAGAAATCCCTTCCGTTGACGGATCCGGCTCCCATTCGGGAACGGGCCGTTAGCCCTGAATGGATGACCCTTGGTGCACCCCTGCCCCGCTGCGCTCTGCCAGACAGTTATGCCGCGATTGTTCGAGGGGCAAAGACGTCCAACCAAACAACGTCGGGTTGAGACGAATCAAGATCTGTGCTTCTGCATTTCAAGCAGCTTTTTGCAGGCATTTCTTGACGAGATCATCGGCGGTAAAAAGCTACTTCTCTCCAGTATGGAAGCCGCCAGTCTCGACAAGTGTTTGGAAGAACTGAGTCGAAAGAAAAGCCTGTCGTCAGAGGATGTAAGTTCGGCGGTCAACACTGGTCGAGTCAGGCCAAGTCGAGCTCGGGCTCCTGATCAGCGGCTCCTGACGCCGGTCACCGCTGGTCGAGTCAGGCCGAGTCGAGCCCGGGCTCCTGATCAGCGGCTCCTGACGCCGCCCCGAGGTCGCCGGCTCCAGAGCGCAGCGGGCTAGTGGCACACTAAGGGTCGTCCATTCAGGGAAAGCACACGCTCTTTTACTCCGCCTTCGCAAGCCCGGCCCAGCCGGGCTTGAAAGGATGGAAGGCTTTGCTCAATAGCCTAGCGCGCAAGCTTTTTTCATGATGACACATGCATTTACCAAACCCCTTACTAAGGAATTTCGATTTGGTTATGTCTCAGCTAAAAATGTGGGTAAAAGGTAACTGCGAGCAGCTGCGTTGCGAACCTTGGAATTTAGAAAGATAGGGTCTCTTGATGATTATCAAGCAAACCAAAAAAATAATTTTTCCCCTAAATCCTTCATGTTTTTTAATAGAGAGGGAGCGAGAAAGACGGAGCAAGAAAGAGAGGGGAGAAAACAGAAACAGAATAAACGGGAGAGAGGGAAGAAAGAGGAGGATAGATAGATAGATAGACAGATAGATAGATAGATAGATAGATAGATAGATAGATAGATAGATAGATAGATAGATAGACAGTAGACTAATAGATAGATAGATGGGGAAAGAGAGAGTGAGATCCTGCTTTTCCATGCCCACACTTGAATTAAAGCCTTTGCCTCTTCCTCACCCCTTACGTCTGCTGAGGGAACTGTTCTTTGAGGAATGTGTGTACTGATGCATACTGCGTTGGGAATATTTGACATTGGTTGAATTTAAACACTTACGAGGAATTATGCTCTGGATGACGAAAGATCTTGCTACAGACCAACGCCCCGTAAAGTTACGCTGAGATGTGTTGGATATATCTGGAGAAGAAAAGGACAAACTTTTCATACGTTGCATATTACTTCGTTTGACCTAAATTGACCTGATCTGGACCATGTTCTTCGGAATGCATAAGTTTACCGCTCAGGCTAACACTACAAAGAGCGTTGTGCCCGGCTGACCGGCAGCGGCCGTTCCACATGCATTGAACGGCCACACGACCTGCCTGCGGACTTTGTCGGGTTATAGCGGAAAAAAGTTATGGACCGATTTTAAAATCGTAAAACATCAAAGAGTGCTTGAAGGATATTGTATGTAAAAGATATCGGAGGAGACATATCATGACTCGATATCATATCGTCATGTCCCTCTGTGTCTATCTATGCCCTGCTGTATTCCATTGTGTTCTGTTGTGTTCAGCTGTATTCAGCTGTGTTTTGCCGTGTTCAGCTGCGTATCGCTGCGTGTTGACGGTCGGCGAATACGTGACTTCTCGACATGGTGTCTCTATTCCCTTTTTGTGGGAGGTTGAAATCTCCTCGTTTTGGTAAGTGGAGCCGTGTTCGTGGGTGCAGCAGGCTCGGTACACGTTCGTCCAGAGGTGTGCCAGCAGCTGACGTGCCGCGCCCAAGGCCAGGTGACAACGTCTGCCGGCACCGCTCCGCTCCAGCTGCTGCCGTTCTCCGGCTCCCCGCAGCAGCGTCGTTTGCTAGCTCCCCTGGCGGCCGGATGCAGAACCGCAGCCGACGCTGCCCGTCGGAAGGGGACAAGACGAGCCGCCGGTCCAGTACAACGTGAAGGCGCGCCCGGTCAGCTGGAGTCGTTTGAAGGGAGTGTGTCTTAACTTTTCGGCCTTCCAAATACACATTCCAGCGGATACTCGACCCTAGCTTTGACTTATGACAGCAATGAAAAGCGCATCTGGGGCTTGGAACAACGGTAATTCACTCAACTAATTTTAATTTTTTCAAATCCGCAATATCGATAGCTGTGCGGGTATCGATATCGATATCAACAGTGCTGTACGAACACAGCATTAAGAGGCGGCAGCAAAAACAACCAGTTAGACGGCTGGAAGCACGTGAAGTATACGTACGGTACATGTTACAAGAAATGGCGCACCCGAGACAAAACAAGATCACAGAATGCCCGCATGTCCATGTAGTTAGACGACGACAGACGACTGACTGGCGCCCGACGAGACTCAAGACTTGACCCAAGACTTTGGACACCTGAGCCCAACAGGCTGTGTGTCTTAACTCGCAAACAAACAAACAAACAATGTTCATGTAGTCATTTTGGGTTACGAATGGTTACTGGCAGTCTCGGCCAAGGGTATCTTTGTATACCTTTGGTACGGAGCTTTCCATACCGAAGGAAATTATTGGTATGGGACCCCATACCAATATTTGATCCATTCATGTGTTTTCCTGCGTTATAAAATAAATGCAGATACGTTATAAATGCCAAATTTTAGGGCCTGATGAATTAATTTCCCCATTCCAAAATTTGTTCCACTTCTACACCCATGGTCTCAACGATACTGATTTGAACAAACTCTGATTCCTTCTCATTTCTTTGCTCTAGGCGGGGCATGGTTTTGCAAATTACGATGGGGAGGGAACTGAGCAAAGAAAATGGCTAAACCTACCCAAAAAATACTCAGGACAGAATTCTTCCCGGACTTGACCCACTTTCCGTTCCACGTTTCGGGGGACCCGAACCAAATTTGGGGGCTCAAACCTCCCCCCAAATGAAACCCAGACTACACCCTTGGTTCTAGGCATTGCCTGTGCTTGATTTCCTTTGCAATGCAAATTGATTGCAAGTGGCAGAGCCAAGTTCAAAACGAAATGTATGACTGCCATGTCGGCTTTAGTTTGGCAGTTCCACACTTGGATGAAATTGGTTTTCCCTTTCTCTGCCCCAGTTTCTTCCTTTATTTATGAACACATTTTTGCTTACAGCAGACAGCAAGGTAGATATGTATGGATTTTCTTCACCAGTCCGTATAATCAGTTAACAGTTAGTATAACTGTTATCAGTCATTTTCATATACGATATCAAAATGCAACTTGCTTACATAATCAAACATGCGAAAATTCATTCATTCAATTTTTGTCATCTGTCTCGGGATACATGGCAAACCAGGCAATGTCAAGCGCAGCCGAGACGAAAAACACTAAATAACATGCAAAAAACAACACCCTATTTCAGGTGGGGTAACTCGGCCGGGGTGTTCGACGACCAGTACCATCCTGCGTTGAGTGGGCCATCCGCCGACGATTCCCAAAACCTAACTAAGCGGGGTGCAACGGCTTTCGGAGCGTGCCCCAGGAGCTTTGAGCTACCCACAGCCCTCCCCCCCCTCCAGCGCCAACTGCTAGACGCGCTGCTGCGGTGTCAGCCGCTCCGGATGCGCAGACTCCTCGGCGGCGCCGGCAGCTCCCGATGTGCAGACTCCTCAGCCAGGCTGCCGCCGGCGGCGGCGGCTCTGGATGTACTGATTCATGCACGGCGCCGGCCAATCCGGTCGCGCCGACCCCTCTGCGCGCTCCGCGGCGGCGCCGGCGACGCCAGATGCGCAGACACCTCGGCCAATTCGGCAGCGGCGCAGGCAGCGCCAGCTGCCTGCTCGGTGCGCTGCGGCGGCGCCAGCCGTTCCGGATGCGCAGACTCCTCGGCCAGCTCGCCGTCGGCGCCGGCGGCACTGGACGCATTAATGCATTCGCCGCGTCGACCCCTTTGCCCGCTCCGCGACGGCGCTGGCGACGCCGGATGCGCAGACTCCTCGCCAGTAACGGGGTGACGCGGGCAGCGTCAACTGCTCGGCGCGTTGCGGCGCCGCTGGCCTCTCCGGATGTGCAAACTCCTCCGCCAGCTCGGCGGCGGCGCCTGCCGCGCCGGATGTACCGATCCTCAGCGAGCTCGGCGGCGGCGCCGGCCGCTCCGGGTGTGCAGACTCCTCGACGACTCGACGGCGACGGCGACCGCCTCATTGATACCGCCGATGGGTTTCGCGTTGCTCCCTGAACGAGTTGATGTACTCCGCCGATGGTCGGGCTCCAGGTTTTACATAGAAATGCATGCGTCGTGGGCCATCGGAGAGCTTCGGACGTGGGCCAGAGATGGAAGCCTGTTTCCTGAAAGCCACCATCAGCCGAAGGATCTCTGCAACGTTCGGGTAGCCCTTTGGAGCTCGCTGTTGTCGCAGGGCGGCCTTTCTCTTTGCCCGGCTGTGCACAGGGACTAACCTGTAAATAGTAATTGGTATCAGGCATGTATGATGATCGACCAGCTTATATTTGGACAATGCACCGCCTGTTACAATGACAGCGCGTAGCCTGTAAGCGGCCAAGTGCAATCATAAACCGTTGATTCCAGCAGATATTGCTGTCACATCCTCTACATGTCACCGCAAATTGAACATGATACATGTGAGTTATCAGGTGACTTCTAGATGGCCCTGTTAGAATTACTTTCACTTGTTAGTAGGCACACCCACAAGCTGATTTCAGATTTGAGGTATTCTGATGGCATCGACATTTAGCTAATAGGCCTATCTGCACTTTGCCAGTTGCCATCAAAACTTGCCACCAAAAGTTGCCACCAAAAGCATTTTTGATGATCTCTGAATTGGCATCACACTTGTGCACCATATGGCCCACATGGCTTGCAACATGTTTGCAATAACTGCTCATGGCATCAACAAAGTAATGTTGTGCAAATAATCTTACTTTCGATGCCCTTTATATTGAAATATAGCCATCATGCATGTATTACAGCTTCTGAAAGGGTTACTGGAAACAGTTCATTCTGTTAGTGCCTGGGAGGCCAAATGCCAATGGCTAAAGTCAGTAATTTCTGACCTCATGATAGTGTCGCCTAGCCTAAGCACGACATTAGCCATCCCTTAAAGCCAAGTTAATTTTTCTGTTGCCCACTTAGCAGTTTATGAATAGATCTGCACAATTATGTATTTCTTGCAGCAGAGTTAATGATATGAGTAGCAATGTTCAAATGTTCAACAAGCAAATAGCCACCATCATTTCAATGATGCTAGTGTCCCATGTAAATGCCTATTATCTGCCCACCATTGACTGGTATGTATAACTGCTGTCTAGACTAATGCCATTGCTGTTTGATTGCTTGAATAGTTTTTTATCTACTTATGAGTCAAGTTCTAGTACAAAAAAAATCAAGCAATTTAGGACATGCCTTTTTGTCAGCTGCTACGTGATGACTGGGAGGTTGGCATGCCAAAATGGCACATGGGCTGTTGTAAATTTTACATCTGTCAACTTAGCAGCCAACAAAATGGCAGCCACGACACTGCATGTCAACTTCTTGTGCAGACGCTCATCAACCAGGCTTGATTATTTCCATTGGTTTAAAAACCGGATTCAAATATTCACCACAAAAGAACAGAACAACAGCGTCAATGCCAATGCAGTGATTTACAAGAATGAACAAGAAGGAATAGCCTCATTGTTGAAGAACATAAATGTGGTGCCAGGGCAGAGAACACAAACATTAACAATGGAACTGTCCATGTGATTCCAAACAACAGCTTGAAGTACCCCAAAAAAGAGCTTACAACCTATCACGGAATCAGGGACGTAGCCAAGAGGAGGGCCATGGGGGCCATGCCCCACCCCCGAGCCAAGCGGTCAACACTAGATATATAGCGCTTTTGCACGAATACGGAATAGTGATGATAGATGTGTTGCAAAAACAAACATGATATAGATTTCTTTGGTCAAATATGATGGCATTTACTTAAAATGGCTGTTAATTACTATACATTTTGTCCTACGCCAGGAGTCTATGGCAACATTTGGCATTTCCCCCCCCCCCGAGGAAAATCCTGGCCACGTGCCTGCACGGAATGTTGATGAGACTTCTCTGTCCTGCTCTTCGTACCCCAAGAAATCTTTGACTAGGACTATTGCTAAGTCAACTGCAAACTTTTGTACTTACAAAGATCCATTTTTCAACTAGGCTTGTCCTGTCATACGAAACTCTACATCTGGCCCAGTCACATCCTGAAACACAAAATCTCCCGGAGTACAAAGGACACAAACAAAAGTCAGTTTTTCAGACCCAGCATGCGAGTACCGCAACTATCCAAGATCCAAGTCTGAGAAATTTCCAATATATTTCTCAGTTTGAGGTGGAGCAAGCTTAGCCAACCATGATACTGAAAGATAGTATCAAAACGTTACTTGTGTATGTTGCATGGAACTAAGTTTACAGTAAGAAAATCAAAAAAAACATTCATCTATTGCATTCTTGGTAGTTGACTTCCAACAAACCATTCCAATTTTTACCGAAAAATACATGCTGTATACAGCCAACTTCCAATTTGGAGCTTGGGAAATCTTGATATTCCGAATCTGAATTTAGACGACATCAATTATGATTGCCCTTGGCTATCTGAAGTTGCGGGGTATCTTTCATGTAACAAAATACTTACGAGATTAGACGGACAATTATATAGCCTCAATATGTGACAGGGATGTGTACGCCAGGGTGGAGAATGTCGGCAAAAAGCATCCAACAAAACCTTCACAATCAGACAGCCAAAGCCCCGTTCAGTATACAGGTTTCTACCGACATACCTCTGCAAGGCCTCGGCCGCCAGGCTGCTGAGATTGATGTGTTCACAGTCTGCTGTCGTCGACGATCAGCTCGCAACTCGAGAGATGATTCGCTGGGCACAGTCTGCTGTCACTGCTGACGAAATCACAACTCAACAAATGATTCGCTGGGGCTAACGATATGTTATCGGTGCTATCGGTCTCAGTTGGTGTCGAAAAGGAACTGGAGTAAAACCGATAAATCTGTGCTGGCAGCACGGTGCTGGAGTAATGGGAAATACCGAAAAATATTTGGTGGTCGTAGGTCAACGAAGGCGATTTGGGGAAAACCAATGATACGTGACGATTCAGGCCAGTGTCCTCTTTGATTGCACATAGACAACTAAAATTCGAGATTTGACTAGACACACTCCCTTTGGTCAAGACTGGTCCAAACTGACTCCGCAGCTCTGCAGATGACGTCCGCTGTTGATATCCCGGATGTATTGTTTCCCGTAATATTTTTGTGATGTTTTTTTGCAAACCGCGGCACTAAAGCACATCGGACCCAGGATGAAAACTAAATGGGACGTGAAAACTTCCGCATCTTCCTTATTCCGATTCCGACCTCTCAGTTGCCCCGCTTATGGGTTCTGTGAGAGGTAAATATGTGCATAAACGAGGCAGTACATTATCAATGCAATGCAGCACTGCTTTGTGACTAGTAAGTTCTATCCCTGCTCACCTGCTCCAGTTTCATGTTCTTTACATTTGTGCAGACTGGTGGCATCGATTTTGTACCGACATTTCCATTAACCCTATTCCTGGAGGGCTAGACGGTATGGCCGATTCCCAGGAGGGGGCGGATTCGCCCCTCCCCCGAGATTTCGAGTACTACACATCCGATTTCATCGCAACAAACGGCAATCGATTTGCCATGACGTAAACTACACTTAAAAAAGAAATTTTGTCAAAATTTTAAAAGAGGTGGATACAGGGGGCTAAAAACTTCAAAATGGGAGGTATTTGTGGACTTCTAATAACTCCGTTGTTTATGGACCGATTTTGATGAAATTGGCATGAATCGAGAGATTATGGATAGGTCTTTTATTATTGGTGCAAATATTTGAAATTTTGAGAAAATTCATACGCGTCCATAGGGCTCCAAAAATAGGAGGATTAGTTCTTTTAATAAATGAATGAACAAAAAAGATAAAATACTTTTTTAGCTTCTGCTAGTCATGTTATGCTAAAGAAGTGCAAATCGTATTACAATGTCTGTACAATGTTAGCATAGGCGGTGCCAAGGACATGAAAAAGCGGGAACTGCCATGGTCGCATGTTCTTCAGGTCAACTTGTGACCTTTGGCCTTAAATGACCTCCAGTGACCTTGGAGTCACTTGGAATGACCTCGTGTGCATTTAATGTTATCCGAAAACGTTTTCGATCATTTGAGTACACTCTATTTCAAAGAATTTCATTTTACGGCTATTGTCATGTACGGTACGGGCACTGACATTTTAGGTCATAGCTCCGTGACCCGAGCGGATATTAAGCTGAAACCTGAAACACAAGGAATATAACGTCACATATATTCCGTGTTTGGCATTTGAAAAAAAAGCGCCAGAATTATTACTACAAAAAAAAATTTTGACTCTTCACCTTGACCTGACCTTGTAAAGTGACCTTAGATGAATAAAATTGTATTTGTGTGTTGCCCCACTATTCAGCTATACATCCATATACATTTTTAACTTCCATCTTAAAAATGCTGTTTTTAACAGTCATTTTCCTTTTACCCTGAACAGAGCTAAAAATAGCCTGAGGTGCCTCCCAAAAACGTCGCCTGGCTCTACTCCTGAGCAAAATAGAATTTCGAAATCTTGTCACAGTACGTAGAAAAAATGGCTAGGAAACGTGACCAAGTTTCGTGAAGCTACGTCAAAAACTTCGGAATTGGCAAGCAAAAAACCCGAAGGGGTTAGGATTCATTCCCCCCTGCCGGGAGTAGGGGACTAATGTGCGCTCACAACACGGTCTCGCATGAGCTTTGGACCGATCGATAACCCTGACTGGGTGGGACTTCGGACTTGTCATAAACGAAACGAAGCCTCTTCGCCGCGGCTGCAGCTCGTCACAGCCGTCACTGATCCGCCAGTGCGGCTTATCTGGCTGACCCCGCGGCTCCCGTCGTCCAGATGTGCAGCGCCGTATCCAAACGGCGAGACGCAGCGCCCGCCAGCAGGCCTCTCTGGTAACGTCACCGACTCCCGGACGTCCCGGCAGAGAACGGCATGTCCGGCTGGCCGCTTTGGTGACGTCACCGACTCCCGGACGTCCCGGCAGAGAGCGGCGTGTCCGGCCGGCGGTGTTTACCACGTCCGCGTAATCCCGGCCAGTCATGTGTTTATGGAGTCGGACCGCGGCGTCCACCGGCCGCCCTCCTGTGTTGCTGCGCTGCCGGCCATGAACTGTCGCTGGCGCTGCCGGGCTTGCACTGTCGCTGGCACTGCTGGATTTGTGCTGTCGCTGATGCTGCTAGGTCAGTTCTGCTGGAGCTGCTGACGCTGGTGTTGCGTTCTTGCTTCGACAAATCAACAGGGAGTCTCGGGCGCTGTGGTCTCAGTTGCAGTCGGTGCGATAGTGTCTGAGAGAAATTTGATCAGTAGTGTTGAGGGTAATGTAACATGGCTTTTAAATCACGAGCTGGCAAGGAAACCCTGGAAAACAGGGCGTGTGTTTCTCTTTGCACGTGCGCACAATTTGGATTTTTCAGTTAGATGGGTATTGTTTTGTGTAAATGATTGGAAGGGGGAAGCTGAGATGCCCAACAGCCTGGCCTCCCTCCATATGTAAATTTCTGACCGGATTGAGATTTTTCTACCTTTTCATGGGTTTATGCTTTAAGTAACCGATTTCCCACCGAGAAATGGAATGGCTTCAAATCCAGTTTACTTTCAAACAAAATAATTGTGAAACCAAAGAAATGCGTATGGGAGTGAATCAAAGTAATGTTTGAGGTATGAAGACTGGTATTTGGTAGCGAGCTCCCTCTCACGATCACACATAACATACCACCAAGCGTCCCACTGGGATGTGCAAAAGACTCATCTGCCCTGTTACTATGGCTTGTCTTACTTCCGTGATTATATTCCAGTTTGGGCGTCTGTTTATTGGAGGCTTACGAACGCATGTTCCTTTTTTATTGTTCTGGTAGCAGTAAGGCAATAGGCAATAGGCAATAACTGCCTTCCAACTTTGTCAGAGGAATTGTGAAACATCAGTCGGCCGCCGGACTCGGTCAAACAGGAACCAGCTGGTGGCAGCTGCATAGCCCTCTGTCCAGGACACAAGGTCGGCTGGGCTCCATGGTGCAACAGTGTTTTTGCTTCTAGCTTTTACCAGTAACACTCATGCTGTAGATGGCTTTTCTGTGCAGCAATTAAAAACATGCGCTGGACCGATACGAGACTCTTTATTTTTAGTTTAAGTTCAATAGCAATTACATGTTCGTGCCTTGATTATCAGCCTCGTGGAGAAGTCTGCATTTATTGCTGTGCCTTTGAAGCATGTTTATTTTTAACCCGTCCCCGACTGGGGGGGGGCGGTTGACTGCCCTCCCTGAGGTGGTTTTTCTGGGATTGCGAGAGAACAAACAAACACAGAGTCACGAAACTTTGTGTACCTTTTGCTTCATCAATTTTACATCTCGTGTCAAAATTTTGACCTCAGGTCAGGTCCGGTGCCTGACCCAAGTCAGGTCAAACGGACCTATGTCAAAAAAAGTTTAGCGCTCTCTAACTTTTTCGCAAAACAAGATATCTCAATAATACTTTCAGGGATTAGTGGTCGCGATCGATGCAACAAATCTGTTATCTCAGATTCTTCGGAATTTTCCGGAACATTGACCTAAGGTCAAGCCCATTTTTAAGGCACGTCGCCGTTTTCTTCGTAAATTGACGGAATATTTCACGATATTTCTTAGTGCGGAGTCAAGCAGACATCTAGTTACCGTCATTGGGCAAAGTATCAATGAGTTCCAGCCATTGACCTGAGGTCAGGTCACGAATAACTGTAGTCAGCCAAAATGTACCACCGTCAAAATCGACGATGAATTACTCAGAATGGGCAGAAAATGGTAGAACTAGCTTGCACAGACGTAAGTAATACCAGGAACCTCAAAAAGTTTGAAAATGTAGCATATTTTGGACATAAACAGGTTCTCGCGAATAAAGCTCCGCCAGTTGAGTAGATTGGTAACCAATTAATTTTTCCAAAATTTAAGCATGAGAAACCATCACAAGAACCACAAAGATCAAATAAACTTGACATACATCGTCTTTTTTCGCGAAAATAAAGGAACGCTAAAACTAGTTCCCGTCAATTTGGTAGCGCATACGGCAGCGGCGCACCGCGACAGCTGGAGGGGGAATTGCCGTGTCTTTAACTCAACGTTTCGGCGTATATATTGAACAAAACTGGGGAAATTAGACGTGTATCGGCATCCGCGGACCTTTACTTGTGCGCTGGTGCCTTTACCTATGCGTTATTAGTCACAGCCCTTGAGCTTCAGGCCATTTCTCGGTGTCATGCGGTCGGCTATGAGAAAATATATATAGGGCGTAAATTGCTTACATATTATCTAAAACTAAAAATGAGTCCAGTTTCGACCTCTACTCGTCACAAGCTTTCCATCGCTGTGCTTATTTTTGTCGTGCGACCAACCGTTCGTGAGTTAGAGTGGGGACAGCTAAATGCCCCCCCCCCCCCAGTCTCCGATGTTCGAAACGGACCGACGGTCGTGCGCGGATTAAATTACCACGTCAGTTCCAAGTAACAACAGTCCAAAAAACAATACTGTTCCGAAAATGTTGAGCCAAAAACAGTGTATACAAAACAGCCGGCATGTATTGAGGAATATACATTCGCATGTAAAACATTGTCAAAAACACAGAACTGTGCATGCCCTATCTGACTACCATCCGTGTTCCGTTTGCCACGAGGACGATGCTCGGATAAGTGCCCGTAGACAGCACGTAATGCCCTCTAGAGCGCCTGACAAAATGCAAGGTCCACATCAACAAGATAGTTATTCTTGTTGATCTAATCTTGTTCTTGTTGATCTAAAAGGAATCGTCTGGGACTAGTTGACACCTTTCGATGATGTCAGAACCACGGCTGTGGCAGTAGGTATTGCGTAGTAAAAACGACATTTATGTACACCATGAGCTACAAAAAAGGAATATAACTGATCTCGGAAAAAACGGCAATACATATGCCCAGACATTGCAAGCAAACATTCGGACTGGCCTTGGGTAAATCATGAGCATTGTTAAATTACTCAGTCATCTCTGGCATTACTGGTTTTCCACATGTGGAATACTCTCGACGCGTTCTAACATAACGCATCATAACATCGAACAACGGGTTAAATTATCACGTGGAGGTCGGCACGGGCCTGCAGCCGGCTCGACGGGCGCCCGGCTGCTGGTAACAGATCCACTGCAGGCCTCTGACCGAGTGTCGCTCTGCGGGGTTCAGTCTGCACCGCCATCGCTCCGCGGCGAGCCCGGCCAGACGGCGCGGCGCCGCCGCCTCTCGACGGGCCGGGGAGATCGCGATCGTGACGAGACGTGACGTCACGGTCGGCCGGCGGCCGTTCGACTGGCGCGCCCGCTGGGCGGCGGCGTCTACAGGTGGCTGGTGAGCTCCGGCACAGAGGAGCCGACCACCACGTTGTCCAGGCCGCCACCGGCCGCCGCCGCTCGCTGTTTCACGCTCTGGGCGTGCTCGTACCACTGGTCCGTCGGCCGGATGCAGTTCCTCAGCCGCTGTGGAGGTACCGGAGCAGGTCTCATCATTCCGTGGGAGCTGGGTAATCGCCATGTTCAGCCGATTCAGGAGATGAAATGACGAGGGCGGTGCCAACAACGGCCAGATTGAGACAGTTTTGAATTCTAAATGGTCATATGTTGCAGGGAAAGCGGAGATCGACGCACAATCGAACTGGCAATGTCAATGGCGCAAAGGTGTCCGAAACAGCATCACACGACTGTTTTACTCACGTCAAAGATGTTCCCTTTTTCCACGAAGATGAGGTTATAGAAGAAGCCGAGAGGCACCATAGAAATGATGAGGATGGCCAAGCCCCAGCCGATGCCGTTAGCGTACGGCGGGTACTCATATCCACCGGACACCAGCGGTGTGTAGTTGATCCAGCTCATGAGCAGGATCAGCTGGAAAGGCAGAGGCCGAGTGAGACAGGCACAGACGCTCGTGACTGCGTAAGAATCACATATGAAAATGGAAACCAAATGGACCTGGCTGTGCTTACATTCGGACAACGCCATAATGGCTGGCACAGAAAGCCATCACTGAATGTGTCCTTCAGATCACACAGTTTAATCACTGTCAGAGTGCCCCGTACTGTCTGCGACAGGAATGCATGCCTTGCGCGGGTGTCAGTCGCGTTCTCGTTGCTGTCTGGCCGACGGCCGGTGTAAATGTGACGGTGCCGGCGCAATGTACAGGTGTGGTCGGTGCACCGAGGCCCCGGCTCCAGGCCGCTCTTCTCAGTCTCAGCTCAGGCTCAGTCCTCTCACCCCGACCAGCAGTGGCGAGACGGTGCCGTAGATTGCCGTCAGGTGCGCCCTCAGGCGGAACCCGGGGTTGAAGCCCTGGATGGCGAGCAGGTCGCTGTAGTAGTTCCTCACACCGTACAGCCAGTACATGGCCAGCAGCTCCACCAGGCCGATGAAGAGATAAGGCCACCCGGCGGCGTAGTTGTCCATCAAGTCGATGATGTAGCGACCGCCCTGAAAGATTCAGAACACGATTAAGCTTTGCTGTTGGTGTCGAAAAATGCTGCCTTTTTGACGGCACCAAAGCAGGTGGTAATACTTGCATACCATACTAGTTACTACAATTATGGTACTCTCAGCTTCATCCACTAGCCAGTCTCTCGGAAATGCGACGGTTGTGACCAGCGCGGTAATTTCACTTTTTGCGCTGCGAAGTCCTGACGCACGAACGCCGGAGATCCTGAGGGGAATGCGCAGTAGCTCACAATGCTTTGTGAGCCAGCCTACCTGCGTGGTGAGCGGGATTCCCAAGAGGAAGAGCACCGCGCAGATGGCGACCACCACCCAGGACTTCTTGGAGCGTAGCTGCGGGAACTCGTCCAGCACGCAGGTGACGATATTCTCCACGATGGCGAACTGCGAGTCCAGGCCGAGGGTGAAGAGCATGAGGAAGAAGAGCAGCGCCCACAGTGTGGAGACCGGCAGGCGCGTCACCAGGTCCGGGTAGGCGACGAACGCTAGACCTGCGCGACAGAAGGCATCTGTGAGGTCGCAGGTTACATTCCCTATTGCAAAAGAAAATCAGCATTTTATGAACATAGGTCGTAGGTCATTGGAAAACGACGTGATAAAAGATTTAGCCCCAAACGTCAACTGACTGTTCGTGGAAATGTTTTTGGATCTGGCCTCAAAGCAATCAAGAATGCATCATCCGCAACAAGCGATATCGTTTTTTCGGTTCTGTCTCAGCTTGACGTTTCTGGTTTTTACGTTTCACCTCGTGATCCTGATCAACGGCTACTGTTTGGGCGGTCTCACCTGATCCACTGGAGACCACCTCGGAGACGGGGACGCCGAGCTCCTGCGCCATGAATCCCAGCACAGAGAAGATGGCGAACCCGGCGAACACAGACGTACAGCAATTGCCGAAGCATACTACCAGCGTGTCCCTGAGAGGGAGGACAGCTGGCTGTTAGAGATCACGAACTGCTTACAGTTCCTCAGAAGTTACGGTTCATCAAAGTCTTCCCGTGGCCCTGTGATCACATGCCGAATGTGCACTTCATGTGCGCCAAACGCTGTGGTTTGATGCGCGCAGAATGTGGGCGTTCATTGACGCGAGACAGAAAACGATACCGAGACCGCGGCTACCGAGACCAAACTACCGAGACCATGGCTACCGAGACCAATTTACCGAGACCGTGACGCGCCTGTTTCATGGCCTCTGCGCCGCTTTTTCAGGGTCATGAGATTCGGTGCATAAGGTTCGGTGTCTGAAGCATAACTGGTCCACACTTGGGTCTATTTGGGAAATAACGTCAGCGACCGCACAAAGATCGCTGCCGAATACGGATGCTGATTCCAGCACCATCTACGTTCAGGTTCCTAACAAGTTTCAGCAACAACAAAAAAGGCCTGCAGTGACCTCGACCAGACGCGTCAGGGCATACCAAAAAGGTTGGGGGAGAGCAAAGGTGCTTTTCCCATATGGCTAACATTAAAGTTCTAAGAACGTAGTGGGTCATGAACCCCTGCTCTTCCCCCCGGCCCTTCACCTATGTACACAATGGCCAAAGTCTTTCTTCCGTCATCGTACCTGACGACGTTGTTGTTGAACTTGTTGTAGCTGGCCAGCGTGATGAGGCCGCCGCTGGCAATGCTGAGCGAGTAGAAAATCTGCACGGCGGCCGCCACCCAGATCTTGATGTCGCTCAGCCTCGAGAAGTCTGGCACGATGTAGAAGTAGATGCCTTCGTAGGCACCCGGCAGTGTCACTCCTCGGATCAGCAGGATGATGAGGACGACGTACGGGAAGAGGGCGGTGAAGTACACGACCTGAAAACGTGGCCAGCTGTGTTTAAGATGCTCGAGAAATGTCTGAAGGATATCTCATATGATCTGTAATCCACCTGGCGTTAACTTATGTGACTTACTTATGTGAACATGATCACTGGTAAATAAAGAAGTTCCTGATCGCCTATGCTGATGGCTTCTGTTTGCTTCACAGTGTTTTCCAATATTTTCCTCCTTTTTTCATTCGGTCGTTTGTGTAAGACTTTCATCTTTAGCAAAGTGTCGGCGGTCTTCGTCGTCGTCAGTTTCCTCACCTTGCCCGAGGACTTGACACCCTTAATGAGGGCGGCGCCGACCACAAGCCAGGCGATGAGCAGCGACAACAGCAGGCCCCACTGGATGCCGCCCAGATCGTCGATCCCTTCGCTCAGGTTCAGCACATGGCGCGACAGGTATTCTTCGGCAGCTGCAAATGCAGAGGCGGGATAGTCAGGAAAAGTCAGCCGGCCTTTAGCCTACAGACACCAGGTGCGACCGCATAGAGCGTGGCGTAATGTCAGTGAATGTGCCGGCTTGGCGTTTCCGCTGACTAATCAGGGATGGGAATGACGCATCCGTGGCATGACGAAACGCAATGTGACAGCGTTCGTGGTGGAACGCGTTTTGTGCTACCGTTTAGTTTTACCCGTCATTCCCTAATCCTTCAGTGCCTTCAAAATCCAGTTAATCAGCCGGTTACTGAACGATAAACAGTGTCGTTCAATACTCCGGGAGGTGCGCGTCAGAGCGCCTGCACTCACGAGAGACGCGGTCGGCCTGGGGCACAGTCTCGTTGACGCCCAGAATCTCAGCTTCCGTGGAATTGGTGATGCAGTGCCCGTAGTTGTAGATCCACCAGGTGGTGTTGCCGTACTCAGACTGGCACTGCTCGTATTGGTTGTTGCTAAAGCAGTCTGGAAACGTTACAGAGGCGTCATGTTGACGATGACGCATGCATGCATTAGGCAGCCGTTTGCTTGGCGTTCGTTTACCGCCTTTCATCCTGCATAGGTATTACTCCCACAGACGCACATTACTACTGCGATGCGCACAGACACACGATGCGCTTGCTAAGGAGAGGAGGGAGCGGACACTGAGCTCCTCCCAGCTCGTGGAATCGTCGACACATCCCACCGCACAGTTGTCAGCCTGCATTTCGCAAGCCCGAAACAGGATTCGAGATAGCGTGGCGGTGCGACGTACTCCCCGGTCGCCGGGCGATTTCAACGAAAGAATGTCAATAGCCGGCCGGTTATCGTCAATGGGAAACAACGGCAGCAGTAGCAGGAAGCTCTCGGCGCGGACGTGTTGTTTGCTGTTTACATGACCAGTGCGGGTCTCGGGGCGTGCAGCGGTGTTCACACGACTCGTTAGTCAGAATGCATACGCCACAGTGATATCGGAGAGTTCTCGGTGTTTGCCTGCGAAAGCCCAAGTTAGCAGGCGTGAGGCGGTGGGGTGGGTTGATCGGGCACGTGATGGCGCCGTGTGGAGCTGAGCACCGCAGCCGTTTCTGTCGGAAGGCCCGTGTTACTCCCGGACCAGAGCCACGCTCGGTCAGCTGCGGCGAACGGCTAGTTCAGACTCACGATGTCGGATGTGGGGCACGCTGACACGCGAGACATTTCGTAGATATCCGGGTATCTCTTACTTCCATCCGGCCATGAAACGTAACCACTGACGCGCCGCAGGAAAGACAATGTCGCTGACTCACGCACCGGCTGCGGTTACTCACTGGGCGTGTTGAAGTCCTGGTTGCAGTACTGCCAGGGTAGGTCGGCCGTCATGCTGGAGTAGGTGTAGTACACCGTCCAGGCGATGATCATGTTGTAGTACAGTCCCACCGCTACCGAGGCCAGAAACATGGCCACGCCCAGGCCTGGAGACAGAGTGGTCGGTTTGCAAGTGAAATATGGTTCCAGCTGTTAATGTATTCAGATCTCCCGACGAGACGCTCTGCTAAGCCCGCTGGTAAATAAACGAATCATACAGACAGACCCGTGACTCCCTAAGGCTGGATTATGAAACCCTTCTTCAGGGTTTCCACGAATCGCGCCTCGCAGAACAATGCACAACCATGTGCTACTGACGCGCTAAAAATGGCGTGCAAGATGTTATCACTCCGGACATGGGCGATGCTGGCAATTGCCTGATTTCAGTGAAGCTGTTTAGCCCCTGTGACCTCATTCGAACTGCTGACCCGGCGGCAGCACCTACCGCGGAGGGCCGGAGCATAGTTCTTGAACAGCGTGATGGGTGCCATGGCACTGTACTGTCCGATGGTCAGCTCAAACAAGAAGATCGGGATTCCCAGGCCGAACAGCATGATGCAGTATGGCACGAGGAAGGCGCCCCCTCCGTTCTGGTAGCACAGGTACGGGAACCGCCACACGTTGCCCAGACCTGTCGAAACGGCGGTAATGGTTCAGGTTAGTGGAAACAAAACCTGGAAAATGGCGTTCCAAGGATTTAAAAAGGCGCTCTGCCATGTTCCCAATAAAAAGCGTTATTATACACGTCAAGTGTATTGTACTTTCTTATCTTAACAGGACCGTTATTTGGCCACATCTGTTCATCGTGCTTTGGAAATATTCTATGGCTGTTATTTAACGAAAACAAACTTCCATTTCCGTGGCAAACGAGACTGTTGCTGAACCCCGTACCGACGGCATATCCGAGACAGGAGAGCAGGAAGTCGAGTTTGCCGGTCCAGTTGCCCCGCTCCGGATTTTCGTCTCCCTGGTAGAGGGTGTCGGACGACTGCTCAACCGAGGTCACTCGGAAGTCGTCTACCTGGCAGTACAAAGTGTTGCTGTTACCTATGCGTTGGCGTGCTTTCCAGTGCGGATGAGTCGTTGCTGCTTCCCACTTCTGCCGATCCACTTTACGTTCCAAGTTTCGGCGCTAGATTTCGCGTGACCATTGCAGGAATCACGCGTATTAGTAGCGTCTGATTCTGTATATTGCTGCGCCAGGCACGACCGGCTCAGAGGGCGTTTGCGTCCAGGCCCGAAATTCCTAAGCACATCCAGCAAACGCCAGTACCCTGACGTATTTCTCACTGTCTAACACGGCGGAATCGCCAGGATGAGTGGCCCAAAGCGGCACGCCGTGGACGCCGCTGGCGGAAGGAAGGCGGTCAGAGGCGGCAGGAAGCCCCCCCCCCTTCCGGGCTGACGCCGTCGCGGATTTGCCGCCCCCTATCAGCCGGCTGACGCGTAACGGCGGCGCGACCGTTCAGTGGCAAACACTGCGGACCGCTCGAGACAGGAGATGACTGGCCGGTCTCCGAGTACGGGGAACGCTGGCGACTGCGGTGGGCTGTCCCTGACACGCAAGTGCACCGCTGACGGCTCTTATGTGGTCGGACTCCTGGACAGCGGCTGCGGCTACCGCTCAGCGCTCATATCTGGTTATGGACAGCTTGATGCTCACCGGCGCGAGAAAGGCATCATAATAGGCTAATTAAGCAGACGTATACATGCAGTTCTCATCTCATGACTCAAGCCCATAGACCTCGGAAAATAAACTTTACCAGAGATATAGTGGGATATAGATGCATGTATATAACAGAATATAGTGTAATTTTGCATCATAGACGAGCATTTAAATGCTTATAATGTGTGTTTGCTTTCATATGAAGCTAAGATATGTCCCGTTGGTAGTAACTATAATAACTATTGCTTTCTGTTCCCAAACTTATTTCTAGTTTCCTCAAAGTGACTTAGTGGATTTCGTTACATTCCGGATGGCTTTTGGTTCTTGGCTGATAAGACTAGTAAAGTCTTGCTGTCGTCTAAACCAGGGAAGTAACCCGGAGGGAAGGGGGCGGTGGCCCCCTCCCCTCTTTGGGGAAAAGATAGGGCACCTTGGAGAGCATATGGGATTCTCAAATATGGCCCCTGAGGCAAAGCGGGCCCTCGTGTTGTTATAAGTGGTACATAGAAGACCCTTTGAGGCTATAAGAGGCTCCTTAACGATGTAGGAGACCCCTTGTGCTACAAGGGACCCCCTTGAAGCTGTAAGAGGCCCCCTGATGTTGTTGGAGACACTTCTTGATGTTGCAGGAGGTCCTCTTGAAGTTAAAGGGTGCTCGCCCCGTAAATGATAAGGGGCCTTTTTGGGCCATGGAAGTTCACTTCAGGATTTTTTGGTAAAGGTCCCTTGGGCTAAGGAGGACCCCCTTCTGTGGATTCGCTGCTACCCCCTTGACCAATTCCTGGCTACGTGCTTGGTCCAAACCGAATGACCGTCGCTACAGAAACGAATGATATTTATGACGATACGTTCCAATAGGCTCAATGCATGGTGCTCCACAAAAACAGTTTTTGCTCGTACACGTATACTTACTTTGAAAACAATTGATCTTGCCTTAAACAGCTACTGGATATGGCATTTTGACGAAACGAAACTTGCCGTGTTCGTGATTTCGCGGTATTTAGCCAGCATAACATTGGAACAGCTATTTCTTGGACATTTTTTAAGCGACATGTACTTCCCATGCCTTATTACTTATTTCAGCCACCATTCATTATCTCGTGCACTTCCAAGTGCATTTGATATTTTGTTTTTGAATCGCAAGGTCTAAAACGCTGGGTCACCTCATTAATTACGACTGCATCTTCCTGCATAAAATGATGAGCTGCAACCATTTACAGGCCGCCGAATCCAGACGAATAGGTTTAAGACAATAGTCGTAATATGGATAAATTCATATTGACTCTAATCGCAGACCCTGAGCAAGTTCACCGCAAAATTTGGCCCGTTCTTACCTCGTGGACTCCTTGGTCCTTGTCTTCATTTTTGCCGTTGCAGCAGACCATAGATGCCAGAGATGGTTTCATGTTTGTACAGCGACCTTGCCGATCACTTTGCCTGCTTCCTGCACACTCTGTGTGGCATCTGACCCTCGCGCGGCATATATACCGCGCGGCGCGCCGCCCCGATGACGTCATCAAAAGCCCCGCTCAGCCGCCTTCGACAGTGGGCCGAAGGGCACGAGAGGGGAGGGTGAGCTGACACGTCTTCTTCCGCTGCCGGGACATCCCGTCCGTTCGGTGACGAGACGCGTGCCTTCCGCTGACGAATCGTGGACCAACGCTCCGCGCAGCGCGATGACATATTTAGCAGGTTGAAAAGAATCTCATAGTTTTTTAACGTATGCTAAAGCTACGTTGTTTGCACGAGGCTTGTTGCGCTGAAAAGACTCTGACTCTGACTCGGTCAGTCTCTGCGACTTCAACCATCGCCAGCACATGGGGGAGGGGTGCAGCCCCCCGAAGTTTTTCCAAAGTTGCCCCAGAAAGACTATTCGGTTTGCTCTCAAATTTTGCAAAGCCTGGTTTTAAATCTTTATTCGTGTTCTCTGACAATTAAGGCCAATACGTTGACAGATGACTTACCTATATATTACCTTTTTTGCGAGGGTACGCTTTGGATAAATTACGTTTAAGTGTTTCACGGCTCTAATTCTTACCAAGTCTTATGCATGGGTGTCAGACGTGGTGCCATTGTTCTCCGCACTTGGGTGCTTGCTTGGATGAAGTTCATCTTACGTTGAAATAAATAATTGAGGTCAGTTACCGTTTTCGTCTATTATGAGCTTAGGGCGGGTCATGGAGTGATCGGACATCCTGCTTCGCGTCGTGGCGGTAGGTTCAGTCCTTTTTTACACGCAGGCCTCGTTCTGGACCCTTGCATTGGTCAGTGTTATCCTAGGTTAAAATCGCGAATTAAGGTTTAACTCGTAGGGTTCATGAAATAATCGATCACACTGACTAGCATCGTAACAGTAGGCTGAATCCTCACTCACCCGTAGACGTCCTTCTCGGCCTCTCAAAAGCGCGCTCTCGGTTGCGTCCCATAACATCTAATTGAAACGAGAATCAGCTGACCGGAGCTCCTTTATGGTTATCTTTAGTTTTGCTGTATCACTTCAATGGGCCAAACTGAGCATCATAGTGTAGCCAAAACACTCACTTATTCCCGTTTTGCTTGCCTGGTCTGTCGCGTCAAGTTTGGAAATGGATGGAGGCCGTACCAACATCCTTTCTACACCTTTCGTTGAAGTTGGCCCGATGACGAGTACTGGCGAGGGTTGAAGCTCACATTTTTGGCAATATGAAAATTATGTTCTGCTATGTATGGGCACTTGGCTGCTTAAAAAGACAATGAAATAGCGCTACCATTGCAACAACAACAATCAAATATAAACAATTCGCATGGCGATGCGGCGATGATAGTGAAACAGTCTAAACAGCCCCATCAACATCAAATTACAGCAATGAGATGAATGTATCCAGAAAGCTTATCGTATATTGTTTTTCCATTTGCAATATTCATGACGACAATGCTTACTGTCATCTGAAATTATTCGTTTTCCTCATGGCCTGTGCCATTCGGACTTTTACCCTCACGCAGAGAAACTTCTTGGAAGAATCTTTGAACAGATGAAACCCTGGATCGTACGATCGTAGGTATAAACAGCTGTTGGATTTATACGCCAATCGCATCATCTCAGCGATTGATGCTATTTTAAGGTTAATTTGCTCAGTACGGTGATGTCGGTTTGCTCAGATCGGGCCAGCTGTTCCGTCGCACTACCTGTTCGCAGTCGGAAGTCTTGCTCGATAAATTTCTGACTGCAGACAGGTAGATTTCAGTGAGCGAAGCAGCTCATAAAAATGCTTCTTAGACTTCTCGCGACATGATAAGTTTAATGATCAGATATTCACTTAGCTCCCTGTTTCGGTCACTGTCTGTGCAGCTTGTCGTCGAAAGTACATCTTGTATTTTTCTGCTTATTTGCACAAGCTGATGCGGGGTCACTTTCCATGTTCGATGCCTCAGCGAATTAACAGAAAGGAAATGACGAATACGAGGTCCGCAGCTTACAACGCAGGAGATACCTAGCAGCATTCATCAGATCGAACGTCCGCGTGTCAAACGTGACGCAACGAGCGGAAAGTTTACTCCGAGAGCCTCTCGACGTTGCCACGTAATGTTTGTTTATGTTGTATCGTTGGAGGTTTAGAGACCGTTCGTTAGACTGCCGTAGGAAAATTCCAACGAATGTACAGCGCTCTTCGATAACATACTGCCACGTACTTCACCGTGAGTTTCTCGCCGTTGCTCCAAGCGACAAGCGGTAGATAACAAAGGCTGCGACGCCCAAAACATTCCAAGTGCTAAATATTTTGTTACTTAACCCACCAATTTCTAGAACATAATCAACTATGTCAAAAATGTAGCAGTCAGGGCTGCGACAACAGTATCAATGGTACATCTGAACTGGTGCATTTTCTTACTACATAACGCCAGGATATCCAGGAAAACGGAGGGTGGCATGCATGCTGCTGATATTTAATCATCATCGTTTTCAACGTGAAACAGAAATGCCAAATCGGGCTCACTTAATACAGTAAGAAAGGGTTTTTTTCTTTCTTTGAAAGCATCGACGTTTAGTTTGAAAGCATTGAGTAGGTTAATACACTGTTCACATACCATGCATGGTGCGTGAACATCAGTGCTAGCGTAAGAGAACAGACGGACATTGGTTGCGGGCAAGCAATGTTCGTCTGTTCTGCACCGATTCGCTGGCCGACGTCTCAGCCGTTTCCTTGTTTGCCTCACCAGTTGGCCCAGGCGCTCGTGTTCTGGACGGGACGGGGTGTTGTCCCGCTCCGACCGGGCTGGCCGTGCTGCACTGGAGGGATTTCCGGCCCTGAACTCCCCCCCCCCGGCCCCCGTGAGCCGCGTGCCCTCCTCCGGTGCTGTTCCGGTGCAGCCGGCGGTCAACAGCGCGCAGTATAGCTCACCCCGGGGACCGCTGAAGGTCAGGCGACCACGGCTATCGTCATCGTTTATCTCACATTGCCTACTTACAGAACACTCAGAGCACATGCACAAAGATGAATGCGTTAAAAAAAAACACTCATGCAGTCGCATAAACGTTCATCCACAGAATTCATGCCAATGCTTTACGGACATGACAGTCTAGTAGGTTACGTCAGCAAGTGAGATTTCAGGACTTCGATAAAACTCTGTCCTGTTTCTTTCACGTCTTGTATTCCTGAGCAGCGCCGCACGTCAGCTGTTTCCTGCCGGCTTCCGATCTAATCCGCGGCAGCTGTTGGCCGCGTTGTTTCATGTCATGACTGTGATGGCTGTCAGCCGCAGTCAGACCCGTGGAAAAACGCCTCAGGCAAGCGTGTTTATTTATGCCTCTGTGAGTCTTAGTTGTTCGATGAAAGCTGACTAGCTGTGACGCACAAAGTCACATTATGACTTCAGATATGCGTTCATAACTCTTACAGCCACCGATCAGGCTTGTAAGCGATTCATGATCGAATCAGAATCGATTCTGATTCTCCAAGTCTTCTCGTGAATCTGAATCAGAATCGATTCCCTATTTAACTACTGCGGATCAGAATTAGAATCACTTTTTTGGACCAGGAATTAGAATCAGATTCACTCCCAGAGTTGTTGGGATTGATTTCATGAACTGATTCCCAAATGTTGATTCAGTTGAGTGCATGCCTTGTCTCTCGAGTAAATGAGAACACTTAGTATCAATGTTTACAAGAATAACCATGATGTCTCTCAGCATTGCGAGTAGAAGTAAATGAGAAAGGAAACGACGCAATGGAAAATGAAATGCCTTCCTGACGGCGGTCACTAAAATGTGTACAGTCTGCACCCTTAATTTATTTGTGGTTGGCGATTTCCACCGAGCAATTTTTATCCTCACCCTTGGCCTGAGACACAGAAAATATTTACTGTTTTGGGATGCTCTACATCTTGACACCCAATACCCACCGAATTCAGACACAGTATTTTATTTCCATGCGTAGAAATTTCATGCACTGTGATGCACCTGGCCATTTTTGCCCTAATATTATCATACAATCTGCAACAGCATAGCGCAAGACCCGCAGGATAGCGCAAGTCTGAGGAAAGCGCAACACCCAGAACTTCGACGTTGCACTTATGAAAAAAGAAAACACACACACACTCAAGCGCAGAATTTGTGCTTTCGCGTACAATTGAAATATAAATCATGGGAATGGAATCGATTCCACTGCAGTTAAGAATGGTCTTTGAGTCAGAATGGAATCGATTCTTTGTCTTTTATTGCGAATCAGATCCAGAATCGGTATGACATTGGGCTTTGAATCAGAATCGAAATGATTCCCAATTTTGTGAATTGTTTAGAAGTCTTACAAGTCAATAATCTCCCGATACAGCGAACATGATTTTTGTAATTCCTTGCGTCTCTGTCTTGCCTTTTGTTCTGTAAACCTAAATGCGGAACCAAATGAATGGCATCACTAACGCGCTGATGGTGAGTTTCAGCGACTGTTTGGGAAGCGTATGTGTAGCACGGTTCGGGACGATCAGGTAACTACTACACCTTTTTGTGACATGGCTGATATGTTCTGAGAACTTCAGGGGGTGAGACTCGCTGGGCGAACCTCACCGTGGCATCGTCACCGTACGCAGAAAGGCCGGAGGAGCAGGCGGAGAGAGCGGAGAGGGGGCGATACCGCCGCTGTCGGCTGCGTCCCGGTGAGGTCATCGCCAGATACCGTGACCACCGCATCCGAGACTGACGAATCACTGCTGACCGATCAATGACTGACAGCTGGCTGTCGCGTGAGCGTTCGCCAATGTGGTATCGAATAATGTGTTCGGACTGTCGATCTGTTTGCTCGCTCGTTTGTATGTTTGTTTGGCGGCGACTGTAAGAAGGAAAATGACAGCTGTTGGCCAACAGAAAAAATACTAAAATGAATAAAAAGAAGTGCCACAGATCAAGTAGCTTGTAACGAATTAGTATATCGAAGGGTCAGTGACTTTATTGTTTTCATTCATCAAGCTTCAGCTCAGGACCAGTGCTCGTCTGAGACACCTTTGTTTGGGTAGAGGCTCCAAATGGTTCTTTTCGTTTCTTCGAGTATGAGCAAATGAAAGTTGGTAGGTATATGCAGCAGCTATCTTTTAGACTAGCCATACTACATAGTAACATAGCCAGTATTTTCGTAAGAGAGCGGGGAGACGGGGTCAGGGGTTTAAGTAGAAAGGCCTGATGCTCCTCTTCCCATTTCATTGCAAAGATGGGAAAATTGGCCTTATCTCATAGCACGCCTGGGGACTTTGCAAATCGAACAACAACATCTAGTTTTGAAAGACTTTGTATTTTAATCAAATCGTCCGTGAAAATGGCCAAATCTGGAAGTCTCTGGCTACAAGGTTGTTCAGTTGATTTCTATGTGACTCTCCTCCGGCTCCGGTGCTGATACTTCATATGTCATGGAACCGCCTTAGCTACGCCGGGTGTCCGAGTTTCGTTTATTCGGCCGAGAGGTCGTGCCGGACCGGCAATCGCGAAAAGTCGCCGCCGCCATGCGCAAGTGAAACACAGTGAACTCAATGCTGATTCGCCCAGAACGGCTACAGCGCGGACCGATCTTCGGAAAGGTCTGGCTTTTGTGGTGTTTTTTTCTTTGTGCGATTAGCACAGCACACCATTAATTGTCGGAAAACGCCGAGGAGACCGACTCGGTCCCGGGAGGAGTCCAGCCCCTCACGTACTGCATGCTTTGCCAAACTCTTCGGATTTCCGGGCACGAGCAGACGCGCAGCGAAGAGGCCTCTGCTACTGCACACAGTCACGTAAATGATCGTGTGTAGTGACGCACACCGTCGTCATGTCTCAACACTACCATTGTACGTGTTTTAGCCTTGACATCACGCGCTGGTTATTTGTTGCTTTGTAATGTAAAATGTACCAGTGTTTGCACATTTCAGCTTCGTCTTTTATCCCCACCCAAATGCTAACGTACAGAGAAAAAGTTAGGTCGTAACGACTTAAAGATAGCACTTTACCTGCTAGCTTTCCCTCTGGCTGCAGCGCTCGGCGATACAAGTAGACGCATAGAAGCTTTCCAAACGTAATCCTTTTTGCATGGTAACGGGGTGTCAAAATCGACATCCAGCCCACCGAAATGGACACCCAGTCATCAAGGGCACGGGACACCGATTTCAGCAATGCTTCGCGTAACATTACACACGGAATATTTTTTTCAGCTCTATAATTCAGCGACTCCAGCCACTGATGTTGCCGAATATTGTCAGTTCCTCACGCTGCGACAATGTCACAGCGCGTCACAGTCCCTCACATTCAGAGCGGTGTCGACTGCAAGCAACGGACCGACATTCCATCTCACACCGGCCAGAGTAGCTACCCTGCACACGCTGCTGTTATTTACGTGGTCACCAAGCATAGCCAGAAATCTCACCAGTAAAGGGCGAGGCCAGGAGGTTGTCCCGGTTTGCTAATGCTAGTGGCAACAGAGATATTCTTGTCACTCCAGCGAACTTCTGTCACGCTGGACGGATCACACTCGCCACTTGTCAGCCAGCCGGGGCGTTGCAGTCTGAGGCTAAGCCCGCATCAGCTACTGAGTACGCACTGTACAGACAGTACACTGCACAACGGTTCGATTCCAGTCGAGATACAGCAACACGCCACTGCAGTCTGCCGGCACAGCGAATCTCCAAGTTCTGGGGCGCCCAGACTCCTTAGGGCGCCCTTCCAGCCCTCGAAACCTGGAGATTTTCGGACACTGGGACGTCCTTTGCATCCTCAGGGGTGCTCCTCCGTGATTTAGGGCGCCCTTTTATCCTCCGGGGCATCCTTTGAGCCATCGGGCCTCACGACCATTACGTTGAGTTCAGTTGTTGATTCGTTTCCCATCCTCGGGACATTTTTTGGGCCCCATCAGTTGCCCTTCCCGGCCTCGAGAGCATAAGTTCAGTTTGGCGCCCTAATGGTTAGTAAACGTAAACGTATTCTAAAAAGTAAACGTATTCCCGACAGGGGCGCCCTCGGCGCCCAAGGGGATGGCGCGACCTAATGGCGTCCGTGGACACGCCCCCGGCTCAGTCAGAATGCATTACAGAAGAGGAACTGAATAAACTGATTTTTGGATGGGGCCAGATAGATCATCGAATTTGTCGCAACGAATCTGCGTGCAGCTTACACAGTAGTTTCTTGCGATATTGCAATATTTTTTTCGAGTTTCACCTTTCGTAGCTGTATGCAGATTTCAGCTAAGCGAGTAAACTGGTGGCGTCTGACGTTCTGAATGACCGGTGTGGAGATACTGGCCCTTGCGATTTCGCGCAACATTCCGTGGAGACGTGCTACATGAGACAACTGGGTGACCCTACAAGTTCACTTGTAGGGCCACCCAAAGATGTCACTGGGGGGTTACTAGCATGCTTGTGGTTGTCCGAGTTTGAAAGTGCAAAATGCTGCATTGCTGCACCTGCATGAAAATTTGGGCAATTTCAAGTCTTTTTATGCCCAAACGTGTGTCTTTTTGGAATATCCGTGACAAATGGGCCAGGAAACATATGTTATGTAACACGTTACAACGGAGGTCAAATTTGACCTGAACTGTGAAAACGGACCTTTTATGACCTGGGCCAGGTGGCACTTAGAATATGAGATTAAACTGGTAAAAACATGTTGCCGTGTAAACTTTAGTCTCGGTCATTGTGAACATAGGCGGCTTTAGAGAAAATGGTCACTTTTTTGCGTTTGACGTGATCAGTGACCCAGAAGCAGGACAGTGTGTCACAGAACCGCAAAATTTGGTGTTATCGATTGGCGTCTGAATCAACCGAATCAGACGATTGGTTCTCGAGGCAGACACGGGGATGCCGGCTTAAGCTGAGACTCTCAGCCTGCTTTTTAAAACCACGAGCTGAACAAAACTGAAGCCAGAAATGGATTAACTGGACGTCCTCTAAAATGAACGCTTATTTTCAATCCTTTTCAAAATCATCTGGCCACCATAATCTCCTTCTGACATCACAGTGTGGCCGTAAACGTGAAGACACATTTTAGACCCACGGAGACACGCGTCAGCTTTAGAAGAGCCGGCAAGTAATTTGTCCCACCAGCTGACGACAATCTGCCCAGAATTTTCCTTGACTCCAGTGGCTGAATTCGAGGCCCAAACGTATGTATAACAACCGTGTGTTTCTCAAAGACGGGCAAAAATAAGAAATTTTAAGTTACGACATTCAAAGTTGATTATAAATACACAATGTGGATGAGCATATAAGAACTGTTCTTATATGTCCATAATATTTTGAGGCTTTGGCACGAAGAGTCATCTGGTGGCTGGAGTTTCACTTGAACGTCATTCCATCGAGACTGCCTTTCATATGAGAGTATTTTACTTTTATTCACTATCATGACAGTTGCAAATTTTGTCATTTCGTACAAACAGAAATGACACCAAAATTTAGATCATCTAACTGTTGTCTGTTGCAATGCATTTCATTTCGTAGTATTTTACTATTACCAACTATCTGTTCTTATAACACGCTTTTAACCTTTTAAACACATTTCGTAAACGACGGAGATACAGTGACGCAGTTTTACCACAATCCGTTTTCCTTACCCAAATGTCAACGTCGTTTTTCAAGAGCAAGAGTTTGGTGGAAGTATGATCTATTTATGTCAACATCTGGAGCTTTGCTACAGCAAAGTTGGTTGCGATTGTTTTGCGCGTGTGTCTCTGTCACGGCCGAGCTTCTGATTTCGGGTTTCCGGGCTGGTTTTTTGTTCAGTGTAATCCGTGGAAGGCAGCTGTTTCGACGTGGTCTGGAATGATATCATCCAGCTTCGTCGAACTGGTCTGAGTAGCCTGACTCAGATACAGACTGTCCTTGGGAAATCCCCACAACCACGACTATATCTTGCGATTACTTTGTTAGTTGCCCTTCGAAGGCTATATCTAACTGCTGTCAGTACAGCGCGATGAGCTGTGAACACTTTAATCGATCTGATAGGGCGGGAAAAAAGCCTTGGCCTATGCTACTGAACTTGGATCTTGAGCAACAGAATGACTACCACAGTTAAATATGCAAGCACCATGGGGGAGATCGCCATAAAACTCGGGTTTCCTCACCACCGGTCCACGCTGGAGCCCATCAGATTTGCGTTGATTTATCAATGTTGCTTTGATGTTATTTACCATTTCGACATTATAAGCCATGCAAATAATTCCGGTTTTTCATGTAACAATGTTGAATGTAAGAAGGCCTTCAATCCCTCGTTGCTGTAATTTCCGTATGCTTTGCTTCCTCATTTTTTTCTGACGTCTTCCATTTTCACGTATCCGTCGTTATTCCTTATAATCCAGATATGTGTGATCGGAGGTCAGGACTGACAGTCAGTATAATGTGCTGATATAATTCGGGCCTGGTCCTCGCCCGCTGGCCCAGAGCACCCACTGACCTGTGGCATGGACATCAAAATCACTTTGATCAACACGTGTGTTGACCAGATAATCAATCCACAGCCTATGGTCATGAAAGTCAACCTCCAATGTGCGTAGGCGGCGGAACGGGAGGGGTTAAAAAGGGGGCAAGCTGCCCTCCTTTGCCTGGGCAATGGAGGGCAGTGACTGAGACACAATAAATGTCACAATGCCACAATAAACACAACACACACAAAAAAGCAAAGATGCGGCGCCACGTTTCTTCCTAATAACGAACATAATAACTGAACGGCGATTATAACTGGATCGTAATAGGCAGCGTTATAGAAAAAAATAACGTGTGAACCCATAGTGATGTACACGTGTACAGACATGGGAAACAACGAAACATCCAAGGAAAACAACGAACCTCTGCGTTTCTCTACCGTTCACCTCCATCTTGTGGAGGAGAGTGCGAAAACCAGAAGGCGTGGGGAACAACAGAGGTCAGTCATTTTCAGTGGAAGCCTTGGAAATACATTCACGCATTGGCACAAAAAGAAGCATACGTTTTCCCTCCACCTTGTTCGTGGACGGAAATCTCGTACTCTCACACTGAGTCCTAGTGCGTTTTCCCTCCACGCCGTCGCTGTTCGGTATAAGCGCGGCTGAGTACTTCCAAGAAACGACAAGTCCACGAGGGCTGCCTGACATATTTTTTTTTTAGGAAAGGTGTGCAAAAGGTGGATTTTGCGCCGGGATTTACGATAGTTACACATGACTTATGGTATATGTACTACAGCTCGCCAGTTTTCTGAGCCCCTCTGCATTTCCTGATTTGCGGCGATATCGATTTTAAGTCAACCTGCCCATAGGTTTTACAGCTAGGTCTTAACCCTATTCCCGGAGGGCTAGACAGTATGACCGATTCCCGGCAGGGAGGGGCAGATTCGGCCCCCCTAAGATCTCGAGAACTACACATCCGATTTCATCGCAATAAACGGCAGTCGATTTACCATGATGTAAACTGCATTTAAAAAGGGGGTTTTAAAAATTCTGAGAGGGGTGGATGCAGGGGAAAAATATCAAAATGGGGGTGGGGTACTTTTGGACTTCCTATAATTCCGTTGTTTATGGACCGATTTTGATGACATTGGCGTGAATCAAGAGATTATGGATGCGAATCTTGCCACTGGTACACCCATTTGAAATTTTGAAAACATTCACAGGCGTTTAAAGAGTTTCAAAAATAGGACGATTAACGTTTGAACAGCTGAATGAGCCAAAAAGGCAAAAACACTTTTTGGCTTCTGCTAGTCATGTTATGCTAAAGAAATACAAATCGTATTACATTGTTTTTATAATGTTAGCATAGGCGGTACCAAGGGACATGAAAAAGGGGATCTGTCATTGTCACATGCTCTTCAGATCAGCTCTTCACCTTTGACCCTGAATGGCCTCCAGTGACCTTGGAGTCAATCGGAATGACCTTTTGTGAATTTAATATTGTCTGGAAACGTTTTCAGTCATTTGAATTCACTCTATTTAAACATGTTCAGCATGTTCAGCATGCTGAACATGCTGTTCAACATGTTCAACATGTTCAGCAAACAAACACCGGAACATAAAACCTCAATCCGAAACATTTAGAACTTGTCAAAAAAATGGAAATAGTAGCAGGTTTGTATTGGTTTTCAATTAACTTTACATAAACAAGTGTATACATACATATATATATATTCTGTTAGTTAAACACCACAGCGGAAAGAGCAGTAACATGTTTCTGTCGTAAAATCTACCTTTCTGATAATACGTGGGTAGGATCAAGCGGGTGGACCAAAGACTCATACTGTGACCTGCAAAAATATGCCCCTTACCAGACGAGACGTGACCGTAAACACCAAATCTCTTGCTGCCACATCCGACAAACGTCAACTCCAAGTTCTGAAACCGGCACGTATCAGAGAGATTGACCACACTGTCAACCTCCAAATAAACGTTCGATGAACGATGCTTCTGTGCGACGGCCCCTAGCTTATTGTTTGGCGGTTGTTCAACAGTGACGGTGGCCATGTTCTTTTTTATGTCCTTGTGTCTTTCTTTCTGAGTTAGGTAACTCATGTGTATTATTGTACATTTGGCCTAGAAGAGCATATCAGCACATCGCACGATTTTTACAACAAACTTCTGTTCGCAATCATTTGTAGCTGCTTGTACCCAGTCTTGAAGACGTCCAAAGTAGGATGATACGTCAACAATGTATATGAAGTATTTTTACGTTGTTACTATGATTTTGCTGATGAATATCGTTTATGTCTGTGAGTGTGTGTGTGTGTGTGTGTGTGTGTGTGTGTGTGTGGCGCGAGCGCGTGCGTGAATGCGTGCGTGTGCGTGCGTGCGTGAGTATGCGTGCGTGCATGTGTGTGCGCGTGTGGGGGGGGGGTCGGGGTGTGTGATGGCAGATAATTTATAGAGCGTTGGAGAATATTTCTATTTTTAGCACACAGCCAAGAAGCAAAATAAAGTGACATAGGTCCGATGAAGCATTTATATTTGGCGGTAAGTTCGGTTATCAGGCAGGACCAGGACCCTGCCGCCTTCCAAAGAAGACATTCTAGCCTAGGCCGATATGCCAAAACACTTACACTTACGGAGCCTGAAAACGAGTGGCTGTTGCGAGACGTTACCAGCGAGCGTAAACCAAAGCACGTTTGCAGGAGTCTCTGGTTCATTGACCAGCATTCAGCCATGTCGGTGGATGGCCAAAGGAGATAATTTTCATTCATTACATTTTTGAAACATTCAGATATTTTTCGGAAAAAACTTGTGCCTCAAACATGATAAGCGATATTTTCTGGCTAACCAAGTCTAACATATATGAAACGTTGACCAAGGTGAAACATGCCGGCGTTCGATAAGCCGTTACGGTATGGTGAACTGGAGGAGGAATATGGGCTTTGTAACGCAAACAAACGTCAGCAAACAGGAGCGGTTGTGGTGAAAGATGTAAAGAAACAACGCACAGTTTGCAGACAACGTTAGCAGCAACTGAATCAGTTCTATCTTTGCGTATTATACTAACATTAATCAACAAGATTACCATTCAGAGACGACCAGGATGGTTACGCCCCATCGAGGACTGCTGTTGCAAATCTGGAGCCTTTTCTGCGCGGTCCGGCAGAGAGTGCAGAGAACGGATGTTTATCATGGCGGACTCGGGAAATACCGCGGACGGATTTCTGGCTCAGCTGTTTATTCATGCGCCGGGCCAGAGTTGCAGCGCTGGTTAATATAATCCAGTGGTTATCACTGTATCTCTGTGTCTCTCGTGTTGCCGGGGATTTTTCTTGCGTAACTGGAACTGACTCAGTCGTTAGCTGAGATGAGATGGCCAAATCGTGAACCCTAAGAAAGCAGTCTGTAAAGTGCATTATGCCAAAGAAGGCAACGGTGCGGAACGTGCGCGTACGGTGGTTCAAAAACATTTCCGATGGTTTTCAAATGTGATCTATTCGGCTGTGTCCTATGACAGCTGTTGCGTGCTGTTGCGACCTGGTGCACGCCGATGGACGTTCATTTGCCTGTGCGGACCCATTCTGCGTCATACCGGCGGATGACCGGAATGCATTCAATTCAGCACAACCGGTTGAGTACACAGCGCTGCATCAGATTTTGCTGAAATGATGTGTGTTAGCTTTCTCATGCCCTGATCACGATTCTGATGTTCACAGATTTCTCCGATCAACCCAAGCACCATATCTCAAGACCCAGTAAGAATTCTGCAGAACTGAAAAGGCGTTGCTTAGACAATACGTTGCTTTTGAAATTGCCCAAAGGAAATAGTTTTAAACAATCAGCTATGTTTTGCATAATTTATATAACCATTGGCGATTCATGAAAAGTGATACCAGCTATCTTTCTTCAATCCTGGATATTTGTAATCTATGTGCAGTTCTGCTCCGGAATCATCATTAACAAATATCGAGGAAGAATGGTAGCAGCGTGGCGTTAAATGGCCCTGACGCCGACCGTGTGAGTATTTCGGGTGCTGCCCTGCGTCGTCGGCGCCCGCTCTGCGGCGGGACTGATTATTTGTCGCGTTCACCAGATGGCTGCTCTGTGGACAGTTGCAAACCACAATCGCGAAAAGAGTGCCACTTCATTTGTGTTGAATATATTTGTGAACAACCTGTATTGCGCTATATCTCATATATACAGGCAACAGGTAAGCGGTTTATCATTTGTCGTCATTAGTACGTTTGGCTCAGCATGTTTTGTACAGCATTTGTACAGCATTTGTGCAGCATTTCTGTACAGCTCAGCTATACAGAAATTTTACGAGGGAGACGACATCAGCAGGCTTTGTCCTTCAGAAAAAGATTTGAGTGTGCACGGTCAAGACGATTAAAAACACAACCATCAGAAAGGGTTGATTCTGTGTAATTTCGGAGAAGCATGCCAAAATATAAAGATAAGACAACAGCAGTCATAGGATTTTTAACACTATCTGGTTTGAAGCTTCCATTGTGTTTATAGGCTGCTGCTGGCGGCAAGCACTCCGTGTGTGCGTCGATTTACCATCGAAATCTAAAACTCATGATAAGAGCAATTAACCCGCCCCCGAATGGCGCTCGGCGCCGATCACGTTCGACTGGGGGCGGGGGGGGGGGGCGGTTGACCGCCCCCTCTTTCACGAACGGCTGGTCGCACGATAGAAATAAGCACATCGTTGGAAAGCTCCTGCCAGGCAGGGTTTGAAACGGGTCTTATTTGTAGTTTTGAGTAATATGTAAGCCATTTACGCCCTACACATGTTTTTCACAGCCGATTGCATAAAACCGAGAAGGTCTCAAGTCTAGGTCTCAGGGACTGTGATTAATGAAATCTTGGTAAATGTGCTGACGAAAAGTTTAAATTCCGCAGATGCCGATACACGCCGAAGTTCTCTGATTTCTTCAATATATACGCCGAAACGTTGAGTTAAAGACACGGCGATTTTCACTCGGACGGCCGGCGGGGGCCCTAACGGTACGCGGTACGAAATTAACGGAAACTAATTTTAGCGTTTCTTTATTTTTGCAACGTAAAACTTTTCATGTAGTATTTCTTTATTCTAGTGATTCTTGTAGTGGTTTTTCATGCTTCAGTTTTGCAAATATTTATTTGTCATCAATCTACACAATGGGCGGAGCCTTATTCGCGAGGGTCTTTGATTCCAAAATGTACACTTTTTTGAAACTTTTTGGACTTCTTGGTATTACCTGCAGTTGTGCGAGCCGGTTCTGCCATTTTCAACCCGTTCTGAGCCATTCATCGCCGATTTTGACGGCGGTGCACTTTGGCTCATAACAGTTACTCGCGACCTGACCTCAGGTCAGGTAGCCATCGATACCTTTTCCACTGACGGTAAATGGATGTCTGCATCACCTCACACTAAAACTGCCATAAAAATTCCGTCAAATTTCAGAAAACCGGCGACACGTCGTAAAAACGGGTTGACCTTAGGTCAATGACCCGGAAAATTCAAAAAAATAAAATCTTCATAACCATGAAAGTTTCATTGTGGTATCATGTTTTCCGGAAAAGTTGCAAGACGCTAATTTTTCTTGGACATAGGTCCACTTGGGCTGACCTAGGTCAGACATCTTACTTGACCTGAGGTCGAAAATTTGATACGTGGTGTAAAAATGATCCAGCAAAAGGCACACAAAGTTGCCTGGCGCTGCGTCTGTTTGTTCTCTCGCAATCTTCGGAAAAACTTAAGGGGGACGGTCAATCACCCCCAGTTGGGGCCGGTTAATACCGATCAAGGGGCTGCAGAGAAAAAATGTATATGTGCATTGAAGGCGTCCACGCAGTGGCTATTCTGCCCTCTCGTCAAGATTACAAAAACGATGATAAACAATCACTTGTCAGGTGAAGCAAAACGCGCTCATTTCAACACGAATGGCAGTCACGGTGTCAGATGTTTCAAATGTTTTAAAAACGATGCGCGTGAGGCGGCACTCGGAACTGGCATTGGCATTCGGAACTGGAATTGGCTTGGAACCACTCGCCTCCGGCAGGCGGCAGGTTCCAAGCCACTGCGGCTCGGTAGGAGAAGAGCCGCCAGCCGCACGCGAGGCAGATGTATGGCACCTGTGCCAATAGCAACCGCACGGGTGCGGCGGCAGCAGACCTGGGCACGCGTAGGGAACAGAGCACGTATGGCGGACGGGCATGTGGGGGAGCGCAAAGCGTTGTAGACCTTAAGGAGGTCACACGTTCTGACCAGGTCCTCCAACCGACTCCACCCGAAGGAAAACAATCTGCTCTACGTACATTGAGCATTACATTCTAGGAACATGCGATGGATATCCAGAAGAATGCGCATTAGGACATGTCTGTCCTTGATATGGAACGGATGTCCGAAGTAGATGAATTAAAATGTATGCAGTGGGTGAGCACTGACAGGACACCTTAAGTATCGGCATGTCACAGAGTGGAGGTTCATCGACACTAATTCCATTTTTAAACTGTGTCACCGCCAGCACATCGTCCAGGTGCAAAACAACTTCCCAGTGGAATTAAAAACAATTTTCCTCCAGATGAATCAATGGTGACGGTAGACTTTTCGGAGAATTACTCATTTGAAGTGCGAGACGAAGTCCAGGGTTATCACTGGAGCAACGTCCACACGACAATTCTTCTGTTTGCTGCATATATGTCGACCGTTGGTGAGCTATAAAAGCTAGCAGTTATAGTGTGATAAATGACAGCACTCAGCACAATAACGAATCTTTTTTAACGCAAATTTCATACAGAACTGCTAAATTGTTAAAAATCAAGGTATGGGGAGAATTCACATTTTCACTGACGGCTGCACATCGCAGTACAAGAACAAATAAAATATTAAAAACATGTGTTTGCGCAAGGAAGATTTCAGCCTAGATTGTGAGTGGCATTTCATTGCCACTTGTCATGGAAAAGGTCCGTACAATGGAATCGGCGGGACCGTCAGACGTCGGACAGCATATGTAACCTACAACGACCGGAAACCGAGCGAATATGCGCGCCTCAGGCAATGCTCGATTTTTGCAAAACCGCCGTACAAGGTTTGGACAATATATACCGATGACTGTCCTGACGTCTAAATATTTGTAATTCAGGCGTGTAGCCAGAATTTTCCCGGGGGAGGAGGGAATGCAAAGAATTGTGATATGCCCTAGCGTATGATGACATTTATAAGAAAAAGCAGCAATTTCACGTCAGTAACCTCGTATTTAACGCACAAGAAAAACATATAATGTTTGCTTTTACAGCATATATAAGATAAATTACAGAGGCGCAGCCAAGGGGGCCCGGGGAGACCAACCCCTTAGGCCCGCAGTTTTTGCGAAAATCGTTACATATCGTCTTCCCGTCAGGCGGTTTTCGTATGATTTTAGTTCACCCTGAGCTCCCCCCTAAGAAAATCCTGGCTGCGCCCCTGATCCATTGTTCCGTATTCCTGCGGAATCGCTAAAAATCTAAAGTAGACCGCTTGGTTCGACGGGGACGGGCATGGCCCCTCGGCCCCCCTTGGCTACGTGCCTGTTGCATTGTTATATTCCCAACTAACTTATTACCTCTTCAATATATCTGCATTTCAACACTGTATCTGGCAGCCGTCATGATATGCGTATGCAGGCAAATGTTTCACACATCAAGAACCAGTACATCCAACCATTTGCTTTTCAATACGTTTCGTAAACTTTCTGATTAACACAAGGTGTACATCAACTTATTATGGTGCAAACTAAATCGTCAACTTCATGTACAGACACACACAGGCGCCCCAGAGACGGCAGGCAAAGTCAAAAGTTTTTGGCAACCAGGTCCATCCAGGCCACCCTGGGATCCCAAGGCAAAAAGTCAAAAGACAAAAAACCAACGGACAAAAAAGCACCGGCGCCGTGAAAGGGGGACGGGGGCTCGTTTTCTCCCGGCTGGCATTTTTGTGAAAACCATTGCACATCGTCTTCCCAGCGGACGGTTTTCGTATGATTTCGGTTCACACTGAGCGCCGGGCCCCCTGAAGAAAATCCTGGCTGCGCCCTTGGATGAAAGTGAAACGGAAGGAAAGTCAAATAAACAAAAATTCGGGAGAACGGAGAAAGACAAAAAGTCAAATGAACAAAAGCCAAAATGACAAAAGCCAAATCGGAAAACGTAAGCAAGGTGATGACAAAAGAGCGAAAAATCAAAAAGACGAAAAGTCATACCGACAAAATTTCAAGTAGACAAAAAGCAAAACAAGGAAAGTCAACAGGGATAAAATTCAAGGGACAAAAGTCAGCACAAAAAGTCAGATGGACAGAAAGTAAAGATGAATAAACCTCAAAAGGACGAGAAATCAAACGGGAAAGGCCAAAGGCGCAAAAGCAAATGAAAAAGTCAATTGGTCAAAAAAGCGGTCATTCGTCTTTCGTGAAAAGAAGAATGGGCAGTGTTCTGTCAGATGAGCTTGTGCTAAACGACTTCGTTGAGAAGATGGATGAGCAGTGGGGTGGCAATGTCTTGCAGGAAGATGAAGTTGTGATCTTGGTTCAGTTGCATGGCAGATCAGAAGAAGGTATTTGTCCAGTGCTCGAACTGACTCTGGTATATTCGATGTCCAAGATCACGTCTGTTTTTCGATTCCATGACGTATCCGCCCTGATCAAGACTCTTCTAAAAGTCTGGATTTTTCGTCGCAAAGCCAAACTTTTGAAAAGCCACCATCGGTGCAGTGCGAGGAAATTGTGGAATGGAAAGGCAGACGTTTTCTTCCTGTACTCCGAACATGCCAAAGTTATTTCGCAGTCGTACATCCGGCTAATGGACAAACACCTCCACGGTGTGTCAGCCATTGAACCAAGCTCACGACTTTATTTTCCTGCTGGACGATGTCCAGGGATGTAGCTAAGGGGGGGGGGCATGGGGGCCATGTTCCTCCGAGCCAAGGGGTCTGCAGTAGATTTATAGCGATATCGCAGGAATACGGAATAATGATCATATATGTTACAAAAGCAAACATTATATGTATTCTTGTAGGTGAAACATGAGGTCAGCTACATAACATTGCTGATTTTCTATAAAATTTGTCATATGCCAAGTGGCATGTGACAAAATTTGGCATTCGGCCATCCCCCAGGAAAATCCTAGCTAAGTGCCTGACGATGTCCACTATCACTGAAGTCGTGTCAGTCAAGCCCATCTGACAGAGCAGTGTCTACTCCTTGTCACGAAGGACGAGTGACTGACTTAAAGCCGCTCGACTATTGCACCTGGAACGACTTGTCAGAAAAGACGTACCAGGGATGTCGAGTGAAGTTTTTATGTCTGGACGAGCTGAAAGCAACTTAAGTAACAGGCGGGCAAGAAGCGTCACTGAGTACTATTCGAGAGAGCGCCCTGCAGTAGAAGAGGCGTCTGAATGCCGAACGTCAGCACACACATCACCAATTAATGCTGAGGTGAGGCCGATTGTTGTTTCGCAGCACAACACAAAATCCTTAACCCTATTTCCGGCAGGCGGAGCGGAACCCGCCCCCCATGAGGTTTTTTGCTTGCCAATTCCAGGTTTTTTAACGCAGCTTCACGAAACTTGGTTGAATTTTCCTAGGTATTCTTTCTACGCGCTGTGACAAAATTTCCAAATTCTACGTTGCTCAGGAGCGGAGCCAGGCAACGTTTTTGGGAGGAACCTCACGCCATTTTTGGTCATGTTGAGGTTAAAGGAAAATGTCCGCCAAAAACAGAGTTTTTAAGATAGAACTTTAAAATTTATATGGATGTATAGCTTAATAGTTGGGCAATGAGCGCACAAAATTTTGTTTATCTGTGGTCACTTTACAAGGTCAGGTCAAGGTGAAAAGTCAAAATTTGTTTTTTTGCAATAATTTTGGCGCCGTTTTTTTCAAATGCTAAACCCAGGAATATATATGACGTAGAAGCCTGCCCTCTACTTGTGTACGAATTTTCACCTTGATATCGGGTCGGGTCAAGGAGCTATGACCTAAAATGTCAGTGCGCGTACCCTATATCGCAATAGCCATAAAATGAAATTTTTAAAATAGAGTGAATTCAAATGATTGAAAACGTTTACACATAATACTAAATGCACACGACATCATTCCAAGTGACCCCAAGGTCACCGGAGGTCATTTAAGGTCAAAGGTCACAAGTTGATCTAAAGAACGTGTGGCCTTAACAGTTTCCCCTTTTTTATGTCCTTGGCACCGCCTATGCTAACATTATACAAACATTGTGATGCGATTTTTACTTCTTCAGCATAGCATGACTAGCAGAAGCCAAAAAAATGTTTTTACCTTTTTTGTTCATTCAGTTGTAAGAAAACTAATCCTCCTATTTTTGAAACCCTGTGAACGCCCATTGAATTTTCCCAAAATTGCAGATTTATGTACCCATGGTAAAAGCCCCATCCATGATCTCCCGATTCATGCCAGTTTCATTGAAATCGGTCCATAAACAACGAAGTTATAAGAAGTTCAAAAGTACCTCCCATTTTGACATTTTTGCCCCTCTGCATCCACAAATTTCGAAAATTCGAAAATTTCTTTTTATAAAAATGTAGTTCACGTCATTGCAAATCGATTGCCGTTTGTTGTGACGAAATCGGACAAGTAGTTCTCGAGATCTCAGGGGGGCCGAATCCGCCCCCCCCCCTGCCGGGAATCGACCATACCGTCTAGTCATCCGGGAATAGGGTTAACAGGAAATGAATGTATCACTAGGGGAAAATGAGCAGGGGGAGGACCAATGCTCTTCAGGAGTATACAGGTTAACGCCCCTGTGACCAGGGATAGAACTCTCCATATATTTGGAGGGGCTCGAGCACTTTTCAGTCCAAACCTTCAGGATTACAACGAATAATATTGGGAGGTTCACGCATTCAGACCGAGAGACCCGACCAGAGTACCTGCATATGAGACATTATTAACGGCATTTTACAAAATGTTTAAAACATGCTGAGACGGATGTGCGTACCAACGACGGCTGATGACGAAGTGCACACCTGCCATTTGTATCTATGAAACATGGCACAATCCAGTCTATTCTCAACTACATGCAACACAGATGAAGCGTAGCTGGTCTCGCTATTGTTGCTTGGCCTTGTTTACAGAGCAACCGTCTGGTGGGCGCGCTGAGTGATCAGGCCGGTCTCAGAGCGAGCGCGGACGACGCAGGCCGGCGCCCGAAACGCTCGACAAGATTGGCCTCAGGGCTATTTAACACCATGCTGCTATTAATGCTCTACTGTATTTATTCGTCGAATATCGAGGTCTGAAGAAGGTCACTTGATACCATTTCTGATAAAACGCAATTGTTTATTCTGGTTGTGCAAAATAGAACATTGCCAATAATTTTTGTTGTTTTTTTGTTACAAACGGCTTAAGTACTTTGTTTTGTCTAAAAACATCTCTTTCAGATCTGTAGAACTCCACGATTCCTGAGATACAGTGCATTTTAATGTGCGCTGCATGCTGAAACGTCATATTTTGACATCACCATCAATGGCAAAGGGTTGATTGGAGCTGTCTACAAACATCAGAACCGTGATCAGGGCATGGGACAACCTCTCACACATCATTTCATCAATATCTGAGACGGTGGTGTGTATACTTGGACCTTTCACCGGTTGAGTTGGCGTGGGATGTCCCTTGGTCCAAATTTTTAAATCATTACATTTTATTACGCTTCTTGGCATTTGGATTTCATTTTTTCAACTTTCAGCTTGTTCAGAAGTCAAGCGTCAAAAGCCGACCAATGTGCACCATTCCCTTAAAAACGCAAACTCTGCTAAATATGCATTTTATTGTATATTTTCTCCTATGATAGGGTGAAAATAACCTTTTCATTGTCATTGATCTTGCCACACCCTTCAAACCTTCACACAAAAGCATTACAGAAAACGCCAGATGGCCTTTGTTGCTTAGCAGGCCGCCAAACTCAATATTCATTCATTTTACCATGAATGAATAACGACGAACCACAATAGCACCTCAAACTCACAACAGATATGGAATGAGATCTGGCCCGTGAGGAATCAGCAGTTTTTCCCGCAAACCGCGGAATGTATCCTTGTTTGCTGTCTCAAGTTCAAGCCTGGGAAATCCCAAAAGAAGGAAAAATATCGAGAAAAAGTATCTATCTCAAAATGCCACTAATTGCTCACATGCGTTTTGATAATTATCTCGAAGCGCTGGAAACCGCCTCACATTGTCTTATGTAGGTGGTATGTATCACTCAACCGTTTCATATAATTCTGGAATCTCGAACGGAAAAAGTTATAATGTAATTGGCGAAACGCCTATCCTTTGTTCCAGCCATATTTTCCATGGCGATTAATTTCATCATCTTAGGCCAGGAAATCGGAGATAATCGAGTCGCCGAGCTCTCTCTGTGACGTCAGCAGGATCGCGTAATCGTCAGCACAGGTGGTCGGTCTCCGAGCCGACCGTCCGTTGGGCCGATCGAGGACGCCTCAGGCACGGCTTTTGACCGGATCACCTCTCCGCAGTCGCTGGACAAGTCGAGGCGGCACGCACGCGCACGAATCGGGCCGCATCGATTTCGGCGCGCGCCGGCGCCGACGGCGGCCGGGCCGGCGACGTCCGGCGACGGTCAGCTGATCGGCAGCTGAGCCGGCGACCAGTCTGACCGTTCGTGTTCGCGACACTTCTGTCGGTTGCCTCAGAGGCCGGATGGCGCGTGCAGCCCGTGTCGCGGAGTGCCGGTCGTCGCAAGCGTCGTAGCGTCGGCACCGTCGAGGACGCGCGGCAGTGATGGCCGTCGAGGACGCCGTGAGTCCGGCCGCCGGCTCGGAAGGGCCCGAGCCGGGCTGCGACGGCTCGCCGCCGGGCGGTGACGACTCCGGCGACGAGCAGTCGACGATCGGCAGCCTTCACAACCCGCGGCTGCGGCTGCAGCTGCGCCAGATCCGGCGGCAGGCCAGCCGGCGCCGCTCGGCCGGCGACACGCGGCCGCCCGTCGCCGGCGTCCTCTCTGGCTCTCTCGGCTCGCTGCCCGACCGCCACGGCGACGACGCCGTCTCCGAGACGGCCGGCGACGACCAGGCCGTCGAGATCGACGGTGGCTACGGCTGGGTGGTGGCGTTCGGCGCCTTCCTGGCCAACTTCTGCATCGCCGGCACGGTCAAGTCATATGGCCTGCTGAACCTCATGGTGATCGAGACGTTCCGCGTGAGCGCGGCGCAGGCGGCCGTGGTGCCCGGCCTCCTGCTCACCATCGGGCTGCTGATATGTGAGTAGGTGACGGCCGAGCGGCCGCCTGGTCGTCCGGCCGGCACGGTGACCGTCCGTGCGGTGCCGCCGGCCGGCCCGGAAAGCCGAACGTAGCTGGCCGTACTGGTCCGGCTGGCCGAAAACACGCCCACAAGCGGGCGGCACGTGCTAGGCAGGATTGTCCCCGCGCCGTTCACCGGCTGCTTCTTGTCAATCGCGAGAATCACGGTATGAGTTGCGTTCTCTATCGAAGCTGGCCGGCCATCGATCTATTTTCCTAATGGTCGAGTTCCGTGACATGACTTTTCATTGTGATGTTAAGGCATTGCAGCTCACATTGATGTTGTCATTTTGTTTTTCGGACCATTTAAGTCCCATTTTTGCTGTTATATTCCATATATTTCGAAACCTATTTTGGTTTCTTTTTCCGGTGGTATGAGGCACTTTAAACGCCAGATAACGTGTCGATTTATGTTGACTTATTTTGATCGTTTCTGTTCCCTACTAAGTGCTGTTACGTCGCGGAGTTTAAACCTGATCAATTTTTTTTAGGCCGATGTCGGGTAGGATATTTCTGATGTTTCAGACATCAAATAATGTGTTCGAAAAGAACGCAGGGGTTTTGTATCCCTTGGTGTTCTTGTCGAACATGACACTGTATCGGTTCCCGTCTAGCCTGTCAAGATACATGCGATTATCATCTAGCCTGTAAGGATGCTTGTGATTATGCGGATGAAAGTTCTCATTAGTGCAATGAAAAAGTGTTGCCAATGTCTGAAAATGCAACGTTTATCGCATACCCAACACTGGCATATCTGACATTGCATCATTAATCATGATCATCGTTTGGTGTTCGATGTGCAAACCATCTTTGCTGCGTACTCATGGCAGTGTTGTAATATGAACTTGACATTATGTGGTCTTTCAAGATTGTGAGCAATGAAATATCAGGAATGTACCTTTCCGTATGCATATACCAATGACGAGCTGATAAAGATGCTTTCGTCTCCCGTCAGTGCAAAATAGAACTGCTTAACGGGTGTACAGAGCAATGCCTCAGAATATGTAACATTTTTGCAACTTAGTCGATCAGAACTCGCGGCGCGCTTTTGACTGGGCTCAAAATCGTTTCCGGGTAGTCATCCCGCCACGTTCATCTCCGGCAGACATCCTATAAGGCACGGATATGGTTTTCGCAAAATCTGCCTTTGTCGGTAAGACCCAAGCTCTACCAATGTTGATCTAAGCCCTACCAATGGCCTTCTGAGCCCTACCAATGGTCTCCGAGCCCTACCAATGGCCTTCTGAGCCCTACCAATGGCCTTCTGAGCCCTACCAATGGTCTCCGAGCCCTACCAATGGTCTCCGAGCCCTACCAATGGCCTTCTGAGCCCTACCAATGGTCTCCGAGCCCTACCAATGGTCTCCGAGCCCTACCAATGGTCTCCGAGCCCTACCAATGGCCTTCTGAGCCCTACCAATGGCCTTCTGAGCCCTACCAATGGCCTCCGAGCCTCACCAACGTTTTTTTTGTAATCTTAAAATCACAAACGTGTGACATAAAATGCAAATGGAATAAAAAGGAAGTGAATCAGTAGTTCATACAGCAATGATTTTATGTATCAATAGATGTTATTCTCTCGCATGTGCTTACCTGACCAGATAGTTGTTGCGCCATGTTTTTGTGCGGAATACGGTCATGACCACGTCTGACTTGACCAGACTTCGCCCTGGGTATTCGTATGAATGCAAAATTGCTACTAACACCGACAGTGGTATTTTCGGCTTAGGAATGATAATGTTTCCAGTCATATGCGGCCTGTACATATGACTACTTTCAGCTTTCTTCGGATTCCTACGTGAACCAATATAAATATTCTTTGTAGTAGTTTATTCGCAGTTTTTATGTTATTTTTTCTTAGTGCGACGACCATCTCATTTATGCTTCGATGCTGACGTGTGGTGCCGTTGTCTTTGGGCCTGAGAGCGGGGCACTCCTGGCTGTCTGCGCATGAGTGCCCGTGCTGTCCGTACAACAGAGCCCGACGTGTGGCAGGTGCTTGGTTGGAGTCTCAGAAAAGGCACCTACATTTTGCCGGAGACCGAAAGGGTCAGCCGGCCGCGGGCGGCTATGTCGTGTGTTTGTATAGTTGCACAACACTATACAAACCATGCAGTGCGTGCTATCTGATTCAATGCGCGGGGCAAAATTAATCCAATTAGGAAACTCGTGGACACTTGGGCATATACATGTATATATATATATATATATATATATATATATATATATATATATATATATATATATATAATGGCAAAGTAATATATATACATTTGCCTGCATGCAACTAATGCGTTTGAATCATATATATATATATATATATATATATATGAATATCTATATATGAATATATATAATAATATATGGAAGGCAAATGGATATATATGCCCAAGTATATATATATGCTCAAATGTCCACGTGTTCCTAATGGAACAATCTTGCCCAGAGCATTAAATCAGATAGCACGCACTGCATAGTTTGTATAGTGCTGTGCAAACACACGACATAGCCGCCCGTGGCCGGCTGACCCTTATATATATATATATATATATATATATATATATATATATATGTATGTATGTATACCAGACAGATATATGATGGATGTATATGGATGGGTATGTATTTAGATGACAGGATTTCTATGTTTTGTTCTTTGATAAAGGAAACAATGGCAAATGAAAAATTGTCTTCGGTGAAAACAAAGTGGGTTAAGCCCAATAGGAGCCTGACATTTGGGAGAGGTTAGGTTGTCTGGCACTAGGCTACACCCTACCAATCATTTGCACTAAAAGACGCCACTGCTGTAGAGATGGTCTGTGCGAGCTCTCCCCGTCGACGTCAGCCATGATCGTGGGACGCGTCGCCCTGTGACTGTGGCCACTATCGATGAGGACGGCGGCGCTTCGCGGGAGTTATTGATCGCGGTCGCGGCCCGGCTCGTACCAGCAGCAGGCCGCGGCTCGTGCCAGAATATCAGAGCTAAAAAATCTACCACTTCATACCAGACTATACCTCAGACACGCCACATAGAACACCGAAGATTCGCGCTGCCAGGTTACATCAGTTAGGCACCACTTGGGAAATAATGAACGTGTATCTAAGTCTGTGGCATCAGCTTTCAGAAATAACTTACGGTACACCCACCATTTACAGTGTGTTTAGTACCGCTTCATCTTGGCGGCCTGTGCGAAGGCGCGAATGACTTTATTAGCCTGTCTGCCAGTTTTTTTCTGGTTCTGACGCCGCCATTTTTTGCTTCAGCCCCCGTCGTTGGCGCTTTGTGCGAAAGGTTCACGTGCAGGAAAGTCGTGACCGCCGGAGGACTGTTTTGTTTTCTGGGCTTCGCTCTTGGGTCACTATCGACTGACATCACCCACCTCTGTTTGACCGTTGGCGTCCTGGGAGGTAAGTCACCCTTCCGTCTCAGGTTGAGCATGACTGCGTATTGGTTACCAGACGGAGTGCGATGCAGTTCTCAACAGTGGCGCAGCCAGGAAAAGGCAGAGTGAAAAACGGTTTGTATTCTTATCGTCATTTCATTTCCTGAAACACATAATTTGAGAAGCAAAAATGCTAACGTTTTAATATTTCTTTCGGCTCATGGATCCCTGCTTCCAAATGTGCTGGCTACGCTACTGTATCTCTTATGTGAATGTCCATATATTATAAGTAGGTAAGCATATCGACAAATGGTCTTGAAATGTAAAATGTTCCGCACGAAAGCGTTATATCGAATGGTGTCAACCAACTGGCGATCAGTAATATTCTCTTTGGAGGGTGTCACCATGTGCAGCATAATTTCTTTGCGGTGCCGTTTTTCCTCTGCACTTTGCGCCTTGAAGTAGGCGATGTCTAGGATCGAGCCAGAAAACGAGCCATGTCCGAAACCCGCATGTGCATGCGCCTCGGGATGGGCGCTGTCTGAGGGCCAATCGCCCTCGGACCGCCGAGCCGAGCCCCTTTAACCCGCCGCGCCCTGGGCCGCGTTCAGGCATCGGCACCGGCTGCGCCACCACGCCCGGCATCCTCATCGCCACCCGGTACTTCCCGACGCGGCGCTCCATGGTGAACGGCCTGGTGCTGGCCGGAAATGCGGCAGGAGGTTTCGCGCTGCCGCCACTGTTCCAGCGCCTGCTGGCCGAGCTGGGACTGCGTGGCACCCTGCTGGTCATCGCCGCCCTCTGTCTGCACGTGGTGGCCGGCGCCGCGCTCTCGCGGCCGATCGCCGTGCACGAGCGCATCCTGCGGCGGCGGCGGCGGCGGCGGCGGCAGCAGCGCGCCGCCTCTCCGGTTGCCTGCCTGCCGGAGGAGGAGGCCGGCTGGCCGCCGCTCGGCCACGGTCCGTTCGTGAAGCGACCGCCGAGCCGCTCCAGCCTCGCCTCGCACCCGTGCTCGGAGCCGGGAGGCCGGCCGCGCGCCGGCAGCGTGCGTCGCCCTCCGAGCCCGGCCAGCCTGGCCGAGCGGCTCAGCCTGTGCAGCGCGCCGGCGGCCGAGCTGCGCCGGCTCAGCCTGCGGCCGACGGAGCGCGCCACCCACCTGGTGCGCGTGGTGCGGCCCGGCCCGGGCGGCCAGCCGACGCGGCTCCTGCTGGAGGCGCCCGCTCGGCTACGGACCAGCAGTCTGATGCTCAGCACCACCGACGTCACCACGGACGCCACTTCGCAGTTCAACGATGACCTGCGCCGGCTGCGCGAGGCCGAGACCTCGTGCGCGCCGCACCTGTACCGGCGCGTGCGGCGCTACCTGGATTTGGACCTGCTGCAAAATCCGCTGTTTCTGGTGGTGGCGCTGTCCGTGTTCTGCATGGCTGCGGGCGCGCCGTACGCGCTGCTGCAGCTGCCCGTGTTCGGCGTGTCGCGCGGCCTTTCCCGCGCCCAGACGGCCGAGATCCTCAGCATCGTGTCGGCCGCCGACCTGGTCAGCCGGCTCTGCTTCGGCTGGCTGTTCGACCAGGACTGGTTCCGGCGCCAGTACGCCTTCGCCCTGAGGTGAGCGGCGTGACGCTGAGACGGGACGACCTGCCGGCCGGCACCACCGCAGGGCGTGACTCGCCGTCAGGCCGTCCGCCGCCGACGCGCCGAGCCGACTTCAGGACCAGCCAGCCGGCTCATTTGGATGATTTGGAACCCGTGTCGATTTGAGCGGCAGCTCTAGAAGAGCTGAACACTTGGAGTGAATTGGCACCATTTTATAGTCAGTTGTATTATCAGGGGATTGATAACATTTGCCGTCCCAGTAGCAAGACTTTACAAACTACGGATCCCTCTCTCTCTCCCTCCAAAATCTTGTGTGTGGTGGTCCGCATAATCCCAGGCTTCCCCGAGCATGGGATTTCTCGTCAGCTATTCATTCGAGAGCCATATTTGGAACATCGTTTACGCTGAGAATAGCTCTATGCATATGCCTCTGGTGCTCCACCCAAATGATGTGTGCCATTTGAATTATTGCGTGTTAGGCTTTGATAAAAATATTCCGGCGGCTTCAAATGTCACGTGGTGATTCCAGGAAACTTGTCGCTTCAGGTGATATTCAAAGCGGGGAGCGATGCTCGGTGTTAGATACCAGAGAAACTTTAACTTTGAGGCTCCACAGTTATGTTGACATTCCAGCGACCGCCGCGCTCGGCTGGCGGCCTTGTGCCGACAATGGATCAGGCCGTTTGAGGGGCGGCGGTCTTGACCCTGCACTCGGCGATCCCACGTCGCCGTGACGCCGTGGGTGACGTGTCCGTGGTCGCTGCGTGGATCGGTGACGTGGCCGTCGCGCAGAGACAGCCAAAAGTATAGTCAGCAGCCGGCTGTTATCATGGCAGAATGGCTGGCGTGACGCCCAGGCACTGCTGAACAGCCTGGCCTTGCTACATGTGAATTTCACAACGGATTTTGAGAGTCACTTTATTTTGCATGGTCGTAAAAAGTCAAGGTGTTTCGCGAAGTGGCATTTATTGACACTCTGCCTTTTTGTGAGCCACACAATACCGCGTTTTAATCGGAAGTATCCGTGCTTGAACGGCGGAAACACGTGGCGCAAGGGTAGCAGTACATCGGACTCATTGTTTTGCAGATGTTTTTTTCGGAATGGATCACCCAGTTGTCTCTGTGAGTGCCAACCTATCCCTTACACTTTTTCACCGAAGTTTCCAACGCAGGTTGCCAAAACATGGCCCACTGTCAGGTTTTTACATTAATTTTAACCTCTTGGTAACTTCCTTATCAGCATATTCGACATTTGTCTATGAAAAACAAATTATCGAAAAACGCTCGCTGATTTACGCGTGGAGTTCACCTAGTGATGGTTAGCTGAACATCTGAAACACAGTATCGGCATAAACATCGTAATTGTCCCAGAACTGTTCAGTTAAGAAACTGTGAACTGGGTCGCACTAGCATAAATGCATTTATTTGTTGTATGAAGTCACTTTGTGTGAAGCATAAAGATGAGTAAAGCAAAGGAAGCATGAAAGGATGCACGAGGTATCTTGCATCCGTTCACCCGAAACCAGGGCGTCACTTTTTTATGACTGAGGTCCCGCGTTCTCGTGAACGTTGTGCTGGAAGTTCCAAAGCAACAGAATGTCCGCACGGGGCATCATTTTGACCTTCACCGGAAGAGAGGTTTGACCCCCACCTCTCATAAGTTTATCCGTAAACTGTAGGTGCGACTCATGTCAGGTGATGACTTACGTCAAGAGCTTGAAATTTTGCATCAGCTGATCACAGAGACGTTTTACGTCTTTGGCGGAAAATGATTATCGGGTCTTGGCAGGTCACAAAGTTCTGACACCATTTTCGACGGCTTGTAAGCCTTTTTCAGATTTGGGCCACAGTTTGAATTTTAGGAGTCGGATGAGATCTGGTTATTTTTCGATAGAGGACTTTCTGAACATACGCTTTAGAACATATTGAAGGTGGAATGTCCAGTGATCTTTGCAAGGTCATGCTAGTTCGCAGAATTTGTGCAACCTCTAAGCGACTTTTAGTCTGTAAGGAGGTAAAAAAATATCGGGTACAACAGATGGCAATTACGAAACCAGGTAACTTAAAAAGCATTGTCTACGTGCTGAAATGCTGTAAAAGTATTATGATGACAGCGGAGAAAGCAAAAGATGAGGAGAAAGCAAACTGCCGATGCTGGAAATACGAGTTACGGAGTGGTTAGGAGTAGCACCGAAAGTTAAGCGGAACCCAGTCTCTGTTCTTACATCGTCTACGGCTACGGTGGCGAGGAGCAGGAGGATGGATACCCACCAGTTTCAGAGCTGGGGTGGATGCTTTTCTGTTTTTATCTCTTTGTCTCAAATTAATCATTCCGAAGATCCGTATCGTATGGGCTTCACGTTTTGTACCTATGGTTACACAACAACACTGCAACCAGTCAGAGCGTGCTCTGCTTCTGACGTCATATCCCTGCCCCGCCTCGGCGGCGCCCAGACGCCGTCCGCCGGGTTCTCGGCGCCGGCCGCGGCTTTAAAGTTCTGTAATTTCTTCATGCAAGTCCGAATCAGTCTAGTTTTTACATACTGTTCCGATCGTAGCTTTTGGTACCGAACGACACAAGCTTCAAAAGATTTCGATTTTTAATCCGAATATTCCAATCCCAATCTTACCCCAATTCTCAGTTTCAATGTGAACGATCATATTTCGATTTATATTTTTCATTGATCGACATTCCATGATCAGTTTGGCACTATACTGTTGAATAGATGACTATTGTCTGGCAAAGATAATAAAGTTTCGGTGAAATGAGTCAAAAATTACCCTGAATGCAAAGCACAGACTAAATAACATATTATCCAGCGGGCGAAGGATGCTCTTTCCGCTCTCCCTTTCTTCGTGCCCCCCCTTGGAACAATTTTGCGTTTTCATCATACAAAGCACCGAAAGATGTCAAAGACTTCTTGGTGGACTGCACTTGTTCAGATATAGCGCCTTCAGTTCAGTATTCAGTATATATGTTCAGTACAGGGGAAAAAAACTACTGCCTTTAAATCGGAATTCGTCTCCCCCTCTATTAAAAATCCGTGGCGACGCTCCTGTGAAATAGGCACCAACTATGTGAGCCTGTGTAGTGAGAACGTCTAAAAGAGGCCACTGGCGGATCCAGGGGTGGGCCACCGGGAGCAGCGGCCATTCTTCCGTTGGAAAAGCGGCTAGCGTGTCTTTTGGGCTCTTTTTGGAATGGATAGTACTTTTGGTTACCGAAACATTTAAGAAATATACCTTAATTTTCAAATACTGTCGAAAAAAGTGGCCGAAATCCGGGGAGAAATCAGCATTTAGGGTACATTAGGTTACACGGATACAGATTTGTCCTCCTCTACTTCACCCCACCCCACCCAGCGCATGGTCTTGATCCGCCCTGCCCAGGGCTCTGTGCTCATGCATTAATGACGTCACCTGGCGATCCGCTTACCTCGGCCAGGGCCGAAGAGTCTGTGATCCTGTTTCCCTGTAACATTGTCGCGACTCACACCTCACCCGATTCAAGAACTAAGGATCTATGTAAGGAGTCTTGCGCTGTTCAACACTCTGGACGCTACTGCGCGCGGATTCCCGGTATGCAGGGCTACCTCCACACGTTCGATCGTATGCCGTGTTGAAAACGGGGTCGCGCGGCGCGTAGGAATGTTAATGGCGACTGAAAAACAAATGCTGCGAAGGTCGTCCGATGCATGCGACACTTTGCACGCTACGCCGAAACCGCATTTGCCGCTGAGAATGGAAATGCTGAGATGTTGACAAGCCGCGCTTGGCATTGCAGCGTCGCACAAAAGCGACACGTAAATCAATGAAGGCAGTGCAAGGAACTCCAACTGAACGCGGATCATGCTGGTATTGCTACCATATACATCATACATCATGCATCATCATACAACGTGCTGTCGTTTGCTGCCGGCCAGCACTTCCGAAACGACGCGAGACAGACGGCGATTCCGTCACCGCATTCACGATGACGCGTAACATGCGAGGTTCGGCGAACGTCGTCCGTCGTGACGTCACGGAGCGGGCGGCCCGCTGACGGGGCCTGACCGGGTGGCGAGATCTTAAAATTTCGACATCCGGCGGACGTCGGCGGCGCTGCGACCGATCGCGGCCTCGTAGGACGGTCAGATAGCGCTGTAACGTGGTGCAACCGCACGTCCGCGGCGACAGCTGGCTAATTTCTAATTCTGGATCAGATTTGGATCTGTTAACGTCTTCCTCGCTCGCGAAAATCGTCTGATGTGGATAGTTTAGAGCTGCTAGTTGCCCAGTGTCAGGACGATTCGTGGCTTACATAGTTCTGGATGACCTGTGGCAGATGCAGAAATGACTCACCATGGGGAAAACAACGCATGACTTGGAAGAGACTCCCTTGTTCCAAGAGCCGGTGTTTCCAGGATCGTCGGCTGCGGCGTGTCCGTGCCGGCCAGTGTTGGGCGCCAGATGTCCGGGACGATGTGGAGCCATGTTTTTTTCAGTTCGTCCCGATGTGACGTGCAGTCTCGTCCGTGTTCACCGTGCCGTGCTCCGCAGCCAGGTGGTGGGAGGCGTGTCCGTGCTGGTGCTGCCGTTCGTGAAGAGCTACGCGGCCATCCTGGCGCTGTTCGTTGTCTACTCGGTGGGCGTGGGCACCTGGTTCGTCAACCTGGCGCCGGTGCTGGCCGATTATCACGGCATCGACAGGATCGCCTCCTCGTACGGCTTGGTGCGCATGTTCCACGGCCTCTCCACACTGGCCATGCCGCCCATTTTCGGTAAGTGCTGAGGCCCGAAAATCGGCTGCCGCGGGCGCAAGAACGGAGAGGTAGGCAAGTGGGATCCCGAGGGTAAAAAAAGAGATGTCAGGTCTCCGCAATTCGCCATTACGGACAGTCACTGCGGTAACATCTCGTAGCATGATTTGCATTTGCTATGCTTTCTTGACTGATAACCATTTTGTACTGCCACGAAAAAATGCAAAGCATCGCTGGGTTTACATCCGCCATCAAAGCCCATAAAATGATGTACGGGCTTGCTGATAAATGTTGCAGTCCATGTTGGCTAACGCGTGCATAACATTTATGGTTCAAAGACTGATAATGAAACTATCCCGAGGAAGTCGTTTAAGGCATATGTGACATTGTCACGAAAACTCGTGTTATCTGAACGCGCCCGGTAAAGAGTTCTGGCGTTCTTGCATCACGACCCCTCATCAAAAGTTTTCGTTTGCCCGTGGTCGATCCTGCTGGTCCTGACAGCGCCAGCGCCCTCCCCCGCCGTGTTTCCCTCTGCCGTGGGTCGATGGGAGGAGGCGCCGCTGCCCCGGTCCTGACGACGCCCTCCGCCCGGCCGCCAGGTGTCATCGTCGATCGCAGCGGCGACTACGGCAGCCAGTTCTTCGCCATCGGCTCGCTGATGCTGGCCGGTGGCCTGCTGGTGCTGCTGGTCGGCGCCTGCCGGTTGGAGCAGAAGCACGGCATCCTGCAGACGCCGTCGCAGAGCTCGGCCGAGGATGGCTGACGGGCCGCGGCGGCCGGCGAGGGCGGGTCGGACGGCGGGACCGGACCACGGCCGGCGTGTATGCACTCACGGTCCAGAGCTCGGCTGAGGTCAGGTGTCCGGTTTCCTTTCGACGATTCAGGGAGCGATCAGTGGATGCGGTGCGGATCGGTTCAGCAATAGTAAAGCGCTTTGTGTAGAGTGAGTTTAACTTGCTTTACGAAACGATGACCACGGCGTACTGGACGTCTTAGTCCTTTGTTGAAATGCGCGGCGTGAACGAAGTAGGTAAATTGCCAGCTTTGCGGGATTCGCCTGTTGTACTTCGGCAGAACTTCAGCAAAGCCTAGAGCTGTGCATGGTTTCATGGGATGGTGGGTTTGGCTGCCTGGTGACTTTCCTAGACAAATTCGTTTTATGAATAATGTTTCAGACACGATTTTCAAGCATTGCCGAGCTCTCATTGGATTATGAATCACTACAGTCTCGTTCATATGGCCAGAATATTGTTGCTGAACCCCTGACATGCAAGCTTTGTTCGCAGCATATAGCGATCGCTGTGTTTTCGTTTTGGGCTCAGAAACGTGGGCAGTAATCGCCGTCATTCAATCAAATACCCAGAGATCGCATGGCATTTACAATGCACCTGAGAAAACGTCGTAGTCAATGCCCTTCCGCTATTCTTACCCTTCTGCGATATGCGATCGGTCCAGCACCAAAACTGTCCATCGTTAACAACAGGATGGTCGTTGGTGGCTGCGTACAACATCAACCAGTAGTTATCTGAGTCAACAGGAACAAACGCAAAGCCACTGGCCGTAGTTACCGAATTTCGCAAAAGGTAGATTTAGACATACTTAGATTTAATTTATTCCAGTAGCTCTTGTTCTGAACATTCATTGGGTGTTGTATATGGAAGACCGAGGCTCTCAAGCAGGTGTGCAGGTGCTGTGTTGTTAGGCGACCAGCATGCTGCAGAAATGGCGCTCCCCTCCCGACTCTCAGGTCACTGAGCACATTACAGAGAAACGTCTCGAAGAGAACATTGCACCATAGTCTCAAGACTTCTTCTCGGCTCGTTGTGTCAAAATATTGTAATATTCAGCGTTTGAGAGCGCTGTGCACTGCCATGTTAAAGCTGTGGCCGAATGGAACACGAGCGCTCGGTACAATGGTAAAGAAATATCTGAGTCCTTTGTAACAACTTCCAACGATTGCATAATATTTCTGGGGCCCGGTTGAGTCACGGAAGAGCGGATGATCGATGATGCGAGGGATTTCCCATTCGCAGTGGGCGCGGCGGGATGGACGGTACGGAGGCGGCCGTCGTCGGATGGACGTTCACCAGTCCGGTGGGAGCACACGGCGCTGCTGTTAAACGCCGAGGTCGGTTTTTGTCGACAGGGGCTCTTGTCACGAGGTGGTGGTGGCTCGTGACCCCGAGGCTGTCTCCAATGGATCACCGAGTGGGCCGTCCGGCTGCTGGGTGCGGTATTTTTGGCGGACCGCAACGCGTCTCGTGTGGCACTTCAAGCTCCGATGGGCGCACCGGACGTGATGGGGGCCGCGGACCGCTTGCAGAACGCCAGCACAATCTCCTGGCCGGTGGCGCAGGGATTACAGTTCCCCGAGGATTTACCAAACCCGCCGATTGAGGGTGTATCCATGGAGAGCTCTAGGAGGTTATTCAATCTCTAAAGGTCTGGAGTAGGGTCGATCCAGGTTGTTTACGTACTACGAAATGTACCGAAATGGGTCGGTTTTCGAGACTGATATTCACCGCGTAACGAAATGTGTATATTTTACGCTTTTTAAAACATGCTATGCCCTACGTCCGAAAGGAATCGTGGCCAAATGTGTAGCCGACGTTTAGCAGTAAAGCTGAAACTTGGCAGTGTTAACACAAGTAAAATGTTCAGTTTTATTTAATTGAATATCTGCGGGACGTCATCATCGTACGTCAAGTAGAAACCAATACGTGGTTACCTAGTTTATGGGCAAATTCACTCTGCAACCAAGTAAAATGGACGAGATTGTGAATGGAGCGAAGACGGTCCAATAGCAAGTAAAGAATGCAATTCAAAACCGTGGAATATTTGTGCATGTAGAATGACTCATAAAAATTGTCTGCATCTGAGTACTGCGGGGTAGGTGTCTACTGCCATGGTTTCTTGCCTAGTGTACCGTTTCATTATTTCAGTTATATTGCATTGATACATCAGCTATATTATATATTATTACATCAATTTAAAACCATGGGATATTTGTGCATGTAGAGTGGCTCGTAAAAATTATCTGCATCTGCTGCCGGGTAAGAGTCTACTGGCGTGGTTTCTGGCCTAATATACCTGTAACGATAATTTAAACGAGGCGAGTCATATGTGGAGGCACCACTGCGGTGTACATCTATGGCATCTATTGGCCAGAAATATGGGATTGCTTGAATTCCTACTCGCTCGCAGAATGTGAATGTAAAGTCTGGGGTGAATGGCATTTTCCCAGTTTAACATACATTTACACATACGAGATTTTTTTCGTTCATTATGGAACGGATATAACTCCCGGCGGCCATGCCGTGGGGCAGCTGAGGAAAATCTTAACTTGAAGTCAAGCACCCTTCGAGAACAGGCTTGTAAAGTCATGAAGATGTTTGTGGCATTCTGCCAAGAAACACAAATTTAATGTCAAAACAGTCATATTCGTATTATATGCGCGTAACCAACTGTGCGCGGAATAAGGTGTGTGGCAAACAATGTGTGACTTGTGTTATATTTATATGTAGCCAGTTGTCCTTCCGAGAAGTTCTGATTGTGATCTCAGGCCTTTGCAGTTTATATCAAGTGCGCTTCATGCCAGTGTGAAGTGTTTTGCACCACTTTGGACCGTGTTAAGCGACGATAAACAACAGTGAATCTCAGGTCCAGTTGCTTTCAGTTTCATGCAACAATGTGCGTCTCCTATTCCCTTGTACTGTCCGTTTTACCATCCACCGTATACATCCTCATCCTCAGCCCGCCGCCTACCCGCCATGCCCGTCAGATAGCTGCACACTGGAACTTGTCGGAAACGTGCGTCGACGACGTCGACAGCTGTTGCACTAGCCTGCAATAACGTCCGGTCGTGCACGCATACAGACGATGTGTGCAGTGTACGTAAACGTTGGGTCGTATTCCGATACCGGCGCCGAGCCTGTGACGTCGAGAAGACAGATGTATCCATGCTGTGCTGAGGTGCAGCACTGGTATCTCGTGCTCTGTGTAATGTTCGACAGTTATCGCGAATGTACACAAATGCAGTGCTATTTAAGTGGTCATGCTCGCATCACGCCGGACTACTCGTCCTTAAACGCATCCATTGTTAGAAGAGGATAGCTTAGTGAGTGATCGTTAGTGATACCTGCTTTTGGGAAGTGTGGTTCTCGCCCCGCGTCTACCGCTTATGCCATCGTGTGCTGTCATTATGCTTTGCAACGGTTTAATACACAAATGACAGTAATATATCAACCAGGTTTGCGCTGTACCGCGTCTGGTCTGTATTATAAATCTTATAAAAGGCCCTTGAACTGACAAGAATCGGCCTTTCATGCTACCAAAAAATATACTGTTGTATAAAACCGTAATGGTAAAGGGACCTAGGCTTCGACAGCTGTGGAGAGTTGGTGAACAAGCAGTATTACACAGCCCCGGTAATTTCGGCCGAACGCAAAATTTCGCAATACAAAGACCTGACCTATCTTCAACAAATAACAAGCTTCTGAAGGTAATTTACAAAGTATGCCTGCCACACGTCAGCAGACTGGGTAGTCAGGAATAAACCCTTTACAAATAAAAAAGTACTAGGACCAACTTGCATCTTCTAAGCCTACAGCGACAAGATAACATCAACAAAGACATAGACCAGTTGTCCAGGCAGAGACAAGAGCAGATAACGTTTAACGCATGTAGATGAGTGGATGCCTGGGAAATGTACGAGTTACGGCGATAGTACGCCTAGGTACTTCAAAGACCATCTGAACTGTCCCGGCCCAAGAGCGCGAGTTTCGGGCTCAGATCGATTTGCAGCTCCGATATGGCAGCACACCAGGTGGTGCCACCTGTGGCAATCGTACCATATATTAGTTCTTATTTCTATCGCCAGGTTACTCGGTTCGCAACGCATTCTGCAATTCCCCACGGATTTCAAAGGAGCAGGGATTCGAAACTTGTGTTAACGACATGGCTGGCGATTCCAGGCAAGGGGGACCCGCCCCCGCCAGGACAGGAAAGAAACGGTCTGAAATCCTTTGAGGACCTCTCAATAATTTTCGGAAATCTCCGGCTATGGTTGGCGATCACGTATTTGATGAAAAAGAGCATTAAACCTCCAGTGAAATCACCCCAACTTCACCTTCGGATTTCGCGGTCACCATTTCGTCCCGTAATTGGAAGACAAAAATCTCGGCGTCATCTTTGATCGTATCCTCAGCTGGAGTTTTCAGGTTCCATTTGTTATCAAACGCCGTTTCAGTATTTTGGCCGCCTGACACATCTCAGTCACTGCGTCACTGCGTGCTACACATCGCCACCACATTAGTCGATGCCTTTATTCTGGCGCAGGTCCGGTACTGCAATGTTAATCATAAAACAACTCGCATAGGCGTCGATCTGCGTACTTTTTGTTGGGCCCTCAGCACTCTATTGTTGAATTCTTCCCCTAATAGTGCGTTTGGACCCCTCCCAGTACTTTTTGCCCTCAGATTGCCCTGCATAATACGCATACTGGCCCCGCTCACGGCAACCCTCATTAAAAGATAAACATTTTATGGCATGGTTCGTCCTGTCGATACAAACTAACATCTTCACGTGCGAGCCAGGCGCAGGTCTGCGAAGAGAAGCCATCTCTCCTGCATGATGTCTTTCGTCCCTCATGAATGAAGTCTTGTGGTACCATCGGAATCACACTCCATCTCTGCATTCTTGTTTTACCTGGCCGCACTGATCTAGTAACCAACGTTTTGGTTGCGAACCGAGGGCGGCCCGCGGACTGCCATCGATAAAAAGACGCGGGCGGCCCGGTGCGCCATATGGTGTGGTTCCGCTTTATCCGAGAAGGGGAAGCGACTAGAGCAGCCGACAGAGGTGTCGATTTGTATTATTTTTTTTTTAGGAACCACGCCCTCCCATTGTGGAGTTTGTCCCCTACAAATATGATAAGACAAAGGCAGAAGGTAAGTAAAGAAGAAAGCATAACATGATCTATAACATTCAGAAAAGAACATATGGCAGATTTTGTGGCTAAACGGATACACTCTGTTCAGCGACGTCGTTTTCTATATGCCTGGTAGTTCTAAGGGCCTGTCAATGTCGATTTTAGCATTACCAAAGTTCCTTTGGGTTTTACCAATGTTTTTTTGTTCGAAAACGAATCAGATATCACAATTCTAAGTAAAATAGAGTTGGAATCACAAACAGAGCAAGGAATAATAAACTTTATGCTATATACGTGTATGTATATATATATATATATATGTGGCATTCCGGTGTATATATATATATATATATATATATATATATATATATATATATATATATATGCATATGTGTATACCAAAAGGCCCATATAGCTTTTCTTTCATAATTGGTAACAAAAAAAGGATTAAAGATTGACGCTGGTCAAAACCAAGAGAACTTAATCCGTTGAGAAACTTACGTTTGGGGAGGGTAGCTCGCCGGTCCTTAGGCTCGGTCCCCCCCCCCCCATTTACACAAAACGGCACCCCTGAGAACTTGTCTTGGGTCCGGAAAACTATCGACTACGCGGCAAAAGTAGTTTTCGAACGCAAAAAAATCGACCACGTACCGGATGTGCTACAGAAACTTGGCTAGCAATAGCAGGAGTCTTAGTGAGGCACCAGACTAACACCTTCACCCACAAGGTGCTGCGTTTGGGCGAGCATGTAGCCCTGGCTAGTGGATTCCGCATTGTTGATGAGGTGCACCAGTGACACACCAGACAAATGGGTCATTTATACACTCACCGGTCCCGAACAAAAATGAGGAAACGACGTTTCTTGTCTCGCGCTGTACAACGCTCTGCCGAGTGACGTGGCCCGTTTACCCGTCACTCCACTGGGGCGCGCTGAAACGCCACATGCTGCGTGTGCGGTCCGGCACATGACGGGCGTGTCGTCTTTGTACATAAGAGACTGAGTGTTGTGCGGCTGACATTGCTGACTCTTATCCTCTGTTTGATCTATATGACGGCGGGCCGTAATAGCCATAAGTGCACCGTGATATTTCAAAAATACGTCTACATCTACATCTAAGTCAACGAGACAGTAACAATGATTCCCGAGTTCGTTCCCAGGACCACAATAATGGGCCATCTTTGCCAGCATTTGTCCAAAATCGTATGGCACCCATTTTGACGACGATTCTGGACAAGAATCATGGATGCAAAGCGATTCGGACGCATCTCAGTTTTCCCTCTTTTCAGAAAAAGTCACTATGATAGAGTCATCTAGGTTCACTATACTACCCAGGTATTAAAAGCTATCGGCAGCCAGTACATCCTTTGCTGTTCTATGCCTATCTCGGAATGATGAAGTTCTGTTCACGATCATTCATAAATCACCGGGCCTGTGCTCTGATCTAATGTAGTTTGGGCTTATGCCGTACTAAGCCCTTCAGGGACCCTTGGGATATGAATATGAATTATCAAGACCAGTTCAAAGCAGGCTTTTGCCTGATTCTAAATCAGATCGAAATAGCATTGAATCGATTCAAGAATTTATCATTTTTGTCCTGCATTGGAATCTGAATCAGTTCAATTTGAACCTGCAATGAATCAGAATCAGAATTAGGTCACATATTTGTCCGAAGAACTAGCCGTGAGACGATTCGCCAAAAAGTTGACAGAGCACAATAACAAATTAAACAAGCTACGTATTTTTACATTTTTGCACTTGTATATGTATACAAAAAGCACAAAAAGGAAGAAATGTGGTCTATTTACTATAATGCAAAACTCGCGTATCCCATTGCTTATATATATATATATATATATATATATATATATATATATATATATATATGTGTGTATATATGTATATATGGCGTCCATATGGTTCTGTACTCAATCGAAACGAAACCAGTTCACTTATGGGTCATTTCACGTCAAATCGCATAAGAACTGACCCATGTTCTTTCGATTTGGGTTACATTTGGTACATTCATAGTATCTAGCGAAAAATATTTGGCCATAAATTTTTAGCCCCGGGCGACCCCTAAGGTCGAAATTATAGGCTTGTTATATGCAAAGCTGACATATCATAATAACAAATAACACACGCTACATTTGTACACTTTTTGCACTGCTTACACTTATATATATATATATTTGGAAGATTCGTAGTACGTATCGAAAAAATAGTCAGCCATAAATTTTTGGCCCTGGGCAATCCCTAAGGTCGAAGTTATAGGCACAGGCGCAGCCAAGGGGGGCCCGGAGGCCCCGGGCTCCCCCCTCAGGCCCGCAGTTTTTGCGAAAACCATGCACATCGTCTTCCCGGCCGGCGGTTTTCGTGTGATTTCAGTTCACACTGAGCTCCCCCCTTAAGAAAATCCCGGCTGCGTCACAGACCGTGCATGATTCCAATGCCCATAACTCGATGATGGATTGTCACAGAAGGTTGGCGTTACTCGAAAGAGAAATGTTCCATCTTTCATAAATAGGATCAGTTATTGGTGACACAGGGATGACCTTCGATTTGACTAAGCCACATGGAACACTTTCGGTTTAACCAAGTTGGTCCACCCTAATCTTCGCGAAAATGTAACATAATATATCCCAAGTATTTGCAATAGGTGCTGTGAAAAACAAAAAATCTGGACAAACTGAAACTTTTTCAGGAATCTTGGCTTCAGTGCTGCTAAGTGGCGGTTCAGAAATATGCCCTGATGCTACTTGAGGAAGACATCGTGTTCGTGTTCGTCGTGTTCGATTCGTGTTCGATTGTCTACAGTTTGGTTTGCACAATGTCCTGCCTGCTTGCTACACATCACCCAGTGTTAAATTGCTTAACCAGAAAGGTTAAAGGTTATAACCAGGGACGTTGGAACCGGGGATCAGGGGATGACTGCCCCCCCCAACTTTTGGCAAAATTTAACATTAATGCTCTGGCGTTGCATGGAAAGAAACGAGGTAAGAGTTGTGTTTGCCCCCCCCCCCATCTACACAGAGGTTCCACAGCTCCTGGTCATGACGCCCCTTTGTCAATTGACCACTACCATCTAAATCTGACATGCCTGTTCTTCACATTTTCACGACATTGAGTGTATCGAGTGTTCTTAGGCCTAAAGCCAACTGAGATAATACAAGTTGTGCATGAGGACCTTTTGAAGGTCAACCGAGGTCAGTGACGTCAGTTAACCTTGGATTGCACATTTTGTCCTCGGACTGTTTGCAGACATGTGAGCGCTGATTTCGAATCCGACATCCATTTTGCACGTTATGAATTATTTATGTTCCCTTCATGTCCTGGATAAAAGTTTTTCTTTCCTTTTTTAACAAGTATCTCAATCATCACTTCTATCTGCTTCTGTACGAAGCTGTCATTCCATTTGTAGCTATTCTAACATTCAAGGAAAAACGTCATGACAAAACGTCATCGTCCTTTAGCTGACATGGAATCTTCGATACGTGCAGACCCCGATACGTGAAAAATAAGGGTAAAATTCGCAATGGGTGCCCTAAAAAAGCCCCGAACTTCGCCCAAGTTGGTTTTTCTTCGATACGAGATAAGCTATTAAAGACAGAGATACGATTTGCTCAGTAGCTGTTCTTTATCCTTTTTGCAGGTTCCCTGAAAATTTCAGGTTTCTCTGACCTTTGGTTTCTAGATATGGCCTTGTTTTCGAGAACATGTCACGACCGCAGAGCGCGGTGTACTGTAAAATGTGCGAGCAACGCGTCACGTGCACTACAGATCCCATATTTGCTGATGGCTTTGCAAGCTGCATCCGGCATGTGCCGAAAGTGCTTACTTAGGTACTACGAAAGGTCAGGGCCAGGGTCAATGGCAAATTAGGCCATGAATAATATTTCATTTTGTGAAAAATCTAACGCGTTTTCAGCAAGCTGGTTTGGTAGACATCCGGAACATGTTTTTTTTTTTAAATACATAATCCGATGCTGTCAGCCATACACAATCAAATACATAAACAAAGAAACAAACAAACGGACACACACACACACACACTGATTTTACGCGATGGAGGCTGGTCGTTCTGATGCGTAATGACCAATCAGACTGATCGGTAATCTTACGCCCGCCACAATCACGCGTAACCTTCGAAACTGGACCTCCGCCGCCGCCACCGCGGCATACGTGAACACGCCTTACGTTTTTTCGACGCTAGAAACGCAGTCCGACATCATTTGTCATTTTTTTTTGGGAGGGGGGATTTACAGTGAATATCCAGTTCGTACTCTTCAGGGCGAAATGAGGTTTTTGACCTCGGATGACGTCGGTTGACCTGTTATTTTTCTGCTCTGCACCTGAATCTGGTTCGATAGATCACTTCAGGCTGTTACGAATTACAAACAGACGTCAATACGTAACAAATTGCCTTCAAAGTAGCGCAGGGAACGAATTCTTCTGAAAAGTGCATTTGCTGACCTGACATGGAATGCGACCAGTTGATCTCAGACAGTAAAACTGCATGTCTTGATAACAACCAGAAGCTTCTCTTTCTGATTCAACACCACAAATGGCTGTGCCGTAGCAAAATGGAGACTAACGTGCAAGAACTTCCGTTTGTAGCGAAAAAAGGAAAATCTTTTCGTTTGACATGATCCGGAAGGTTAGAGTTTGTTCTAAAAAGATCAAATTGGGCACCGTGAGATCCAGGATATTCCAATCAATCCGCTGGTTTTTGTCGCGATTCTCTATCTCAATAAGGGAGTGAATGGTCGGGGGCGGAAACCCCTTCCTCCCACCAGGTGCGTTCTAGGATGTCGAAATAGCAAGGGCGGGCGAGGGCTCAAGGACTAAGAACACCCGATAGACTCACTCCCGTGGGAAAGAGGGAGGAACGGGTATGTCAGGTCTGGGTGGTAAGGGTTGACTTTGAATAGGCACCCATGCTCGACTAAGACTTGGCTGGCTTGACGACCAAGAATAAGACGACTAAGACTAAGACTAAGCCGACTAAGACGCAGCTCGCTTAAACGACTAAGAATACCTAACAGACTTACTTGCGTGGAAAGGTAAAGAAAGGGTATGTTAGATTTAGATGGCAGGGGTCGACTGGTGGTGGGGTTTCACGACCTTTCTGATCACACAGTTTAAAACTAAGCTGATGATAAAACTAAGCTGACGCAGTTTAAAACTAAGCAGACACGCAGGACATTGTGCACACCAAATTGGAGAACTTTCGGACAAACGTAAGGCACCAAATCAATCCTCGTCAAATAACCTCAGGGCATATTTATCAAGAGCCACTTCGCGACACTAAATTCAAGATATTTGAGAATGTTCCGATTTGCTCAGCAATGTTTTTTGCCACACTTATCTGTAGATGCTTGTTAACATATTGTGCTCCATTTTTGCCAAGATTGCTGTGGGCAAACACGGATAATATCGAAAATTTTCCATGCAACCTAGTCAGGCTAAAGGTCATCTCGAGATCACCAAAAAAAAAACATTTATGAAAGCTGGGGTATGTCTTTTTTGAATGACTCTAATTGCACCTTTCTGCAGCAATTTATCACCGAGTTATGGGCATTTGATCATGCAATGCTTGTAAAAATCGATGGCCTTTCATGACTCAACTTTGGCCTCAGAGGTCACCCAGGGCTAGAAGTTCCTCGCCGGACAGTTTTCGATGGGGACTATGAGCGCACCAAATTTCGTCCAAGTCGAAGAGGATCGGGTCAATCCTTGTGCGATTTGACATGGAATGACTCTTATGACTCTGGACCAGAGTTGAACCGATTTACTTAGAAAACGCATTAAATCGGAATCAGAATCGATCCCCCACTCTGGAAATCTCAAAGTGAATCCATTCATTTGAAGTGAATCAGGCACAAGCCTGGTCAACGCACAAATTTTTGAAGTCGACGGTTGCTGGTGTGCCAAGATTTTCGTAGATATTTGCCACAAGATTAGCGCCCCAGCGCTTTGTTCTATAACATCGCCAGCAATGACTTTACCTGCCTCACGTCGCCTGGTGTCAACGGCGTCCGGGTAACAGTGGCCCGCTACGTCCGGGTAACAGTGGTCCGCTACGTCCGGGTAACAGTGGCCCGCTACGCGGACTGCACACAGATCGCGACCACTGGACCACGCAGCAGGCTACCAGACTTGCAGATATCATTGGCGACGGTCTTTGATCCAATGTGTACATGGTTTCTCCAACATGGTGTGATGGTTAAAGCCGAAAAGACGGAGCTCTTACTTTGTGGAGACAGGCGCCGGCTCGGCCAGATCAGAGTCGCCTGCTATTCTTTTTCTAGCGAATTCGCTTTAGTGTTCGGAAAGTGTGAACATCTCGGTGTTACCATGGATCCTAGACAGTCTTGGGACCTGCACATCAGACATGCCACTGATCGATGTTATGGCATTCTTGTCACCCTGCTAAATGCTAGGCACCTACGGCTCTCCACTGTGCTGCCTCACATCACTGACGCGTTAGTGTTTTTCCTCGTCCGCTATTGTGCACAGGCACACGGAAGCGCCAACCGTAACAGCGTTGTCAAGTTGCCGAGGGGGTTTAACTTTGCGGCTAGGGTAATGTCTTGCCGGGGAAAATCGAACATTTCTGGTGTTTTGCGACAGTTAGATTGGCTGAATGTTCAGCAACTTTTCGATTGTTTCGACCTGTGTCTCCTGCACAAGATTTTGACTACCGGGTAGCCTGAAACTCTGCGCGCATCACTGTCATATAACCATCAGAACGACACGCGTTGAACACGATTCATATCGTCTCTCTCTTCGTCTTCCTCGTATTGCCAATCATCGATAACGCGATCATACCTATCGAACTGTGCGGTTGTGCAACGAACATGTCATAACCAACCGCATAGCCAGCGTGTCGCTGAGTATTTTAAAACCTGAATCAATGACAACATTAAGCGCGCTTGATATTTTCACATGATCTGTATTCTTCAGTGCCCTACTGCAGAGCTGTGCATTAGCCATAGGTGTTTGCTGATGGACTGACGAAGGTCTGAGCAAAGCCTTTTTATTGTGGGCCGACCTGATCATGTGCAAAAAAAATAAACGAAAATGTGTTGCAAATTGACGTTTCAAGTCTCCCATCCGCAGGCAATAAATAAAAACTGTGATTTGCCTTTTACCAGGTGCCACCATGAACGATACTGCGTCCGAAAATTACGAAGTAATCAGGACATATTTTGAGTATATAACGTTGCATCCAGCACAGAAATTTGAAATATCTTCCTTGAAACTTCCGTCAACAGCTTCCATATACGTTTAACCTTCTTCAATAACCGTGGTTTGTATGAAGATTCAAATGACCAAGTCAGCAGGACACTGGAACTTTGAGAAAGCAGCATATCTATTAGGTAAGCCGCTGCCTACGCTACCATCCACATCTGTTAAGTGCAAGACAGACCGATCACTTAACCCGAGCATAAGTCAAACGGAGATGAATATTATGCGCAACGAGTACTTCTGGTAAATTTTTCAAACACACCGATTGCTGTTGTAAATTCGTATTACCCGCCTCAAAGAAGTCATTCGCTAGCGGGGCCTTCAATATGGGTTTCACTTCTCGGCCATGTGGCGCCCCGAGGACGACGTAGCGTACGTTGCGCAAAGGCGACAAAACACCCCCACATCCCTCAGATTAGCCCTGTCACAACAAAGGCAGGCACGTTCCAGAACGTGTTCAAGCACCGCCAATCACGGGACCAGCGACGCCTGGCCCGCAGCGTGCGCAGGTGACCGGCGAGCAGCCTGTCCTACAGAGGCTGAGGCATCTGACCGGCCCGGCTCCATCGGATACGGGCAGCCACCAGCGGGAACGAAGCATCACGCCGCTCACCACGCGGCGACCAGTCCTGGCTGTGCCGCGCAGCGTGCCGACCCCGGCTCAGACAGCTGGTGGTGTCTGGAATTCCCGGACCGGCGCCGGGCGGCCCGTCCGGGCACCTGAGTGGAACGCCCGCCCGGAAACCAGTCCGGCGGCCCGTCCAGCCTCAATGGGTCGTGAATACAACTGTTCCCACTCAGCGTCCAGGACACAGCTGTCCCGGCACAGCGGCACAGCTGTCTCGGCAAAGCGGCACAGCGGCATAGCCGTCCCGACATGGCGGCACAGCTGTTCCGACACGGTGACACAGCCGTCCCGAAACGGCGTCCCGGTACAGCGGCACAGCCAGCCCGACACGGCGGCACAGCTCTCCCGACACAGTGACACAGCCGTCCCGACACGGCGGCACAGCTGTCCCGGCACAGCGGCACAGCCGATTCGCCGGCCAGGCGGGTCCGGCCGGCGGTGGGTCGGACCATGTCGGCGAGTCGACGGGGCAGGCCGCCGCTACTTGTCCACGTCCAGCTCCAGACTCATGTCGTCACTGGAGTCCATCAGTCGGAGACTGACGTCACCCGCTGACGCCGCCGCCGCCGTCGGGGTGAGAGGCGTCAGCGGCGGCGGCGGCCGAGGCGGCGGCGCGCCCTCCGCCTCCACCAGCATGATGAGCGGCTCCTCCAGGCTCGCCTGGCTGCTCAGCAGCTGCTCCAGCACGCTGCTCAGCATTTGTGTGCTGAATGCGTCGTCCCGCTTCAGGCTGAGCGCCTTGTGGAAGGCGTCGACTGCCTTGGCCGGACAGTCCATGAGCGCATGCGTGTAACCAATGGCGGCATACGTGGAGGCACTGTGCGGCTCCAGCACGAGCGCTTTCTCGTGCGCGTCCAGGGCCTCCGAGTAGCGTCCCAGTTTGCGGTAGGTGTGGCCGAGGTTGTTCAGCAGCGGCTCCCAGCGGTCGGCGGCCACCGTGTGCGACTCCTGCTGCACCTGCTCCAGCGCCGCCGACAGGTGGCGCTCGGCGCCCGCGTAGTCACGTCCAGCGAACAGAATCGTGCCCAGCTCGTGCAGCACGAACGGGTCGCGCGGCGCGACGGCCAGCGCCTGGCCGAAGAACTGTTGGGCCAGACGGGCGTTGTTGGTCAGGCCGTACTCGAGGCCCACGTACAGCAGCGGCAGGTGGCAGCCGCGCATCAGCTGTGAGCCGCGGAAGTACGCCGAGATCGCCTGGTCGTGCTCGTTCTCCAGAGCGAAGCTGTGGCCGTACGCCAGCCAGGCGGGCCCGAACGCCGGGTCCAGCGTGGTCGCCTTGCTCAGGTAGCGACGGGCCGGCTCCATCCGGCCGATGGCGTAGTAGTAGCAGCCCACGGCGAACCAGGCCAGCGCGCTCTCCGGGTACGCGTCCACCAGCCGGTGCGCCAGCTGAAACAGGGCGTTCGTCTTGCGCCGCTCCAGCAGGCAGACCACGTGGATTGGCAGGCAGCGCGTGTGGTCCGGGTCGCGCTCCAGCACCTCCGACGTCAGCCGGAAGCACTGGGCGTAGTCGCAGTTGTAGTAGTGCTGTTCGGCCACGCACACGATCACGTCGGCATTATCGGCGAGCGGCGCGGGCACGGCCGCCGCCGGCGTCTCCTCCGGCGCCGTGTACTTCTTCAGCTGCAGCTGGTACAGCTGACGGACCGCCGAGGCGTCGGCGGCCGGCAGCTGCCGCTCGAACGGCAGCGCCGCCAGAAGCTCGCGCTCCTCGGCCAGCGTCAGCATCTGGTGGCCGAGCAGCGCGTCGAACGCCTCATGGCAGAGCACATCGGCCATTAGGGCGGCGCGATAGCACTGCGCCGCCAGTGGCCGGTTCTCCAGCGCCTCGTGCACGCGGCCGCGCAGCAGCAGCAGGTGGGCCGGCTCGTCAGTGGCGCTCACGTCGGCCACGTCCAGCAGCGGCACGCGGCCGGCCGGCGACTCCTCCAGCTCCGGCTGCAGCACGGCCAGCGCCTCCTGGAAGGCACGCGTCTCGAAGAGGGCGCGGGCCGCCAGGTAGCGGCACTCGTCGTCAGAGCGCAGCAGGCCGGAGTGGCGCAGCAGCTGGACGGCGCGCTGCGGCTGCTTGGTCAGCAGGTAGCAGCGCGCCAGCGTCACCAGGTCCTCGGGGGCCTGGCCGGAGAGTGAGCACGCCTTGTCGGCCCAATAGCAGGCTGCCTGGTGCATATGGTTACGGTTGTAGCGCTGCACGGCCGCGCGCAGCAGTTCCAGGTCCATGGCGGCCGTCTCTCGGGCACGGCCGGAGGTACGCACTGTTTCCAGCCAGACTCCTAGATCCCACCTGAAACACAAAAACCACCCCCACACACAGATAGAGCAGACATCAGCACCTGCATGGCCAGCCAATGACCAGGCTTCCATTCACTGCAAGAATGGAGGCAACACATTCACCTGATGTTGGGACTTAGAACTGTACTTACCCACAGAAAACCATGAAGGAACATGTTACACTTAGAGAAAAAATGTTCTTTAGCTTTTTTTAAATACTTTCAATGTGCAAATCCCACTCCTACTTTTTAACACACCAATGACCACTAAATGGTACATGGACAAGCCATTTAATCCACTCTGCTGTTTGACATATATCCTTGAAGTGCCAAGAGGTGATCTTACCTTAAAATCACTGGCAAATTACATTTGAAATGACAGCAAGTACTCACTAGCCTCTGCTGTCACTTTTTTGGCAGTGAAGTAAATTTCCACCAAATGTCACTCATGAATGGTATCACTTATTACAATGTGCACCAGTAACAAAAAGATTCTGGAGAACCTTTATCAACTGATTATAACAAGCTTAAAGTCAAGAAACTGTGCCGTGAATCATTCCTCAAATGCCCAAAGCCTAACACCACTGCACGTTCTGCAGCCTGAAGACAAGCACATTGCTAAAATAACATAATGGGATAACATTTTGAAACGTAATTTTCTGAAGGCTCAATAAATGAAGCACCTACAAATGCTGCTGCTTAATGTAATGCCAAAAATGAAATTCAGACTACAATCCAGGTCTCAATACATTTGGTTTCCTTTGGAAACCACTTCAATTTAAGAATGCTACACTTACCCTGCTATGCAACAGCATGATCATACTTTATGCAATGGACAATAACTTCATGGTTTGCTAATGATTTTCCTAACTCTTTACAAAACAAACAGAAATAAGAACATGGGCATGATACAACTACTCACTCCAATACTCAATAAAGCACTGGATTATATATGGTGCATGGCTACTGTGAACATGCTTCTATTTCTGGCATTCCTAAAGATTCAATATCAAGCACAATTTCAGCAAATTTTTACTACCAAACAAATGATAAAGTTCCATTTGAACTCTTCAACTAGTACAACATGAATATGACATAAATGATTTAAGTTTGTGAAAGCATCAATGGTGATAAAAGTTTCTCAGCTGGCAGCACTCAACCCACTGGTTGATTTATTCCTTGACATGTAACATATAAAACCAGAACATATAAATACCAGAGTATACTTGTAAAGGTCCATGGCTCCCATTGTGATCGACTCGAAATTCTTTAAGGACAAATGCATTGATGACTGACTCATGCCTGATGACACAAAGCTTGAAAAAGGCAGTGGGCACCTAAAAGTAACAAAATGAGCGTGATAACTCGCAGGCAAACAAACGCAAATACACTTAACTGCCTGATGATACTTCTCTGGAGGGAAGTCCACCCTACCTTTTCACCACCTGCGACAGATTCGACCGAGCGAAGGTTGTCACCTATTTCAGGCCTAATGCTGTGTTATTGATATTAAACGAACGTACGGGGCATGGGACCGATGGGACCTCTCGCCATCGGCATCCAAATTTGGCGCACTAAGCGAAGATTTCATCGCCTAGAATGTCCTGTCTGTTCACAACATTTGACGTCACGGAGTTTTAGAACATCAACACGACACAGAAAATGCTCGCCAGTTTCCTGTCTGCTGGAAAATGACTGGGCTTAGGGAGCCCGATCCGGCCGACCATCATTTGTGGCTGTCAAAACAAAGGATGATAAGCACTGGGTGCGTATCACTCTTTCGCAAGACACGAGATATCGTAATAGCCCACGCTGAGCCCAGTAACATACCGTGGCGGCGGATGAGTGGGGAGGGGGGCAACAGGGGAAGTACCCCGCCCCATCCAGCGACACGGGGAGCAAACATGTCTTCCAGTCCCCGCAAAAAATGGCCGCGTGCCACGTACAAGTTTTTTTCAAACCAGCTCATTTTGTTTTTCGTTGAAAATGAAATTGTTTGACGGGAACGGATTTGGGCACCCTCCGATTTCGTGATTTCAAAAACGTTCTAAAAAGAACTGCGTCTAGACAGAGATGGACAGAGATAAAGTAGGACAAAGACCGAAAGACAGGCTCTGGTCCAGAGCAGAATCAGAACAGGATGCTTTCGTTAGTGACTGCAAGCCAGCAGCGTAGCCAGGGAGTCCTAGGTGTCCTGGGAGCCCCCCCCCCGAATTTTTTCGGCCCACGAAGGGCTCCTGGCATTTGCCTAAAGGGACCCCCCTGGCCGGGAAGGCAAATCCACTCCACCGCAATGGGTTCCCAGACTCCAGGCAAAGATCCCTCGGTTAGATAGCTGGTTGCCCTTGAGCGGGAAAGGCAAGTGGGCCCTCCGGCATGTACCTACCAAAAGGCGAGTATCGGTAAAGATGTTCTTCTGCAAAGGAGCCACCAGCGAGGGAAGGTCCTCCTGCCATGAAATGATGTCAGTGTATCCCTAAGGTCCACGAAGGGTCCCCCTGGCATTTGTCTAAAGAGGCCTCCCTGGCTGGGAAAGGCAAATCCACTCCACCGCAAAGAGCCCCCAGACCCCAGGCAAATACTGCTCTAGCAGGAAGCGGGGGCCCCTGAAAATTACCTCTGGGAAAGGTAAGCGGGGCCCCCATCATGCACTTGCCAAAAGGCATATGCCAGGGCAGGAAAGGATATTCCTCTGCAAAGGAGCCGCCGGCCAGGAAAGGTCCTCCTGCAGTAGGACGGTGTCAGTGTGTCGGAACGGCCCACGAAGGGGTCCCCTGAAATTTACGTAAAGGGACCCCCAGCCAGCAAACCTACTCAACCACAAAGGGCTCAGACCCCAGGCAAGGACCCCTCTGACAGGTAGCGGGGTGCCCTCTGACCGGGAAAGGTAATGGGCCCCCGATATGTATTTACCAAAAGGCATATGCGAGGACTGGCAAGGATGATCTTCTGCAACGGAGTCGCCAGCCAGCAAAGGTCCTCTTGCCATGAATGGTGTAGCTGTGCCTGGAAGGGAGCCCAAATGACGCAACGTAAGCCAAGGGCCCAGGGGGTCTTATCCCAGTTCTAGAAATTCTTGGCATGAAGAGAGAATTCCCTGTGCAGGGCCCCTGGCATCTCCTAAAGGGCCCCGATGTCCACTGACCTGGAAAGGTTGGGGATCCGGTTAAGCAAAGGCAGTACGTGGCAGGAAAGGTATCTCTGTCCTGGAATGGATGCCAGTTGCCAGTGCCGGGCATCGTAGTAGCGTAACTAGACGATCATCAAATCAATTCAATGAAAATATAGGAAGGTTGGCGCCTGGCAGGCTGCCTGACCATTAGATCCAGAAAAAGTGGGAGGCCTACTGTTCATGGGGCCCCAGTGGCCAGAGCAGTAGGTATAGATAATCCAGGCCAGCATTCTCAATAGCAAATTTGGTTATTATGGGAAACAAAACAGGCTCTTATCAAAAACCCCATATCCGTAGTGTTTTAACCATAGCCAGGGACTTCATTTTAAATCCCTTTGAGGGGGTGAGCGCGCCTGATCTCAATGCTCACCCCCAATGATGATTTCAGTTCCCCCCAATCTTGTCGTGGGGTCCACAATGGTATGCTGAAGCCATTGGTTGAAATGACATGTAAATTTAATGAAATATTCCGCGACGTTTTCAAACGGCGGTACTAGTCAGTAGCCAAATCCAAGTTACAGAAAGATTTCCTCGTCTGGTGAAGAGAATCCTGTCCTGGAAGTTTGGGGGCTTTCTAAAAATAGTGAGGGCGCCCTCAAAAGTTCGAGAGCCCAACAGCATACTCCAAGGATTCCTTAGATGAATTCAAGGAGATCCTCTGCAAGAATCCAGTGGGCTCTGCTTCAGCCTTAGGGGCCCTCCTTAAACATTCTTAATGACCCTTCGGACAATCAGAAGGGGACTTCTAAATCAAGGAGAAAATGGCTGAGGGCCCTGAGCAGATGTCTGAGACAAACTCTGAAAGTACCAAGACCTCTCTCGAAAACTCGAGGGGTCTAAAAACTCCCCCGGGGTCTTTGAATGAACTGAAGGAATGACCCTCCCGCAGGCCTCAGGGTTCCTACTTGAAGTCATCTCGAGGAGTCACTGTTTCTTTTCCGACACCCTCAAATTTTTGGGATGCTTCGAACATTCAGAAAGGGATTTTTGAACCGGACGAGGCATTGTTTGAGATGCCCTGTGAAAATATCAATGGGCCTATCGAAATGCTTGAGGGTCCACAAAACACCAAAAACCCATTTAAACCAGTTCAAGGAGGGGCCCTCCCTAAGGTCCGAAGAATCCCTTCAAAATAAAATCCTTAGGATTCCTTATTCATTAAACATTCTTTAAAAAGGAAATCTTGAATTCACTTCGAGGGAATTTGGCATTTTCAGGGGGCATCTCAGACATTCAGGAAAGGATACACAGGAATAGGAAATGCTTGAAGCCCCTCTAAAAATATCAAGGACCCCCTGAAACGGTTGAGGGCCCCATAACAAACCAAGAGCCCTTTAGATGAATCCATGGAGGGGCCCCTAAGATCTGAAGGACGCTCATTGAATTCCTCTCGAGGGCTCATTGGAGTTTTTCTGCGGCCCTCGAACATTTGAGAGGCCCAGTGGTATTTCGAAAGCGGGTCTCTGGAACATTTGGGACAGGAGTTTCTAGCCGGATGAGCAGATGCCTGTGGCGCCCGCCGAAAACATTAAGGAGTTTCTCAAAAGGCGTGAGTTTCCACAAAAACTCGATGGACCCTTAAAAAAAGAGAAATCTTCGTGGAGCTCAAGGGGCTCTCCTCAGATTTATTTGAAATGTCCTTGATATTTTCAGGGGCGCCTCATATATTTTGGAAGGGGTGAACTGGACGAGTAAATGTTTCAGGGGTGCCCTGGAAAATATCAAGGCGCTCCTTAAACGTTTAGAATACCACAGAAACTCTAATGAACTCTTTATATAAATTCAAGAAGAGACACTCCTGGAAGTCTAATTAAATTCATCTAGAGGACCCACTGAAATGTCCGTGGACCCCTTAAACCTTTCAGTGGGCCTTCAGAGCCTTCAGAATGCCCACATTTAAAAACGGGGTGTTAAGCCTGACGAGGACATGTTTGTGGGCCCTCTAAAGAAAACAAAGGCCCTGTCAAAAAGCTTGGGGGTTTAACATGAATTTAAGGAGGGTCCCTAAGCCCACTGGAGGGCCCCGTTTTGAATTTATCTAGAAAACCCATTCTGTGACAAAATTTCACAATTCTACTTTGCTCAGGAGCGGAGCCAGGCAACGTTTTTGGGAGGCACCTCAGGCCATTTTTGGCCATGTTGAGGGTAAAAAGAAAATGTCTGCCAAAAACAGGGTTTTCAAGATACAACTTAAAACGTTATATGGATGTATAGCTAAATAGTTGGGCAATGTGCACACAAAATTTTGTTTATCTGAGGTCACTTTACAAGGTCAGGTCAACGTCAAAAGTCAAAATTAATTTTTTACAATAATTTCGGCGTCGTTTTATCAAATGCCAAACCCGGAACATATATGACGTAGAAACGTACCCTCTACTTGTGTACCAAGTTTCAGCTTGATATCAGGTCGGGTCACGGAGCTATGACCTAAAATGTCGCTGCGCGTACCTTATACCGCAATAGCCATAAAATGAAATTTTTGGAATAGAGTGAATTCGGATGATTAAAAACGTTTACAGATAGTATCAAATGCACACGAGATCATTCCAGGTGACCCCAAGGTCACTGGAGGTCATTTAAGGTCAAAGGTCGCAAGTTGATCTGAAGAACGTGTGACCATGACAGTTCCCCCTTTTCATGTCCCTGGCACCGCCTATGCTAACATTATACCAACATTGCAATACGATTTGTACTTCTTTAGCATAACATGACTAGCAGAAGCCAAAAAAGTGTTTTTACCTTTTTTGTTCATTCAGTTGTTGGAAAATTAATTCTCCTATTTTTGAAACCCTGTGAATGCCCATGAATTTTCTCAAAAACTCAGATTTGTGGACTCATGGTAAAAGCCCTATCCATAATCTCTCGATTCATGTTAGTTTCATTGAAATCGGTCTATAAACGACGGAGTTATAAGAGGTCCAAAAGTACCCCCCCATTTTGACATTTTTGCCCCCCTGTATCCACAAATTTCAAAATTTTGAATATTTCTTTTTATAAAAATGTAGTTCACGTCACGGCAAACCGATCGCCGTTTGTTGTGATGAAATCGGACAAGTAGTTCTCGAGATCTCAGGGGGGCCAAATCCGCCCCCCCTGCCGGGAATCGACCATACCGTCTAGCCCTCCGGGAATAGGGTTAAAGGGAATATATCTAGTTTGTCCAATATTCGAAAAATACGTTCTGGGGAATATCTAAGATTGGCTATGAATTATCATGTAAATGAAAAGTACATTTTGGTCATTTTAGATCAATATTTCACGTATTTTAGTTATTGTATTTATCGGCAGTGTTATCGGTGCCCGAAATACAATATCACATTGCTAGAGAAAGGAAGCAGTCAGCGAGTGGAATATATGTCGGTAAACCTTGGACACACGCGATGCTTATCCAACACCCTGTCTTGCTGTAACAGATGCAGTTATAAGCGGTAGCGACAATTGTTTTGGCAAAAAACACTAAGGTATTTCGACCTATTCACGCAATGCATACCTGCAGCGGAAATTCGTGGAACTGCAGCGGCGCTTGCCTAAATCCATGATCTCCAATTTAATGATTTCGGTGTTCGTCAGCTGTTGTCAGCTTCGACATCGCTAAGGCTAACGATGAGCTAACACGTTCTATAGGTGGTTTTAGTGTTGAAAAGAAAATGGGGTAAATAGATTAAACTTTGGCTGACAGCTAGCGTACATACCCCAGTAAAATATGAGCAAACGAGAGTAGGTTGGCAAGAATGAACGGTACCTACGCTTCGATTCATAAAAATGGCTCTTTCAAGCGTACGTGTACAGTTGGAAATCACGATTTGAGTAGATACATTCCCTTTAATGGAGGGCCTTGCTCTAAGACCCGACTTGACACAATTTGTCTTGGAGGGTGATGAGGAAAAGCAAAGGAATCTCTTTGTGGGTGTCGCGGCATCCACAAAAAGATAAGAAACCACATCCCTGCTGCTGCCTCCTATCATTTTCACAAAACGACATCCCGAGTGTATTGATATTTGTGTTTGTTTATTTTGATGAATAAAAATTTGATATTAAAATTTTATAAAATTTGACATAAAAAATTTGATATTGATATTTGACATCCCGAATGTATTGATATTTGCATTGATATTTGTGTATGAATACATTTATATATATATATATATATATATATATATATATATATATATATATATATATGTAACCAAACCAAATATCCTGTATAAATCGTTTTTTGGAACAACTGCCGTCGGTCAAAACAAAGTGCCCAAAATCCGTTGAGAAATTCTCATTTGGGGGGACGTTAGGTTGTGATTTCGATCTGCCCCTCCCTCAAATCATTACACTAAACGACATCCCTGGCCATGGGGGCCCCTGTAGTGTTCAAGGGGCCCCCTCAGCATTGGGACCCCTTGTTTTCTAGGAACCCCCGAAAAAAAATCTTCGCTATGTCACTGCTGTAAGTACTCGTATGCAGGGTGTCGATTTGCGTTCTTGTGAGAGGGCCCTGGCCCGTCTATTGTTGATCTGGTCCCACCCAATGTTGGTTTGGGCCCCTCCAATATTTTCTGCCGCTTCTTTAGGGGAATATGTAGCAATAACGAAACAATAGACGCAGTAGATGAGGTACAGGCCCAAAGTAAAGAACTGTCTTCAATCTATCTATCTGTCTATCTATCTATCTATCAGTCTTCACACACACACACACACACATATATATATATATATATATATATATATATATATATATATATATATATATATATAATATTTACGAAATACAATATATTGCATATATATATATACAATATATTTTGAGCATTTCTATAGACAGGTGTAGACATGGATGTGCGAAATGGAAATTTTTCGATGAGAGGAGGACATTTGTGTCTAACTGCAGACGCAACCACACGACAAGTCCTCAGAGCTTGAGCAAACAGTACGTCTGCCACACTGCCCAGTTACTTGCCGTAGAACGATACAACCTTGGTATGAATGTCACCATAATGCTGGTACGCTGCGTCGCCGCCGTGTCCTGCAACTTTACTACTTATCACCACGGCGCGGGGAGCCAGCAGCTCTGTCGAAAATCTGCACCACAAACCGGGCTTGGGCGTGATACGTCACGGGTTTGGAATATGTATAAAAAAAATGTCATTGTTTGACAAGAAATTGGGTAAAAAACGCTGCTGCTATTGTTTTAGGCAGGCGTTGTTAGAACATTATTGTTCCGCGCCTTTGGCGCGCCTGACCAAACCATCTCTATCAAAATAGCACATGGCACTGCGTACGTCAGGTCTGTGTGTAAGGTTTGTGGTAAATTAATTACATTACTACAAACTACATTACAACCCAAAAATACCGTGCCAGAGGACAGTGAAGTTCTAATGATTCACTGATCATCATCGCCGTAATTTCGTCACATTTATTGCGTCACGTCTGTCTGAACACAACACGAAGGGGCCCAAATCCGAGGAGAAATCAGAATTCATGGGTACTTAAGGTTCCGCCGAATGGGGTGGTTGGATCCACGAACGATTTGCTCCCCCCCACCCCATTCCGGAATAGCTTCCGCCGTTCCTGGTAGCAAAGTGAGGATTTTCGTAAAGTGAGGGTCGAGACCAGATAAAATGGCTTTATACTACTGTTACGCTCCATCGTCACCATGAGCCTCAAGACCTCATCAAGAAGCCAACCGAAAACACCTTCTCGGTCTCGGAAACGAGCTTCGTATTAATTGTCCCCAATCGACCAGACCAACAGAAATACAGATAACGACGGAGTAACCTGGCTTGCCACAAACAGATCTGTGGCTACATGTCTCCACCAGCAAGGAGACAAAATGAGCAAGAAGTGTGCGAGGAGATGTCAGGAAAGGACAAGGAGTGCGCCTCAGGGAGCAGCCCTGAACCAGCGCGTGCAGAAAGGATGGGAGGACTAGGAGTGCGCCTCAGAGAGTAGCCCTGAACCAGCGCGCTCGGGAAGAATGGGAAGGACAAGGAGTGCGCTTCAGAGTGTAGCCCTGAGCCAGCGCGCGCACGGGAGCGAGTCGGGAGGCCGACTGCCCATCGCTTGCCGACCCGCTACTGAGGTCATATTATGATCACGTGGTCGGGGGTCAGCCGGCCAATGAGGGAGAGGGGCAAGCGCGGAAAGCAAAAGCGCATGCGAGCAAAGAAAGTAGCACATGTGTAGTCAGGAACCGAACCCGTGTCACCTACATGAGTAGCAAGCTCGCTACCAGTCCGCTAACATATCTTACATAAGTAACGACTCTGCGGTAGATAGTAACACTTCTTTAACATTTCGTGGAGAATATGAGGAAAATGGCAGCATCCTCGCTTTTGCAAAACAGTGGTTTTGACCGGGTTCTTTAACCCTCACCAATATTCACTAATTGGCTCCCTTCGACAGTACAAAAGGGGGCCATGCGGGAGGGGGAGTGAGGTACGACCGCCAGCCTTTTTCAGACCTGATGTGACACGGCGACGAAACAAAAAGGAAATTGTAACTTCGTCCTTAAAATACACGATGATACCCGGTTTAACCGTTTTAAGTGGAATAGTGACCTTTCGAGTGTAAGCTAAGCAGAACTTGTACGAATTCTGATGTTATTCCCTATACCCAGTAGTGAGCACGGTTCCGCTAATAGGCCAATCGTTAATACGCAAAGCTAACTTTCGACGAAGACGAGGATTTTCTTAACCGTACCGGAGGAAATACGAGGAAATATTTCTGCAACGCAAATTGACTTACTGACTAGTACCGCCGTCTCATACAGTTATAAAATGTTTCATCAGATCAGGAGCATATCCAGGATGGTGTCAAGGGTGGCGGGCCAATGGTTAGTGTAGACCCCCTTTTTCTTCTAAGCCTCTAGATTCCCTCTGGTAAATGGGATCGGGCAGTCTTAGGGCCCCTCTAGTATCAGCGGCCTTTGCTGGCGCTTCAGGAACCTCACTGACAGTCTCGAGGGGGCTTTTTCCGCTCCAGAAGCCTGCCTAACTCACTCGGAGTCCCTATGGCTGTCCAGGGCCTTCATGCCATCATTCAGGCACACTTATCGTTTTGCACTGGTATTGCATTTTTTGGCATTTCCATTGTTTTTTTTTTGCATTTCCACTGTTTTTTTTGGCGGTCTCGGGGGCCCTCTGTCTTGCAGGGACTTTTTGCCGTTTCAGGGCCCATCCGATCTTGCCAGGACCCCTTGACTACACCAAGAACCCCGCAGGTTTTGGAAAAGATCAGTGTATTTGGGGGCTCCTCTTGAGGTTGAGACGGTCACCGATGAATCCCCCGTTCGGGGCCGGTCTGGCTGGCCAGGGGTTCCTCATTCCATCCTAGGTACCCTCTTAAGGTCTTGCTATCTCATGGGCCTCTCTGGCACTTTTTGTGATCCCATTGGTCTTTTGCAGTGTTGGGTCCCTGTTGCGGTCTCCGGGCCCATGGAGAGTTTCAGGGGCCCATCTGTCCATCTTAGGGGTCATCGTGCCGTATCAGAGTCTCATTAACCCTCCCGGAGGACCTCTGACTGCATCAGGAACTTTCTGTTTTTTCACACAGGTCCACGAAATCCATTCGGGCCCATATTGCATTCCAAAAACCGCTATGCCATCCTAGGCACTCATCGTCTTTTCCTTCTCAGGGCCTATGACCCTTCTGGTGGCCTCAGGAGCACTATGCGGTGTTGGGCCCTGATGCGGTCGCAGGTACTCTTTAGGAGTTCCAACCCTCTGTCCGTTTCAGGGGCCATTTAACCCTTCCGGAGACCCTCTGACTGCAGCCCCGTCATTTTTTTTCAGACACCTCTTGAAGCTAATACGGGACCACTTCTGAGTCTGGGAGACCCCTTTCAGGCCTTAGGGGCGGCGGATCGCCCCCATCGCCAGTGGCATGATCAGGATTGCTTTTCGGGAGGGGCCCAGAGAATGGATCCCAACACTGAGGGGCCTCTTTATCACTGAACTCTACGGAGCCTCCATGGCTAGAACACTAAGGGCGCTTGATGTTTATTTTTCAGTGTCTTCAAGAATGGGGGGTGCCCGACAGCACTAAAGCATACGGAAATTTCATGTGTACTTTTGGTCCGCGCTGCGCAAGTTCTTTGCCTGGGTCTGGGGGTCCTTTGCGGAAGTGCGGGCTTGCCTTTCCCAGCCAGGGACCCCTTTAAGCAAATGCCAGGGGCCCCTTTGTGTGCCAAAAAGTTCGGAGGTTCTAGGACTCCAAGGACTTCCTCCTGTAGCAGGCTTTTCTGCTTGGCGTCATAATTTGACAATTGGCGACCTCGTTTATGCCAACAGCTCTCTTTGTTCAATACTTCTCTTTTCGCAAGTTCGCCTTGCCAGTGAATTCTTCGTATATCCGTCAGACACACTGAATTCCCACTTCCACCACCTATATCCTTAACGTCAAATACTGACCACTCACAGCACTAGCACTTCACTACGTCACGAGCGTGACGTGGTTCACATGTTGAACCGGATCGAGGGCACAGTTAGAGGTCGACAGGTATTGAGCGGAAACCGGCCCTGCTTATATGCTGCCTATGAACGGGAACGATGAAATGGTATGGTGCAACTACGATATCATATACAACCAGTGAGGAGGCACTGAATCTGGATATTCTGGAAAGACTAGGCTTTAACCAATGAACGGTCTTGAGAGCGCATGGAATTCAAATACCTGGCTGACGTAAGGCGGATGCAATATCTCAGAAGTTTCTGCGGATGTAAGCTGTTCGAGAGAACAAAGAAAAATTCACAAAGAAAAATTATTTGGACGGTCTCATGAACGTTTCGGGTGATGGAGCCGATGGCAAAATTTTATGCTTACCCCTATTCCCGGAGGGCTAGACGGTGTGACCGATTCCCGGCGGGAGGTGGCGGATTCGGCCCCTCCTGAGATCTCGAGAACTGTTCATCCGATTTCGTCGCAACAAAGGGCAATCGATTGGCCATGACGTAAACTACATTTTTACGGAAAAAAGAAGTTTCCAAAATTTGGAAAGGGGTGGATGCAGGGCAGAAAAAGGTCAAAACGGGGGTCTCCGTTGTTTGCGGACCGATTCTGATGAAATTAGGACGATTTGAGAAATTATGAATGGGAGTTTTACCATTGGCCCACACATTTACATTCTGAGAAAACACATAAGCCTTCACAGGGTTTTGAAAATAGGACTAGTTTTTCAAAAACTGATTTAACAAAAAAGTTAAAAGCACTTCTTTTGGCTTCTTCTAGTCATGCTGTGCTTAAGACGTACAAAGCGCATCACAATGCTTGTATAATGTTAGCATAGGCGGTGCCAGGGACATGAAAAAGAGGGGAATGTCATGGTTACATGTTCTTCAGATCAGCTGACGATCTTTGACCCTAAATGATCTCCAATAAGTTTAGAGTAACTTGGAATGATCTCGTGCGCGTATAATATCATCTGAAAACGTTTCCAACCATTTAAATTCGCTGTTTCTGAATTTCCGTTTTAAGGCCGTTGTTATATAGGGTACGCGCATTGACATTTTAGGTCATAGCTCCGTGACCCGACCTGACATCGAGCTGAAACGTGGTACACAAATAGAGAGTTCTCTTCCATATCATATATACTCTGGATCTGGCATTTAAAAAAATAGCGCCAAAATATTTGCTGTAAAGCCAAATTTTGACTTTTCGCTTTGACCTGACCTTGTGAAGTGACCTCAGATGAACGAAAAGTGTATCTGTATGTTGGCCAACTATATATCCATGTAAAGGTTTAAGTTCTGTTTAAAAAGACCATACTTTTGACAGTCATTTCCCTTTTACCCTCAACAGGGCCAAAAATGGCTTAATGCGCCTCCCAAAAAGGTCGTCTGGCTCCGCCCCTGAGCAAAGTAGAATTACGAAATTCTGTTACAATACGTAGAAAGAATAGCTAGGAAAAGTCAAGACGTTTCGCGAGGCTGCGTCAAAAAGCCTGGAATTGGCAAGCAAAAAACCGGAGGGGGAGTGGATTCAGCCCATTGCCGGGAATGGGGTTAAGAAGCATAAAATATTACATCCATTTGGGCAACCACAAACATCTTTAGGAAACCACTCCTTTGACCACCACAGTCATCGGGGAGGGGGGGGGGGATCCTTTGCAGGCCGTCTGGGCCCCTTCACAGGCCGTAAGGAAGCCCCTCCAGAGGCCAGCAGGAGGTCCCTGGTTGCGGTCCTTTACTGTTCCCTACCGTGGAACAGTAAAGGGTTCCTCCACAGGTCAGCAGGGTCTTCCGAAGGTTAAAAGGGGCTCTGCAGGCTGGAAAGAGGCCTCTATCGACTGGCAGGGACCCCTACGGGCCGGCAGGGACCCACAGGACAGCATGGTTCCCTCCACAGGCCTGCATGGGCACTGACAGAGACCATTCAGGCCGGCGATTGGTCCCTTCAGGCCGGTTGGAGGCCCAAAAGGTCGGCAGGGGCCCCTACAGGCAGGCAGGGATCCCACAGGCGGGCAGGTCCATACTGGTCGGCAGAGGGCCCCTACATGCCGACAGGGGCCCTCTATAGGCTTTGATCCATATCTTTCAACTTTCTTCTCTTATTTAAAGTTTTTGAGGCATTTTGGCGATATTTTGGTTTTTATGAGAGTAATTTTCTAACCTTAGTGGGGACCGAACCCCTTTCAACCATCTCGGAGGTCCTGGGACTCCTGAGGCCCCCTGGTCCCGCCCCTGCCCATTGCCCTCTTGGATCCATCCCTGCATCAGAATGAAATGTCGTTTCAACACAAGGCCCCAGCGTAGTGTCGTGGGCCCCACCGCAACAATGAGGGGGCTAAAATCAGCATTCTGGGAGCCGAAACCAACACTGAGGGCGCTAGTGTTCCCTCAAAAGAATACAGAATGACGCCCCTGACTAAAAGAATTAAAAATATGATAATTTAACCAGAAATATAAATGCACTAACGTGAAGCTATTGCTAAATTTTGCCATATACCTACGATGTGCAATGGAGCGGTGATTCGTCTGAAACGACCGCAATGAGTGGCGATACTTCCAACCATAGTGATCTCGGCTGGCCTGGACAGTAGACCAGATCGTTATTAGGCTTTTGTTCCGGGGAGCATTCCTCCATGCACCATAGCTTGCATTGCATCTTTAAACAGTGGCAGATGTCGAAGTGAAAACTACCAAAAATATTCTTGAAATTCCAATTTTTCGTTGAAAAGGTCATGTCTAACATTACCGAGACAGGGAAGTCCCCCCGGCATTAGCATGCAAAATAGGAAAATAACACGGGATATTGTCATCGTTTGTGGCACGCGGAAACTTCAGGTGTCTGAATGATAGAACATTGCTTGTTAAGCGTATTGACAGCATATGACATGTTTTACAGAGGATACAGATGGTGTGTACGCCACTTGATGAATGGCAATGCATTGCCGTGAAAACGGATGGGTCAATGCCGTACTGCCGTGTCGCCTTTGATGATATGTCGATGCAATGATGATTTCCAGAAAAATTTCAGTCGCTTTTGCCACCGTGCGTATGACGAGAATTCGCCGTTTCTGACAAGCGCTGGCACTGGGCAGACACGTGCCGAGAAGACAGAACGGTCTTGAGTATTCGATGGCAAACGCTGTCTCGTCGCCGCTCTCGGATCGCGTGGCACACACGGCTCGCCACGGAGGAGTACGTAGAAAGAACAGCTGCACATCGGCAGTTACCAGGGGAGTACCGTCATAACACTTTATATTAATCCGTTTCCGAGACACTCAGTACAGGGCGGTGACGTCCCCGGTGCCTGACGCCGGCAGCCGCGCAGCAAGTGAGGAGCGACACGTGAATATAGCGCCGCCTGTACAGCGCAAATGTTTCTGTGTTTTATTATGTTATGCTAGAATGTGTTATTCTCGATTATAAACTGATCGATATGTTCCATTTTAAGTTATCTATGCAGTTGGAGTTCTCGGGAAGCTGGCTGGATGGTGGAGTGCGGCATCATCGTACTGCACGAGGCAGCAGAATTGGGTGGCTCTGGAAAGAGCTGGGTATTTTGCTGTCGTTTCGGCAGTGGACGTTCTTCGTTGCGTCAGGACGTCCAGTGGCGGCGGCTGTCGAGAGCGGACCGTAGCCACAGCCACGCAGCTACAGTCCGGACCGTATCTACCGTATACTATTGGCAGCTGTCGCAACTGGACGTCGTGACTCACCGAAGAAGCCAAAATAACTTACCCAACAAAATAACTTACCCCCCAAAAAAAACAAAAATACCCAAACCTTTACAGAGCCACCAACTCCTCTGCGTCATGCAATACGATAATGCCGCACGCTACCGTCTCTCCATAATATACATAAACGACTTAATTTGTAATACACATAAAAGTCGAGAAAAGCGGCATTCAGAACCCAAATACAGCATACGGAAATTATGGGTTGTTTGATGGCACACATGCCGCAGCAGGATTGACAGCGCTGAAAAAGGCCTCGTATTTTGCAGCCGTTTTGGCCCTGGACCTTCTTTGGTGCGTAAGGACGTCCAGTCGCGACAGCTGCCAATAGTATACGGTAGATACGGTCCGGACTGTAGCTGCGTGGCTGTGGCTACGGTCCGCTCTCGACAGCCGCCGCCACTGGACGTCCTGACGCAACGAAGAACGTCCACTGCCGAAACGACAGCAAAATACCCAGCTCTTTCCAGAGCCACCCAATTCTGCTGCCTCGTGCAGTACGATGATGCCGCACTCCACCATCCAGACAGATTCCCGAGAACTCCAACTGCATAGATAACTTAAAATGGAACATATCGATCAATTTATAACAGAGAATAACACATTTTAGCATAACATAATAAAACACAGAAACATTTGCGCTGTACAGGCGACGCTATATTCACGTGTCGCTCCTCACTTGCTGCGCGGCTGCCGGCGTCAGGCACCGGGGACGTCACCGCCCTGTAGTGAGTGTCTCGGAAACGGATTAATATAAAGTGTTATGACGGTACTCCCCTGGTAACTGCCGATGTGCAGCTGTTCTTTCTACGTACTCCTCCGTGGCGAGCCGTGTGTGCCACGCGATCCGAGAGCGGCGACGAGACAGCGTTTGCCGTCGAATACTCAAGACCGTTCTGTCTTCTCGGTGCGTGTCTGCCCAGTGCCAGCGCTGGTCAGAAACGGCGAATTCTCGTCATACGCACGATGGCAAAAGCTACTGAAATTTTTCTGGAAATCATCATTGCATCGACATATCATCAAAGGCGACACGGCAGTACGGCAATGATCCATCCGTTTTCACGGCAAGTCATTATTATCCATAAGTTGCATATACACCATTCATATCCTCTGTAAAACATACTGAATGTTATCAATGCACTTAACAAGCAATGCTCTATCATCCAGACACTTTAAGTGTGCGCGTGCCACAAACGATGACAATGTCAATGTGTTATCTTCCTATTTTGCATGCTAATGCCGGGGGGACTTTAACCCTATTCCCGGCAGGGGAGGGCGGAATCCGCCCCCCCTCGGGTTTTTTGCTTGCCAATTCCAGGCTTTTTGACGCAGCTTCACGAAACTTGGTGACTTTTTCTATCTATTCCTTCTATGCGCCGTGACAAAATTTCGAAATTCTATTTTGCTCAGGGGCGGAGCCAGGCAACGTTTTTAGGAGGCACCTCAGGTCATTTTTGGCCATGTTGAGGGTAAAAGGAAAATGTCTGCCAAAAACAGAGTTTTTAAGATAGAACTTAAAACTTTATATGAATATATAGCTAAATAGTTGGGCAATGTGCATATGTAATTTTGTTTATCTGAGGTCACTTTACAAGGTCAGGTCAAGGTCAAAAGTCAAAATTTGTTTTTTCGCAATAATTTCGGCGCCGTTTTTTCAAATGCCAAACCCGGAATATATATAACGTAGAAAAATGCTCTCTACTTGTGTACCAAGTTTCAGCTTCATATCAGGTCAGGCCACGGAGCTATGACCTAAAATGTCAGTGCACGTACCCTATATCGCAAAGCCAAAAAATGAATTTTTTGGAATAGAGTGAATTTAATCGATTAAAAACGTTTACAGATAATATTGAATGCACACGACATCATTCCAGGTGACCCCAAGGTCACTGGAGGTCATTTAAGGTCAAAGGTCACAAGTTGATCTGAGAAACGTATGACCATGACAGTTCCCCCTTTTTTATGTCCCTGGCACCGCCTATGCTAACATTATACAAACATTGTAATGCGATTTGTACTTCTTTAGCATAACATGACTAGCAGAAGCTAAATAAGTGTTTTGGCTTCTTTTGTTCATTCCTTTATTGGAAAACTAATCCCCCTATTTTTAAAACCCTGTGAACGCCCATGAATTTTCTCAAAATTTCAAATTTGCATACCCATGGTAAAAGCCCTATCCATAATCTCTCGATTGATGCCAGTTTCATCGAAATCGGTCCATAAACAACGGAGTTATAAGAAGTCAAAAAGTACCCCCCATTTTGATATTTTTACCCCCCCTGTATCCACGAATCTCAAAATTTTGAAAATTTCTTTTTATCAAAATGTAGTTCACGTCACGGCAAATCGATTGCTGTTTGTTGCGATGAAATCGGATAAGTAGTTCTCGAGATCTCAGGGGGGGCCGAATCCGTCCCCCCCTGCCGGGAATCGGCCATACCGTCTAGCCCTCCGGGAATAGGGTTAACGCCCTGTACCTCCTATAATAATACAAAGCACACAGTAACGTTACATATCATTAGACTCGCAATGGTAAAAGGACCACTTTCCATATTTTTGCCTTTTATGTTGCGCAAATTTTGACCCTTGGCCTCGTGACGTCAGGTAACGTAGTCTAGCTTGACGCAAAGGCAATGAAAAATAGCTTTTCTTGTGCCGGAATAAGTTTCGTAGAAAAGAATGAAAGGCGATTTTTTCTATGAGTATTTCAGTTAAAATTGTATTGTCACGTGGGTCGGCCCACAGAGCAACTTTGGAACGGGAGCTTTATTTTGGCGCAGTGCTGCTTTCTTTTCGGACCGTGCAACGCTTCAGCGGAATAATGAAGGCGCAGACTGGTATTATACATCACCCTTCATAGGTTTCACGTATGTTTGACTCTACAGCACACCGAATCGATTTTAGACTTTTGTTTCGGGGGGCATTCCCCCACGCACCACAGCTTGCATTGCGCCTTTAAACAATGGGAAATGTCGAAGTGAAAACTCCGAAAAAAAATATTCCTTGAATTCCAGCTTTCTGTTGACAAGGTCATGTCTAACACTACCGAGACATTAACCCTATTCCCGGAGGGCTAGACGGTATGGCCGATTCCCGGTAGGGGGAGGCGGATTCGGCCCCCCCTGAGATCTCGAGAACTACTTATCCGATTTCATCGCAACAAACGGCAATCGATTTGCCGTGACGTGAACTACATTTTGATAAAAAGAAATTTTCAAAATTTTAAAATTTGTGGATACAGGGGGGCAAAAATATCAAAATGGTGGGTACTTTTTGACTTCTTATAACTCCGTTGTTTATGGACCGATTTCGATGAAACTGGCATCAATCGAGAGATTATGGATAGGGCTTTTACTATGGGTATGCAAATTTGAAATTTTGAGAAAATTCATGGGCGTTCACAGGGTTTCAAAAATAGGGGGATTAGTTTTCCAATAACGGAATGAACAAAAGAAGCCAAAACACTTTTTTAGCTTCTGCTAATCATGTTATGCTAAAGAAGTACAAATCGCATTACAATGTTTGTATAATGTTAGCATAGGCGGTGCCAGGGACATAAAAAAGGGGGAACTGTCATGGTCACACGTTTCTCAGATCAACTTGTGACCTTTGACCTTAAATGACCTCCAGTGACCTTGGGGTCACCTGGAATGATGTCGTGTGCATTCAATATTATCTGTAAACGTTTTTAATCGATTAAATTCACTCTATTCCAAAAAATTCATTTTTTGGCTTTTGCAATATAGGGTACGTGCACTGACGTTTTAGGTCATAGCTCCGTGGCCTGACCTGATATCAAGCTGAAACTTGGTACACAAGTAGAGGGCATTTTTCTACGTTATATATATTCCGGGTTTGGCATTTGAAAAAAACGGCGCCGAAATTATTGCAAAAAAACAAATTTTAACTTTTGACCTTGACCTGACCTTGTAAAGTGACCTCAAATAAACAAAATTACATATGCGCATTGCCCAACTATTTAGCTATATATTCATATAAAGTTTTAAGTTCTATCTTAAAAACTCTGTTTTTGGCAGACATTTTCCTTTTACCCTCAACATGGCCAAAAATGACCTGAGGTGCCTCCCAAAAACGTTGCCTGGCTCCGCCCCTGAGCAAAATAGAATTTCGAAATTTTGTCACGGCGCGTAGAAGGAATAGCTAGAAAAAGTCACCAAATTCCGTGAAGCTGCGTCAAAAAGCCTGGAATTGGCAAGCAAAAAACCCGAGGGGGGGCGGATTCCGCCCCCCCCCTGCCGGGAATAGGGTTAAAGACAACCAGATGTCGTGATTTTCCAAAAATATTCGAGGGTATGACCCAAAAACCATGCTTTGCATGGAGTTAAAACATTGCAGAGGTCGATTCGGAGCCTCAGTTATAGACGACAAGTTTATATTCAGTTGTCGATTGGTCGTGGAATGCCCCTGGAATCGATTCCAGAATCTATTCATTTAATTTTGAGTTGGAGGTGTACGATTCCGTTTTGGAAAAACCACATTGAGTCAGAATCAGGATCGACTGAGCAAGCCATGAGTCGGACTCGGCATCAATTCCTCCCTTTCCTCAGAAGTGGAACCGAGCACAATTCTGGCCGCTGGTAAGCACCCGTGTCGCCGGGCGCTGAGCGCTGACAGAGGTGCACGCTGTCGGCGGCCGCCGCGCCAGCGATCGTCCGCTGCGCTGGACGGAGAGGGCGGCCGTCTCCGCGCCGGCACTCCGCGGTGGTGCCCAGTCTGACAGCGCTTGGCAGCGCGGCGGCTCCGCTCTCCACAAGCCGTGGCGGTCGGCGGCGTCAGACGGAAGTGCAGCCGCCGCCGCTGGACCGGCTCCAGCTCTGTTGCGATGCTGTGCGGGCAGCCGTCGCCGCCGCCGACCGAACGGCCACAGCCGCTCCTTGTAATGAGACGGGCCTCAGCCAGGAACGAGACGGGCCACTGCTGATAACGAGACGGGCCGCAGCCAGTAACGAGACGAGGCGCAGCCAGTAACGAGACGGGCCAAAGCTGGTAACGACACAGGCCGCCACTGGTAATCCGTTGGTAACGAGCGGGTCGCCGCTGGCAACGAGATGAGCCACCGCTGGTAACGAGACGGGCCACTGTTGGTAACGAGACGGAGTACCATCGGCAACGAGACAGGCATTGCGGGAAACAAGACGGGCCACCGCTGGTAATGAGACAGGTCGCTGCTGGTAATCCGTTGGTAACGAACAGGCCACCGTTGGTAACGAGACGGGCACCGCTGGTAACGAGACAGGTACCACTAGTAATGTGACTGACCGCCGCAGCTACTGTTCTGGCCAGCTGGGCCCGGCCTGTAGCTGGTGACACTATCAGCGGCTTGTGGTGAGGAGAGAGACTCTGTGATATTGGGGCTTTGCCCGGTCGCGAGACTGGCAGCCAGCGGCTGGAATAACTGCTTGTTGAGACAGACTCTTCTCATCCATGCACCTGTCCTGCGCGGTTCCCATTATCACAGCACCTTTGCGTACGTCGCTGCCATTAGCCGAGCGCTGCCCCCTCACCGGTGGGATAGACGGAAACCTCCCGCCAAGTCGGTCGCCTGACTTACTTCTGTTGACTTCTGTTGGAAATAGATCTGCTCCTGCGTGCGCTGCGGGCAATGGGCTCGACGCCATGTTGTGACAGGCGACACGCCGCGTGTGCATTTTCCGCTCTCGCTGTTTAGACGCATGTTAGTAAACAAGCCAGTGGAGCTGACCCAGTCGCTAGCTGTTAATTGAGCGACTGCTGTCGTGGAATAAGTTTATAGGTTCTCCCTGTCATGAAACGAACTGTTCAAGCTGGGATTTATGGCTTTGACAAATTCATGATGCATTAAGGCAAGCTTTGCTTTTGATGACATCGAGCAGACGTGACGTTATTTCAATGAGTGGAAAAATTGAAGTAGCTCCAATAACGCCATTCGAGCGTCCATCATTAACCTTTGCCGAACAAGGAAGGTGGATTGCTACCCTCCTCCCCATCCCCTTCATAACGTTTCCTCAGACTGCCGGCACGGTTTGCGTGAAGAGCTTGGAATTTGCAATAGCTGACCTTACCTCCTTTGCCTATGTTTCACCCTCTCAGAAAAAAGGCTACCCATTCGTGTCAGCTTACGGAGTTATGGCGTCATTCTCGAAAACCTTCCAGCAGTTTCTCTAGATGTGGAATGCGTTTCGGCTTCTTCCTCAGGAGTCAGGCAAGGCGTAAAGCCACTTTTCGTACGGGGCTCTTAACCCTATTCCCGGAGGGCTAGACGGTATGGTCGATTCCCGGTAGGGGGGCGGATTCGCCCCCCCCCCCCCAAAATCTCAAGAACTACTTGTCCGATTTCATCGCAACAAACGGCAATCGATTTGACGTGACGTGAACTACATTTTTATAAAAGGAAATTTTCAACATTTTGAAATTTGTGGATACAGGGGGCAAAAATGTCAAAACGGGGGGTACTTTTGGATCTCTTATAACTCCGTTGTTTATAGACCGATTTCAATGAAACTGACATGAATCGAGAGCTTATGGATAGAGCTTTTACCATGGGTCCGCAAATCTGAAATTTTGAGAACATTCATGGGCGTTCACAGGGTTTCAAAAATAGGAGGATTAGTTTTCTAACAACTGAATGAACAAAGGAGGCAAACACCCTTTTTTGGCTTCTGCTAGTCATGTTATACTAAAGAAGTACAAATCGCATTACAATGTTTGTATAATGTTAGCATAGGCGGTGCCAGGGACATGAAAAAAGGGGAACTGTCATGGTCGCCCGTTTCTCAGATCAACTTGTGATCTTTGACCTTAAATGACCTCCAGTGACCTTGGGGTCACCTGGAATGATCTCGTGTGCATTTGATATTATCTGTCAACATTTTCAATCATTTGAATTCACTCTATTTCAGAAATTTCATTTTATGGCTATTGCGATATAGGGTACGCGCACTAACATTTTAGGTCATAGCTCCGTGACCCGACCTGATACCAAGCTGAAACTTGGTACACAATTAGAAAGCACCCTGCTACGTCATATGTGTTCCGAGTTTGGCATTTAAAAAACGGCGCCGAAATTACTGCAAAAAAACAAATTTTGACTTTTGACCTTGACCTGACCTTGTAGAATGACTTCAGCTAAACAAAATTACATTTGCACATTGCCCAACTATTTAGCTCTACAGCCATATAAAGTTTTAAGTTGTATCTTTAAAACTCTGTTTTTGGCAAACATTTTTCTTTTACCCTCAACATGGCTAAAAATGTCCTGAGGTGCCTCCCAAAAACGTTGCCTGGCTCCGCCCCTGAGCAAAATGGAATTTTAAAATTTTGTCACGGCACGTAGAAAGACTAGCTAGGAAAAGCCACCAAGTTTTGTGAATCTGCGTTAAAAAGCCTGGAATCGGCAAGCAAAAACCCGAAAAAAAACTGCCGGGAATAGGGTTAAGACACAGAGCTCACAACATACCGAGGTTTGAAAGGCCAGTGACGTTTCCATGATCATATGTGAGATCACTGACCTTGCATAACCTCGCACGCCTTTGATCTAGTTATGGTAGCTTTTCGTCGCTGATTTGAGTAAAGACAACAATTCGTACTTATCTCAATGATCAGAACTCTGTTCGGTAACAATGGAACATAAATTTCGGGGTATGGTTTGCCAGGCGAAAAGTTACAAAACTACTGTGATCTAGCAGGGACGGCAAGCAATGAAATGCTCTCTTTCCCTGTAACTGGGAAGGTCACTTGGGGTCCTGAAGGGTCCTAATAACGCCTCAATAAAATAAAGAAGGGAACGAGCTACATGTTCATTTTTGTTTTCTCACTCTATTAGCAGAGAAATGGTTTGCAGGAAGCAGCCACCTCTCGTCTGGGCGTAAAAATGCTGTCGTCCGGCGAGGAATGGGCTTTCGCGCTAACGTGCACTGGAAGGTGGGCCGTACTTTGCGCCCTTCCCTCCCCCCATATCGGAAATGGAAAGAGCTGGACACACGAGGACAGGGCGAAGGTCACGGTAGGGAAAAAAGAGCTTCGTTCTATGTAACTTTCATGACCCTAGATTAATATCTCCACGGTCAAATGAGGTCGAAAAGGTCAATTTTGGACACTTTATCGGCCCGTACAGGCCCTTGCGTAAAGCTCTTCAGAGGAAGCGGGAAAAGGCGCATGTCAGAACGTTAAAACGTGGAATACGATAATTCGCAATGGTTTCACGTATTGAGGAAATATCTCGGGTCATGGTCATATTAGGTTATTGACCTATGGCTTCATTTTTTCTCCGCGGATCAGATTTCGAGCAGCATGGGATACTGGTATGGTCTGAGTGTAAATTTGGTAAACGCTAAACGCATCATTCAGCGTATTTTCAATGAAAATGGCCAACATCGGCATATTTGGTCACTTTCACACCGATCTGCGCAAAGTCAAATGAAATGAAACGAAGCCATTGCCTTAAATGAAGTTTTTGGCCCAAAGTAAGTTCTATTTCAACTCTTTGCACTAAAGTTCTTTCGTTATATGAGCTCACTTACATGATTTGATTGTTTCAAAACGTAAACATTGTATACATATATAATGTTATGTATATATATACATATGGATCGTAGCAGTGCGCGAAAACGTGTTTTTATTATGTCCTTTGAATACAGATTTCATACCAATCGACATGTTTCCAAGCAAATCTGGATCAGGCCACAAGCTGGTTGACCTTGACCTTTGATGACCTAGACCTTTACTGACGCCGGCTTTGCTCTTGGTACATCCATCATCCTCAGTTATCAAGGAATGATGTCGTCTGATAATGTTCAAACGAGTAATCTTACGCAGAACGCTCGTCCTCTCGCAAAGTTCCTATTTGTCTGCGACAACCATTATTTTCGTTATCTTTGTTTGACTTCAAGTGCTTCGAATTTCAGAATTTCCGGTCGATTTTCAATTTCTTTGCGTCAATCGACGGATCATTGGATTGTCATAAATAGTACAAAGCAGCGGCGATCAGCTTCTATCCCTTCTCGAGATTTTCAAGAAAAACAGGTGACGGAGCTCAACATTGCCACCCCCTGCCAGTGTGCGTGTTAAGTTGAGCTGGCGGGCAACATGTTATCACATACTATGAAATGGAGCGTCGATCAATTTGGAAACCTAAGATTCTTTCGAACGACGGTTGTTTGGACGAACCTAAGAGTGTTACCAACGTTTATTAATGATCGAGACTCTAATGATCCTGGTAGGCACAGTGTTCTCGCAGTTAATTTCCGTGCTGGACCATCTCGAACAGAGAATATTGACAGGGGTTCTATAACGTATCCGATGTCCACTTCCACGAGAGTGACGTCATATGTGCTTTGTGATAGTTGCAATTTTCAACAAAACTCTCAAGAAGGAGAAAGGCCAGATGTCGCTGTTATCATGCAGCATAACTCCTTAGCTCATACGGTTATCCTCAGAGCATTGAACCACATTGATTGTAGATATATCAATTGCATCAAAGGATTTCAACTACCAATTGATGGTCGGTATGTCGACCATTTTCCTTTTTGAGCTCGTCTAACACGTTTCGGGGAAGAGGCTAATAGTAATGGTCTTTGTTGTAAGGTTTCTGATACCAAGCTCACTGCAGTGCGTTGAGAAGGTCCGCAAGGCATTATGCCTGCTTATGCTCGCGGAGTTCCGTGTCGGCGACAATGGCCGTCGTCGCGGGAAAACACACATCTCTGACACGGGCCGCCGGCCGCAGGACTGACACGCACCGCCGGCCGCAGGAGTGACACCCGACACGGCCACTCACCGCAGCTGGCGGTGTCTGGCCGGCGGCGGAGCAGCGTATTTGCGGAGAATCGCCGAATGCCGATCGTCTGATGCCGACTGTTGACGTTGGCACGCGCCGCTTTTTAACGACCTCTTGTGTCAGGACCCGTCCCGGGACGATGCCAGCTCGGACAAGGGGCGGAGGCTGGCCGGCTAATTTCCTGACAAAGCCGGCGACGCCGCAGGCAGCGCTGGAGGAGGAGTGTCTCCGTTGTGTCAGAGGAGGTTGGAGTGCTAACCGTAAAACTCATGGCGATATTTAGGGTAGGCCTTGGAGAAAGGAGCTACAAGAATAAAACACATAAATTGGGTAAAGAAAAAGTACAAGTGAATTCAAGGAAACAGAAAAAACCGCCTTATTAGGAAAAGGAATGTAAAACCAAATCCAAAAATAATAATTCAACAATGGTTAAAGAAAGCCATGGCAAAAAATGACGCTTCATCGCTTAGCTAGAAACTGATCGCAGTTATCATTTTCTTCCACTACCAAAAAAAATAGATTATTTGCATGCGAGGGTAAAATTCATTACTGCGCTTGGTTTGCATGGATGTAACCAGTTGGTAAGATCGATGCATTGCAGTAATTCAAAGGGCATGTATGAATCCCTTGAGGAATGAATTTAATGAAATATAGTAACATGATTATTTTTTTAGTGGGCAAATGATTTAAGAATCCGTGGCAATTAACCACAAGCTTCAGTACAGCTGTTTTGAAATGACTATGTATTGCCGAAAAATTGTTCATTCCACAGACATGTGATCAGGGCAATGTTCGCCAAACCACGAGTAAAAAGCGACCTACATAAGTCACATACAAGACTCAGCAGCTTCCCAAAAACACTGAGAAGCCACCTGTTCAGAAAGCGTCGCTAAATTACATAAAAGGCATCCAAATAAGGGTGGCTTTCGTCAAACTACAAAACGAAGCATACAAAGCCATAGTCTCAGAACTGTAAGCAGGCTATCTGTTATGCACGAAGTTAGCTGCATTTTATATTTTAAAGAACGGAACGAGAATGGTTGTCCTTAGGAAATCTCCAATGTCGACTTTTCCAGCCGAATCTGATGTACGCGACTGCTGTGGCAGCAGATACCATGAATACTATCGTACATCCAGGCAGTACAAAAACGGCGAACACGATGACGTCCAAACAGCCACGCCGACCGCGAATCATTCACACAAAACATCGGCTCGCTGTCGTCACCGATCGGGGCGACTGGCCTTGATGTACGGCGGCCCCGCCAGTCGAAACACGTCCGATCGATTTCGGCGCCGAAACACGGCCGCTCACTCGTGACGGGCCTGTGTGTTCTCCCGCCGGGACTGACGGCTCAGCGGCCCCAACCAAAACACACGGCCGCCATCGGCTGCCAAAGGTCGACGATGCTCGCCATACTGCCCCGGCCGCGGCGGCGGGCTGCCGGCAGGCGGAGGGGGCAGCAGTCGCCCAGTCGCCGGCTCCGATCAGGAGGGGGCTGAGCCTCGCGGACGGGGTCAGGCCAGGCACCAACTCGGCCCCCTGGAAAGATCGAGAGGTCACTTTCGGCATGCGGTCTACACGCCATGGAAACGTTTTAATGTAACGGTATCGACTGTCAAATTAGAGGAGCTCCAACCAATGAATGAAACATCACGTAGTACAAACAAACATCCGTCACGAATCCACCGGCGGCTTATTTGTAATCAATCAGTGTCGTCATCTCTCAGTTCGCCATCAAATGAGCGAATACAGGCGCCGCTCTACATCGAATTTCATTCATTTTGTTTTAATCTATTTGTTTCATATCATCGCCAGCAGACATGATAACAAGTTTAGCTGAAATATATCCGGTTGGAATCACAAAGGGTGTTTTACAACCGACCGACGAGGGATAAGCATATCTCAGAGAGGTGCATTTCTGGCGCAGACAATGAGATCGTTGATACGGATTGCACAAGGTTTTATTATGCTGTAATTCTGCAGACAAGGATAGGAATTAAAAATTGAAGTAAATTCCAACCTGTGTTATCGTCTGAGTTATCTGGAATGCAGAGCAAAAACACATTGAAAGCTCATCCGAAACCAAGATGTTGCTATGCCTCTGACACATAAATTATGGCGAATATTGCCAAGGGCGGATCGAGGTTAGCCCCAGTTTTTGGTCATAAAACAAACTGAGCATCATAGCATGGCTCAAACAATCGTGAACAAGAATGATGAATGTAAAAAAGAGCAATTTCACTATCCCCTTTCAGACGCCAGTGATACTTGCGATTTCGACAAATATCCATGTTGAGCCGCAATGAATATTTTGGGATTGTTTCACGCCCTGTAAAAACGCACAGACAGGGAAGTAAAAACATTGCACCATGTGGGGCTCCTTGCATCGTTGCTGATGCATGTTGCAATGCATAACGCTGTCTTACCACATGTCAGATTTTCAAACCTGAGGAATACAAAGTCAAATGTACGCTTGAAATATAAATTAAGACGCAAACCTCTGCTCTTAGCTCTTGGCACCGCCATTGCAAACCAAATTTTATTTTGCTGGTTCTCGAAACAAAGGAAAATTCCAGTGATTCGTGTCAGGTCTTTCCAGACTCCAGAAATTCACAAAAGTGCAAAAAAGATGCATGATACCGTGATACGTGATACCATGATACCCTCTTTCACTCCTGGACGCGCCCTTGATCGTGTGTGAAATATTTGTAATTTATTATTAGGTTCGTTTAATCATTGGGTCTAAGTCCATTCACCTGTGAAGACCTGCCAACTATATTCGATCCAGTGACGACCAACAAACGTGATGCAAACTCCCGTTCTGGTTTCGCACCGCCTTCGAAGTTTTTTTTGTTTTGCTTTTTTGTATTGAAAGTAGGTGGATGAGGTCCGAAAGATTCGTTTGAGCACGCTCATGGCAAAATCTGGAGATTCGTTTCTGAGATGTCAGTGGGTCAAAATGCCCATAGACAGGTTTAGCGCTACAAATGCCCCGGAAAAGATGAATAAAGGATTCATTAAAGTAATAAAAGATTAATAAGAAATCAGGCATAGCTAATCTCATGAGCCCGGGCACGTTAAACATGTAGTCGAATCTGCTTGGCAACCCCGTAAGCAAAAGATACGTTTGCTGCCCTGAGCGGAGCCCCTGAGCCAGCCGTCGTCCTGCCGTTAGTTACACCAGTGACACTCTGGAACAGCCCACGACGCAGATAGGGACGGCCGCGCCAACGGCGCGGCGGTACGCGCCGGCAGCGGGTCGGCGACCGCCGGCGCCGTCCGTGTCATCAGACGGATGGGAGCTGGCCGGCGCCCCAGGACGCAACCCGAACCGCGCCGCGGAGGGACAGACGCGGAGGGCCGCCGGAACGGCGCGCCAGTCCGGTTATTAATGCGTCCGTCCTGACCGCAGGCTGCCGTGCCAAGCCTCTTTGGAGCCGTCCGGGTGGTAATAACGGATGACGAAGGCGATTTAGCGGGCTCGATTTATGGGCGCACATCAAACGCCGAAAATCTGAAGGAAACAGATTCACTTGAGGAGATATGCCAGACAGACGCTAAACGGGACTAGCGGGTGGAACAGACGAATACACTCGGTGTGCATTATGACACAGGCCGCAGAGCTGAATGTGTCATCTCCCTGCCACTCTTTAGCTGCTGTCTTTGGCATGTGGCCATCTATAGGAGCTAAAGAAGTGTCGGCTATTTCTGTTTATTTTCTGACGCAGTTAACTGCGATGCAGAAATAGAGCGTAGTCTGGTGGATGGACAGTAAGGACACGCAAAACAATTCCGCGATGCAGGTCATTCTTTGCGTCGCTTCTTAAGACTTCTGTAGAATGGAGGAGATAACCATAAACCCAGTACCATTGTACGGGGTCAGGATGGCCGACGGCGAACCCATCGCACCGCATTGGGAGTATTCGAACTGCATTATAGGCGTTATAATGGCGGCATTGATACCAAGAGTTTTGACACAGATCACAACATCTCCTGGGTAACTGCAGGGACGTAGCCAAGGGGGTAGGGCATGAGGACCATGCCCCCCGGGCCAAGCGGTCTACACTAAACATATATGTGTACATATATGTATATGTATATATATATATGTATATGTATATCGATTTCATACAAATACGAAATAGTTATCTATATGTTGCACAGGCAAACACTATGTATTCCAGTAACTTAAATATGAGGTGATTACATCAAATTGTTGCTTTTTCCTGTAAACTTCGTCATTTGCCAGCGTCATACGATAAAATTTGACATTTTACAGTCACGCGAAGAAAATCCTGGCTACGTGCCTGGGTCATTGCGTCTTTGTTAAGCGTCTATACCATGATAGATGATATGCATTATGGCCACACCATCATATTTTTTGCGCACAAAAATATCACGTGGGGAATGTTTTCTAACGTTCGGCACTTTTGGAAGGGCCATGGGTCGTTTTCCTCTCATGGGATACGACGCTTTCAAAATATTTGGAAACGCTTAGGTAATTAAACTGGCCAAATATATTTTTTTAGATGTATCAGTCATAATAATCTGTTAACTTTACGTCACAGGAAGGTTGGAATTCTGATTCAAAGAAAATATTATTGAGAACGTAAATGAAAATTGCACAGAAGTTCTCCTGTACGAAAAACTGCGCTGCAAAAGGCGTGCAAGATCCATATGAGAAAGTTTCTGCACTCAAAGTCTCATATGAACATTTATACCTACGAATATCTGGAATACGAATATCTGGAAACGTTTGGGACTACGCAAATATCTTGTTTGGATGTATCAGTCATGATTATCTATTCAATTTTTGTCGCAGAAAGGTCGGAATTCCTTTCATTCAAAGAAAATATCACAGTGAATGTAGATGAAAGATGCACGGAAGCTGGCAGGTTCAAGAAATTGGTCTGCAAAAAGCAAGCAGAATGCATATGAGAAAATTTCTGCATTCAAAGCTCTAAGTCAGCATTTATAGCCATGAAAACATGCCAACAATTATGGTTATCTGTTTTTGTTCACTGTAGAACTCAATAAGGACACTAGCAGCTCATGTCTAGGACAATAATGATGTCGCAAGTCTGGTCACAGTCAAAAATGACCTGGTATAAATCGACCTCTATGCTCTCCCTTGGAAATTGTTCCAGATATGCTACCACTAGTGTGACCGCGCGCGTCTTGCCACATTTCCCAAGATTCCGATTAAAATTTCCCTTTTTGACATGGAATTTCTCTAGATACCGTGTCTCGCTAGTTTCGTACCCAAACGTCGTTTTCGTATTGTTTCTTTCCGTGCACCAGATGCAAAAAGGATAAAACCATACCAGGTACGATCAATAAACGATACAAATGAACGGCTGGAAAGCATATTTCGGAAACGAAGGCAGGAAATGATACTTTTCTGTTTTGTTTTATATATTTTAGTGCACTCTACTTAGCACGTTATTTTTTAGGTATATGACCACTATGAGTGTTGCGTATTTGCATACAGTGTCCAGGAAATGGTATGTTTGGTGCGATAGAGGTGAGTTATAGTATGCATTTAAAATACGCGGTAATTTGCTACCAAATGATGACGTCTTTGCCCAGCAGGGAAAGAGAGACGAAGTTTTCATCACTTTTCGCCTAAAGATGGCTTTAATTTATAATAATTAATTAATGAGATAAACCAGACATACACAGCCGGGAAATTTCCCAGATTTCGGCCTACATCCTCAGACCTCCAGATCCGAACCGAGTCCCCTAGAAAGAGGAAATTTCCCTGGATGTGGTCATACCGTCTACCACGCACTGGTGTGTGGCTCCGAAAAAAACCGTCCGTAACGTGTACACTTCGGATCAAATATAAGAGCTTATGAAATTAGTTAATGTTTTTAGAGCTGAACGCACTTAAAACATGAACAAAGTGCCAAATACAGCACTGCAAATGCCAGGTGTTGTTTCTTTGCGGCGGTAGCGGATCTAATCCGACTATGAAGCATGGCATATGGCGTATGGCAGCCTGCTTCTATTTGCAGGCATCACGAGAAGAATGCTAGTTCATAGCTATCCGCTGTGATTTTGCCTGCCTTTGCTGTGGTTCAATATCAATGGACATGCACCGAAACTATTCTTGTACTAAGAAGAGATTTATGTGATTCCCTTTTTCCAGTTCAGGAGAGGTGTAACAGCTTGTTTCGCACCCCACGTTGTAGCGCATGTGTGAGCTTTGGCGTTGCACGCCCTCCATTGACAAAAGTTTTCCATGTCTTGTCTCATACGCAATACAATGCGACAGTTCGTCTCGCTCTTTGTAAGTCTCACCTGGGACGTTAACCCGCGAGGTGGAAGGGGTTTCGCACTAACGCGCACTGGAGGGGGGGGGGGGTCTAAAAGTGCCCCATCCGATCTCGGCAAAAGAAATAGCTAGAGGCGTGAAATTTTATGGACAGGGTGGAGGTATAACGATTTATATTGTGTGCAATTTTCATGGCCCTAGGTCAATATCTTTAAGGTCAATGGTGTGGAAAAGGTCAACTTTGGACACTCTCGGCTCGTACAGGCCATTCTGTACAACTTTTCGAACGACGAAAAGTGAAAAAGATGTTTGTTTAGCCGTTAAAGGGTGGAATACGGTAACTTCCATTCATTTGGCGTCTTGACTGGGGATTTTGGGTCGAGGTCATGTCAGGTCATTGGCCTATGGCGTCATTTTTTCATCTTTTGCAGATCAGATTTCGAACAACATGGGGCAGTTTGAGAGTAAATGAGGGCGCAACATGTATCTTTTGGCGTATTTTCAGTGAAGGTAGTCAACATCGGTACATTTGGTCACTTCCAGCATTTGCATTTACGTATGTATATGTATATGTGTATAACATGTGAGTATCAATGTGCCAAACGTGTTTTAGTAGGGTCTTTGAATGCATATTTCATACAAATCGACATATTGCAAAGCAAATCTGGACCACATCACAAAAAGTTCCCCTTGACCTTTGATGATTTTGGCCTGAAATGACTCTAGAAGAACAGGTGGGGTAGGCGCAAAGACCCCCTTCCATTGCTCATGTTAAAAAAATTAGGGTCGACTAAAAGGCACCGCAGGACGCTCCCCAGACACCAAGCAGAGAACATCGAAATCAATGCTGAAACTTTATAATAACTGATTTATTATTAACTATTTCGATCTGCAACAGAGAGAGTTGCTAATCCATGTAAAACAATTTAAAATCTTAAGAAACCCAGCAAGGAAAGCATTATCATCATTTTTCCCAAACGCATTATAGCTGAAACCAAAAAATCACAAATGCGCAGCAGATTGCAACTGGATATGTCCGCACTCCGCGCTGGTTCATCCAAGCTTGGTGTCGTTAACCTCGTTAATCACGCTTAACACGACACAGCGCTCCCCTACCGCCTGCTCAGAACGCGTGTGTACCATCTTGAGGCGGGATGCACATATCGGCGGATCTCGTCAACTAACTGGCTTGCAGGTCTCGAAATAGCCGGCATATGGTGTATGGCCAATGTTACCGACAGCCTTTAGAAGCAAAATGCGAGGCAGAGAAAAAAAACGGAAGCCTTCGCTGTCACGTCTTTGCGAGAATGCGGACAGATAGCACGTCGACAGCATCAAGCTGCTTCCTCGCAGGCTAAACACATTGACACGAGGGAACCTTTCTCACCGGCTACCTGAGGTATTTTCCTCTGTGACGAATATATATATATTTTTTCATCGAGACTGTTAATAGTGCACGACGCAGTAGTCCGCACCTTAATGTTTTACCAGATTCCCCGCTATAGCCACAGAGTCCTCGGAAAGTAGCCTGGAAAGGGCCATACGAGTTATATTTGGCAGGGATGTCTACTTGTATTCCTTTGCGAGGGCCCTGGCCTTATCCCGCCCCCCCCCCCCTCCATTGTTGGTATGGGTCCCGCCCGATATTTTCCACCGATTTCAATGGGAAATGTGCAATAATGGCGTAAAGAATGACCGCAATGGACAAGAGATAGGTAAAAAGTAAAAAATCAGGCCCAAAGTGATGTATCTTACTATCTTCTGTCTATTGTATATATATATATATATATATATATATATATATATATATATATACATATATACACCCCTCTACATGGAAATATATCCAATCTTTGTATTTCGTGAATAATAATCAAAGACGTATAGATTTCCGTTGGCCCAAATAAATGGGGCCAAATCCATGGAGAAACTGACATTTGGGGAGAGGTTAGGGTGTCGGACCCTCAGCCCCCCCCCCCTAGTCATTTACGAAAATCGACGCCACTAGTATTTGGTCAAGAGGTCTAATATCAGTCAGTTTCAGTTTCAGTTTTAGTTTATTTCTTGGGACATTCCACATACCATGCAGCTATTGTCTGCCCTGTGTCATGCAGCATAGAGCGTTACAGTTCGTTGAACGGTCTACATCATGCACTAAGTATCGGACACAAGAAACGTTATAGTACCATCGCCAATCACCTCCTAGCACTTCTACGTCGGACATGTACTAAAAAAAGGAACAGTGAAATAGAATAAAAAACGAAACAAGTGCGAAAATAAATGGCGGTCAGAACCAGCGCACTGTCATTGTCACACTGTCATCCTTTCAGAGAAAGTTTAAGTTCCTTTTAAAAGAATTGCTTCCGCCCGGTCAGCTCGGCAGGCAGTCCGTGATACATATTGGGGGCTCGGTACGTAAACTGCCATTCGCCTGCTAGTCGGCGGTATCATCATGCATCTACATATTGGTATCAGAAATGAAAACAAGGCTCGCACGTATTTTTGTATGTCACAGCAAGGCAATCATGGATGGATTCTTTAATGACTTTCTGTCACAGGCCGCATGTGTCACGTTGCCAGAAATGCAGGATCTTCTGTAAGCTTTCTACATGTTGTCAAAATTCTAACAATGACTGCTCTCAGTACATCTTCCAGTTCTACTAAGGAGTTTTATTCATCCATAACCAGGGTTTGTCGATCTCGTCTCTGAAGCTCCTGTGAAAGCTACTGTGAAGTAATTCCAAACTTCTGACGACCATCGGGCATTGACAGGCCGGCCGCTGGTCGTTGAATGAGCATGTGGAATGATATCATCAGCTGTTTTTTTAGCCGGCTAATTTGACGAATCACACGTCCGGCCTCTGAGAACTGGGCGTCGCGCGGCCCTGAGTCGGTGACGCGGCGCCAGAGGGAGCCGCCAGGCGCGGGCCGGCGGCGACGGCGGCTGGCCGTCTCCACCGCGCGGCGGCCGCCGGTTAATCCCTGCGGTCGGCCGCAGCCCACGGGACGGCGCCAGAGGGAGTCGGTGACGCGGCTCCAGAGGGAGTCGGTGACGCGGCGCCGGAGGGAGCCGCCAGGCGCGGGCCGCGGCGACGGCGGCTGGCCGTCTCCACCGCGCGGCGGCCGCCGGTTAATCCCTGCGGTCGGCCGCAGCCCGCGGGACGGCGCCAAATCAAACAGCCGTTCGACACAGTCACGCCGCCGCGGCCCGCGGGCGGGCCCTCGCCGGGCGCCGGCGCCAGCAGCTGTCGCCGCGGGCCGCCGCTGATCCTGGACGCTGCTCCGCTCGAGCAGCCGGAACTCCTGCCGGGCCAGGTGTCGAATGGGGTCGCGCTATGTCGCCGGCTCGTTGTGGCTCGCGGGGCGTAAATTCGCCGGCGGCGATCGTCAGATCCAGTTTACGACAGCAGACGAGGGCCGTTACACGTCTTTTGAAGTTGACGCGCTGCAGAGCTAAACGGCTGTTCGGGTAAATTAGATTAGTCGCACAGGCGTCTATTTAGGGCTGCGATACTTTTTCTGTCTAAGACAAGTACTGGTCAGAAGCGTTTCATTTGTCAAACGCCTTCCGACGCGAAAAAAGCACCAGCTTTAACAGTAGATTACCGTTATTTCTCGAACAAAATGAAACTCCTTCATTGCTTTCGATAGACTGTGCTTTCTGGAATGGGAAATGCTAGACGATATCAGAATGATGTAATGCCTTAAAAAACAACTTGTGGTCTCCGTTTGCGCATTCCTTCGTGGAGAGAATTAACTCTTGCAATGTGTAGGCATGGTCATGTAGGCATGATGGCGGCTTATCTGGCAGTTAAAGACGTTGAATTTTAATGTGACCTTTTTACTGGAAAACATTTTTACTTATCTTAGATGTTACGTGCGATGAGCAGCTTAAGTAAACAGCAAATGTACGAACGCAACAAACAGTGTGACAGTTAATGGAATATTTTTAAACATATGCTCCGTATGCCGCATATTTGTGATTCCTTCTATCACATAAATGAAAGCTGGGATACCATACCCACTGACAATGAAAAAACAGCCACAACACCTACTGCTCTCTCCTATTTCCACATCCTTACGTAAAAGGCTTTCCTGTGGATTTTCAAAACAAAAATTCAAGCATTTACAAACGGAATAGTTACATACCTTGTGAAGTTGATTGCAGGCGAATATCAGCGATTCATAATTCGTGAAGTGTGCTTTAGCCAACTAAGCAAGCTGTTAAAAGCGCCAAATGTCCAACTTTCGGTTGAAATACGAGTGAGGGTCCGGTATGGTGGGACGACAGGGCGGACAGAAACTGTCCCGAGTTGCCATCATTTCCGAGTCTATGTTGCCTGAGCCATCCGAAGTGATGTTAGCTGGCCATTATGAAGAGCAAGTCTTACTGGGAAAGAGAGACATTGTTTGTCACTGAGGGTGTCTGAGACCTGTGAGATCTGGATCAAAACCTGTTTCGTATGTGAAAGTTTTTGTTTCGGTCTGTGTTCACACCAGTTAGCTAGTACGAGACCAGCAATCTGAACCTGCCACACATGTTGGACGATCGATACCATCAATTGAAACTTAATTCTGTTATAAATAGCAGAAGCTGGTTTTCACCACGTCAAGAACCATAAGCATTTTCAAAGACGCCGTCATCGTGAAAGACAGCCATACGTACCCCAGGTTGGCCTCACTGTGTCCGTTTACGCTGCGTAAGAAATTTTTAGTACGATCTGAACATAATAAAGCCATCGCCAACGGCGTACAATGATGCCGATCTGGTACGCAGGGACCTAAGCAAACTGAAAAACGTACTGCTGTTTTCGTTCGTATATGAGCCTCTACAAGAGTGACTCTATGCTATTAGATCAAGAGAGCAGTGCAAGGAATCCGGCAGATTTGACCCGTCAGCCACCGCCGCAGGATCTCACTCTGCACTTGCCAGACAGATTGGAATGGAAATGGACAGGACATCGGGCGGAGAGGCGATGCCTCCGTCTCGGCGGATTTACATCATATCTCCCGCCGTAAAATATAGCTGATGGAAGCTATGAGTATTATCCCATTCCCAGAAGCAGAAGTAATATAGGCGTAGTAAAGAGATCGGATTTCAAGCCAGCGACACTGCTCAAGCCATTCCCGATGCACGCGTGCAGCATGCACAGCATGCGGATACGTACGCGGGCTTCGCCTCGTTGTCGTCCATGTCGGCTTCCGAGACAGCCCGGCCGCCTGGCTCAGTAGATGACGTTGTACAGCACGTAGATGAAGAGCAGGAAGGCCACCAGGATGCCGTACGTGCCCAGCAGCTCCTTGCTCTCGATGTCGCCGCGACTGTCCTCCTTCTTGTCGGCCATCTTGTCGGAACCGTGGCACGGCGGCTGGCGCAGAAGTCACTGCGACAAGTGTCCGTGGACGCAGAAGCCCTGCAGTCTGCGCAGGCGCGGACCGGCGACTACCGCCGCTTCCAGGCGACGCTCCAGAGGCGTTTTGGCATGGGACCGATCACCGTCGGCGGGGTATTAGCTTACATTTGGCACGCGCAGGTCGCGAGTGCCGGCTAATTTGAGCGCACAAGCGCAAACAGAGAGCAGCGAGGTCTGTTTTCCAAACGTAGACGAGGAAGAACGAGACCCAGATGGCGTCAAAACAAGCATAGGGCCCCTGGACGCGATCGACTTATTTAAATACCAGAAATTAAAGTCCGACAAGGTGCCTAGTATCATCGAAAATACGGCATGCGTTCCTGCCAAACTGTTCTGACTCAGAGGACATAAAATTCGTAAATTACCTGATTGTGACATGGAAAATGGAACTCAGAGAATAACGGCAAAGGGACTGGGAAACTTGTGAGATATTTTTGTACAGGCAGCTCTACAACATTAACCTTAACGAATGAAACATAACAATTCATACAGCTTTGGCTTATGATCCCTGGCTCTTATCCGCATCCATAGGCCTGGGCGAATAATGCATGCCAAACTCCATTCAGCAGCTCTGTAAGTGCATGTCATATGGACTTCACTGCTCACACTGGTTGACGAACTGCGTGGTACAGAGGGTAGCGCCAGCGTATAAAAAGTTTTATAGATGGCAGCACTTATGAAAGGCAAAAGAGCTTGCCTTTAAACCCACGCCCGGCGGAGGGTCGTTTTAGAACCCCAAGCAGTTTTTCTTAATAACTTTTTGGTGGCGAGAGATAGAGCGCTGATCTGTATTGCATTGTTGTGTTACATATTCCTCTTATAAATACTGGTGCCAGTGACCTGATTTTAGTACATGGGAAGGGTCGGGTCACTGGAGGTCAAGCTAGGTCAAACGTGCATATAAAACAATGACGTCATACGCCATTGTAGTTCTGTTTACAAGATAAGTGATGCCTACACTTGTAAGAATGCTTTATTGCGACTCACCATGTCAACATTTCCTTAACGAACATTGTTTGACGAAATGTAAAGCTAATTTATAGTGGGAAGACTGGGTGAGAAGAATTTGAACATTCGAAATTCGATTGTGCACATAGCGATGACCTCGAGGAACTATCGCGGCCACCACAACGATATGCTAGAAAAGATATTGTGCCCGCCTACCTGCATACCAAATTTGGTGGCACTAGCTCGAGTGGTTTTCGACAAGGAGCGATTTCCGTAAATCGACACAAGCGCCCCTGGCGGCGACCTATGAAATTAAGATGGTTGCGAACCCCAAATAGGCGACCCCAAATAGGCGGCTCCTTCCCAGCCTGCGGAGAACTGGTGCATCAAATTTAACACGCGTGTCGTCGCTCGTTTGACCTGTGACCTGACAAAACTAAAGTGAGACTATCATGCCTCCCTTTGCAACACCAGTTAAGAAATTTTCGTGACGTGGGAGGTCACCGATTGACCTGAACCCCAAAGACCCATAGGTTTCCCGATAGCTAAGATAACGACCGATACGCTGGCACTTACGTAACTGATTTATTTTTTAAAGTTTGGAAACTACATGGCTAAGAAAACTTTTACACTATTGACATGGCCACTTTGAGATCATTACCGTTACCTGGGAGGTCACCTTTTGACCTGAAACAAAAAAATGAACATCGTTCAGTTGCTTACGTGATGACCAACACACTGGTTTTCACCGTGCCGCTCTGTCTCTTTTGTTTAAAAAGTTACTACTGGGGATCGTTTTAGGACAACCCCGTCGGATGGGGTGTAAAAATGGCCCCGTCGGGCGAGGGGTTGATTTTTGGGGAGGGCAAGAGCATGTCGGGTGGTTTTTAACTCTATTCTTGTGAGGGAGCTCGCATTCCGTCCCCTTCAGGTTTTTCACTGGCCCACTCCAAGTCGTTTGAGATAAAGATGTGAACCTTGATGGCTTTTCTTGCTTACCATTTATGCTCTCTGTAACTGTTATCATTATTCTTTTTTTTACTTCATTAGGGACGCCACCAGAGGTGATTTAATGAGGAATGTCTTGACAATTCCGCAGAAATCTTGATGCAAAGCACAACAATCCATGATATTTGATGTATGATATTGAATGGTAATATTTCACAGGAATCTGGACACGTGTCTAGGACATACATAATTGCTTCCAATTGGGTACAGGTGAATCTATGGCAGCCTAAATAGTTATTCTGTCGGTCACCTTGCCACTTAAACCAAGGCCACGATTTCTATTTCCAGTCAAATTTTGATTTTCAAGGTAGAATTTCAAACGTTCGTCTTTATGATGTAGGTGATGAAGTAAAAAGTATAAGTTTATATTCCAAATACCACTCTTTTCATCTCATAAATTAAAATGTGAAAACAAAAGTCAAAATTTTTGAAATTTAGAGACACAAAACTTTTGAACTGATATCAAAACTTTTGAGCCGCGACGTTTTCGATATTTATTTGAACTCAACAACGTCGAACCGCCTCGCTCTCTCCCCTGTAAACGCCATGTTGTTATCACAGGACCGCAACCAGACTGTTAAAATGACCTTCCAGTGAGCTGAGCAGCTCTGCCAACATGAACCCCTATTTGGACCTCCTGACTGCGCCTCTGGGAGAACTTTGAAATTTCAAAGACATCATTGTTATTAAAGGTCCCTGTGCAATCGTTTGCAACCTAGAACGAATAAATCAGACGGTAATTTTACGGGATTTCACAGGGACGGAACCCACCCCTCTCCCCCCCCCCCTTACAGACTCTGGTCCAAGCGAGCCTCACAGGCGTTGGATTAATGGCAGGTAACTGGTGAAATCGCTTGATTTGACTACGCGCCCAGCCAAAGAAGCAACGTCTTGAAGCACGTAACATTCTAGTTTAAAAGTAATATGGCCAAAGGCCTTCGATGACAGATGTGACCAGTTGTTGGTTGAACAAGAACATTCGGCAGTTGAACACCCCACCAACATATCCTCTTGCGCAACTGGAAACATACCGTTTTGCCAGAGCCTCTTCATGGAAGCGTTTGATTAATATAATGAAACATTTTGCGAAAACACGCGTATACAAATTAAAAGAGACGTCAACAGCGTAGAACTGACAGGGTTCCATCCCTTTTAGACGTTTTGCAGCCCCTCCTCTTTTTCTGCCTTCTTACGGAGATTTTTTGCGGATGAAAATTTGCGTCTCAATTCTAGTTTGTCCCAGGCTAGCCCTATGTCCTCCCCATGTCTTTCTCACAGATCCTCTTGGTCAGGTATCCGGATGACGCCTTTGCTTCTGAGTAGTGTTGCAGTGCTTGCATAGGTACTTTACGCCATAAAATATGCCAAGGTTACGACGTTTTAAAAAGAAAAACAGGAAAAGAATTTCGGTAAGTGAAAACAGACAGCTGACAACAGTAACCCATAATGCACTGTGAAAACGTTCCGAAACATTGAGGCACGGGTATGTAAAAAAGGTTGATAAATTATTTCAGAAAAGGAGATTGTCGATGCGCTGACAGAAAACTTAATTTTTCTTCGAAAGTTAAGGAGAGTTTACGCTTTTAACTCTCTAACCATAATTCTTTTGACTCCCCAAACTAACTTTCCCTAAAATTTCCCCTTTACTCTCCTAAACCTTTATCATTAATTCCACAAAACTCCTCGTGCTACCGCCCCACAAATTCTACATAACTCTCAAGTACGCTCAACGTGCATTTCCTGCAACTCCGGTTAGAATTTGTGGAGAAGCATTTTGAAGAATACAAGTGGAGGAGGAGAGTGGAGTGGAGGAGGTGGAGTGGTGTTAAATAAACTCCCATTTATTCCTCGAGGTTTAAGTTAAATCTTGTTTTCTCCTTTTCACGTTCCATAGTGGACTCTACGTTGCTCTTCCACACCCCGTTTATTCGTCCTCAGTTGCTTCCTTATATATCCAGTGTGGTAAAGTAATTATCCCCTTTTATAAGTCAATTTTTTCTTGTCGGTTACTCCTAATCGTTCTCTGTGAAGGTAAAAAGGTCAAGTTTCCTTTATGTAAAACAAAACAATCATACTAGAAACCAGGTTCATTGGAAGAACACCGGAACACCACATGGAGCATGCAAGATATCATATCTCAGTCACGTCTTCAAACCTGTGGGGAACATGCCTAGACTCCGTCTAGAACAAGGCTTCCCGCTTGTTACATGGACCTTCGTACGACTTTGACCCTCCCTATTCGCTTCCTGTCCTTGCATGAAAACAAACATAACGCTTAGCATGATCTAATGAATGAAATTAAATGAATACAGATACAGAATACAAATGAATACATTAAATGTTTTAAGAAGTCAAAGGTCGCCTTTCCGCATTCAAAATGGCATACATCGATACCACCAAACACGTAAAACATTGGAAATTACTTCCGAGACTTTGGAATTTTATCCTCACATTTCTTTACTATTTACTTTTTGCAGATTTTTTACAGTTGCAGATATAGATTACTTACCCGTTTACCATGCTTCCTACTTCATTGAGCAAATGAGCGTTTGGAGCGTTCCCAACAGGTACTTCCAGGAGCACTGTTCGCAGCACCCATTTGGTGTTACGGTAACATTGTGCCATCTTGATATTTAATGCATAAAAAGTGTCCCCTCAGACGAGGAGCCTCGGCCTCATCTGCCTCCGTGAAGCCTGCCTCATGTTCGGCGAACCCTACTATACCCCGTCTTCTTTATGAACTGTGCAGGGAAAGCGTTGTCGAGCTCTTCTCCCGCGTCTTGCAGCAGCTGCGACTCGTTGATCAGCCGCAGCAGTGTTTAGACTGCTGCTTCTGCCAAAAAAGAAAGATTGCATGTTACACACATTTAGCAATATATACGTCAATTCGTGTAAGTATGTATTTCAATGTACTGCGTCTAAAATCCATCCATTCAATGGCTATTAAACATTTGCGTCATTAACATAGTGCAGCAGATCTCTAACTGCTTGCGTCACAGTTCAACTAGTGACGACCTCGCTTGTGCCAGTCTTTCTTGCGAGTCAACCAAAGAGAACTTTTTTAAGTCCAATTTCTATTCACTTCATTCATTCACTAGGCACCTACATCGGCACCCACGCTATACGGAGATCCTTCCACTATGCCTCAAGAATCACAAGAGCCTTGTCGACGACGAGCGGTGCGCTATTTATCCTCCCTACAAACGGAAACGATCCGGGTCAGGAGGTACAAAAAACGTAATCAACGTATGGAACGTAAGGTAAGAATACGGAACGTAAGGCAACGTAATCAACCGAGGGGCGTAATTTGGTGGAGTGAGGAGTTTTAGACCAATCAGAGTTCAATGAGAGAAAAAAAAGCTTTTCACTATGACATTTGAGAGGGTGGCCTATTACGACCATCCCCTTATGCTGATACAGGGCGTTCATTCACTTCCTTTCGAGAGGTAATTGCTGGACAATCGATATAATGCTGTTTAAATGTCTTACACCGAGGATTTCCACACACAAGTTGTCACTTCGCAATGCTTTACCAGCGTTCCTGTTATAAGAAGGCGTCCACAAAACTTCATCGTTTTTCTGTTTACGTATTGCAACCACCATTTATCATTCCTGAATCCATGTGAAGGCCACTGATTGTCTTCCACTTCTTTTGCGTCTATCCAGACGTTGTCAGGCAACATGCTGCGCTAATCTAGCTTGCTCAACGGCTTGACATCCTAGTCCATACCCCGTCACTATCTCTCCATAACCCGCCTAATCCCACATCCATTCAATGTGGGAATGTGGGAATCAGCTTTCATGAATAACTTCATGTGTTTTGGTGACCTCATGCCATGCGACTGTCAACCATGAAACCTAACCGCCTAATGTCATACAACTGTCAGCCATGAAACCAATGGAAATCCTTGCCAAATCTACTACTGGTCCATCGCATTCTCCACGCGACACTCGTCCCGTAGCTGTGCCGAGATAAACGCAAAAATACGAAATACGCAAAATTTATTCATCAACAGGCACTGGACAGCGCTAGTGCGACCACGTCCAAAACGCACCATTGCGCACGAGCAACTCTGCAATTGGGTCATTCCATGTCAAATCGCACATGAACCGACCCGGTCCATTTCGATTCTAATTAAATTTGGTACGCTCATGGCACCTATCAAAGAAATGGTCAATCATAAATGTGTAGCACCGGGTGACCTCTGAGGTCAAAGTTGCAGGTCATGAAAGTCACCGATTTTACAGATATTGCATGATTGAAAGGCCCATAATTCGGTGACAAATTGACATAGAAGAGAGCGATCAGTCCCATTCGAAAGACAAAAGCTTCATCTTTCATGAATAGCTTCATGTTTTTTGATGACCTCAAGATGGCTTTTGACCTGACTGGATCGCATTGAAAATTTTTGGTTTTAACCACCTTTACCCACCGTGATGTCTGCAAAAAATGTAACATAATATGTCCCCAAATATTTACAAAGTGGCTACACATTTTGGCGCTGTGACGAACGGCTTTCACAATAGAAGCGAAAGTCTGGTGAGCCACACCAAATCTGACCTTCTTTGACCCCATTTAACCTTCAAGGTCACGACTAGAAAGGTCGAACTGCTGCACAAGTGAGCTCCTTTAGGACTGCATCTACGCTTCAATTTGGTGGATCTTGCTCCTGTCTTAGTTCTTAGTTTTTTAGACCTCAGGAGAGGTCAAATTGACTCACTGTGCCTACTGGTCTCGACTTTTGGTATTCGTCTGGCGTACGTCATGACAAGCGGAATTTTCGGAAAACTGTATCTAATGTACTAAATTAGCAGCCTATGTGCTTGTATGTGCCCGGATCTTTAGCCGGACGCACAGCACAGACGGCTGCACCGATGACGGTGGAATTTGCACAGACGACAGCTTCAACCACCGTGGTGATCCACGGCATAAATTTATGTCGATCCGATGCCGTCACAGCACGCACGAGACAGGGGGCATGTTTTCAATGGGAAAACCAATGATGCATTGCCAGGTTTCGAAAACGCATACAACAATACCTCGGACAGCAATGCACGTACTAAGAGTCCTCAGCTTCAGTGTCTAATGATACGATATGTAATGATAAACCCGGCTGAAACCGTTTGGTCCGGAAAAATTTAGTGGTAAAACTTACGACGAAAAGCAGTCCGATGGATACATAAGCGCCAAATAGAATGCCACTTAAAGATATCAGCTGCCATCCCTCCCATCTCATACGTTTAACCCGCGCATTACCGTGGGTCGGCGACGATCACGCCCAACTGCGGGGAGCGGTTGACCGTACCCATCTAATCCACGAACAGTTGGACGCACGATAAAAATAAGCACACCATTAGAAATCCTGTGACGAGTAGAGTTCGAACTGGTCTCATTTTTAGTTTTACATAATATGTAAGCAATTTGCGTCCCATATATGTTTTCTCAAAGCCGACTGCATGAGACCGAGAAACGGCCTGAATCTCAAGGGCTGTGATTAACGACGCATAGGTAAAGGCACCAACGCACAAGTAAAGGTCCGCATATGCCGATACACGTCTAATTTCTGAGATTTCTTCAATATATACGCCGGAACGTTGAGTTAAAGACTCGGCAATTTGTACGCCGGTTGTCGGCGGGCGCCGCAGCCGTACACAGTAAGAAATTGACGGGAACTAATTTTATTGCTCCTTTATTTTCGCGAAAAAGGCCGGTCCTTGTAAATTTTATGGATCTTAGTGGTTGTTGTGATCGCTTCTCATCTTTAAATTTTGGAAAAATTCATTAGCTACCAATGTACACAATTGGCAGAACTGTATTCGCGAGAGCCTGTTTATTCACAAAATACTCAATTTTTCAAACTTTTTGAAGTTCTTGTCATTACTTACGCCTCTGCAAGCCAGTTCTGCCAGTTTCTACCCATTCTGAGTAATTCATCGCTGATTTTGACGGTGGTACATTTTGGCTCGCAACAATTATTCGCGACCTGACCTCAGGTCAATGGTTGAAAGTCATTGATACTTTGCCCATTTACGGTAGCTAGATGTCTGCTTCATTTCACACTAAAAATGCTATGAAAAATTCCGCCAATTCCCGACAGAACGACGACATGTCTTAAAAATGGGCTTGACCTTAGGTGAATGGCCCAGAAAATTCCGAAAAATCTGAGATGGCAGATTTGTTGCACCTATCTAGATCTCTGAACCCTGAAAGTATTATTGTGATATCTTGTTTTATCGAAAAGTTACAGGGCGCTTAACTTTTTTGAACATAAGTTCGTTTTACCTGACTTAGGTCAGACACCTGATTCGACCTGAGGTCAAAACTTTGACGCAATGTGTAAAAATGATTAAGCAAAAGGTGCACGAAGTGTCGTGGCGCTGTGTTTCTTCGTTCTCTCGCAATCCGAGAAAAATCTCAGGGGAAAGCGGTCAACCGCCTTTCTCCCCTCTCAGTCGGGGACGGGTTAAGCTGGCTTGATCAGCGGGCTTTTCATGGCCTCTATGAACATCAAATGTGAGCGGTTTTCGCAGACAAAAAAAACGTTGCTTGCTGAAAATATCTAATTGTAAGCATGCTTGCAGCATCTAGGCCAAAATGATGAAATGCCGGGTTTTGATGAAATGGACAACAGCTGAACTAGGAAGGCATGGGCTGCGGCTGAGATTTTTGAGAGTTCTGAATCTCACATGCAAATTCTGTTTGAGATGTGTTTCAATATTATACAACGAAAGACGACTCTACCGGCGACAACCGCATTGCATCTTTGCGGAGCAAAGCAGACGGGAACTACTTGTCTAAACAACTCATTTGTGGAGTACATGTGTGTGCGTGTGTGTGTGTGTGCGCGCTCGCGCCCGGATCTTAAGCCAGACGCACAGCACGGACGGCTGCACTGATGACGGTGAAATTCGCGCACATAAGTTCAGTCTCTGTGACGATCCACGCAATAAGTTCATGCCGGTCCGACGCCGGTGTCCGTCACAGCACGTGCGAAAAGGGTGGCATGTTTTCCGAATTTTATCAGAGGGAAACCAATGGGGTCTCGATAGAACTTGAAAACCTAAGCAATGGCTTTGACAACGATGGATTTAGGATCCTCAGTTTCAACAGATAAACCAGTTATGCCCACAGTCTTGGTGAAGCCATCTGGTAAAAAAAAAGAAAATCAATGGAAAAGTTTACGGCGAAACGGAGTCTGTGTGATGCATAAGCGCAAAATAGATGATGTTATCCCGCGCAGGCCACTTATTTAAGTGGGCTTGACCAGCGGGCTCTGTCTTCACCTCTATGTACATTAAAAATGGGCGTTTTTCACAAGCAAAAAACGTTGTTTGTCCAAAGCAATTAAACTGTAGGCATGTTTGCGGGGTCCAGGTCAAAATGGTGAAATGCTGGATTTTGATGGAATGGCCACAGTTTGAACAGGGAGAGATGGGTTACGGCCTAGATTTTTCAGAGTACAGAATCTCATACAGTTACATTTGAGATGTATGTACATACTCTACAATAAGAGATGTCAACGGCCCCAACGGCGTCGCATCTTCGCACAGCGAAGCAAGCGGGAACCGCTTGTCTGTGCATTATTTGAGTGACCTCTGTTTGTGTGTCCTTCTGTCTTTGTCTGACTGTCTTTCGGCAAATCTTTGCTCCGATTTGCCGAAAGACAGGGCCCAAAGGATTGACGGATAGGCACGTACCGCGCACCTTTCGAAAGGTGTCGCGCGTCACCAGAAAATCCGCCAGTTTTCGTCCCGCTGCGACCCGTCATTGGCGTCTACCGCGCGCTTCAAGGGTCAGTTTTAGCCCATAGGGATAACACGTAAACGGGAAATGCAAACAGCGCCAAACATCGTTTCGGTTCTTACGACTTTATTCAGGTCAGATCAGCCCAAAATCCACCAACTTAGAATGAAAATTGAACGGGCAATCAAGTGGCACACTGCACGTTTCAATGCGCGCAGCACGTGCCACACGCAAGCGACGACAATGTGACAGTGCTGTTTCTGGGCATTTTTGAGGACTGGGTATGGTTCTGGTTATACAGAGATCGCAGCAACTTCGAAAAAGCACCACGGTGTAGCTCCGTGTAGCTCCTGTTCACGACGGATTCAGAAAATTTAGTAGCAAAAGCAGGACTGAAAAATCGTCTCGTTCACGATCGTTTGTCATATCACAGCCGTCAAATTTCAGGAAAGAACAACTCGGTCAGAACATTTTACAGATATGAAATGGGATTAAAATAGCTTGGAATTGTTCCTGAAGTCGTCAGTGATATAAAAAAATATATAAAAAGTATAGCAGAATTAATTCATTTAACCCGCCCCTTACCAGTGGCCACGTCCACCTGTCCCGTACCGGGGGTGTGTGTTTGAACACCCCTCTAACCCGCGAACCATGTACTCGAGGAAAACGAAAGATACATCGTTGGAAAGCACTTAAAGAAGAGTATAGATTGATAACGGTAGCATTTTTTTGGAATTACCCAAAATTTGAAGGAAATATAGCGAGGCGTTCAAAACTTATCGTTTCCTTGTTTCTTAATAACTCAGTAACTAATCCATTTTTTGCCTGTAATCATGCCTTACACGACGTCTTATCTTTTTTTAATAGAGATCTACCCCTTTTTGTAACCCTCATCGCGAGTCAGGTTACATTACGTCATCTTTCAAAAACACTACGTTTGCAAAATGTACGTCATCTTTTTCTTCTTATTGGTGGAAATGTTTTTTTATGCCTAATTTCCGTTTAAGAGGATGCTGATGAGATACTCAAGCACACTATAAATACCCAAATACGATTTCAGAATGAACCAAAGGTCAGGTGAGGTCAACTAAGGTCAAATTTTCGAATGATAGGAGTCGAAAAATCCGAAGCCTTGGGAGGTCTACGTGGCAAGTGGAATATTCCTAGAGGTTCAGTAAAGATCAACTGAGGCCAAGAGGTCATATGAGGTTATCAGCCGACGGCCTCCGATGCGACTTGATGCATCTGCCGCGGGAAGGAATAAGTTTGGTGTTTATGGCCATGCAGTAATTTTCTTTTAATGTAATTTTGTTGTCGCAATTTATTTCTAGCGTTATGTTTACACATTGTGGTGACCCATTCAAGGCCATAACAAACTCTTAAGTGTAATACTTAGGTAGTGAAAGGTTGCTAACCACGGATGGCCTCTAGTAACGTCGTTTTGCCCCACATCGTGGGTCATAAATTCGAATGCAGGATCTATTTTAACCCTTTTGAGCCGCAAATTAGTAATTCTGAACAAAAAGTTCGAGTTTTCAACATGCACCCCTATCGGTGGGTCATGACCTGATCTAAGGTCACGAGTACTCTAGTGACATCATTGCAGTACATGCGAGAGGTAAAGTTTCTGATAATGTCTCAGCGTTCCCTAGTCGCAATGGTAAAAAGTCACAATACCGCAAAAAAATCCGTTCAAATTTTGACAGAGTCTCAAAAGGAGCTAAAACTGACCTGACCTCATGTCACTGATTTTGAAATCTACTGAAAAAAGTGAAATATACCAATTTTGCCTTCTATCATACGCTATAATTCTTGTAAGTTTTAGCGAACTCGGTCCGACCCCGAAAAGTTGTAGGGTGCCAAAGTTTTTTTGAGGTTGGCCTCGTTGACCTAACCTAGGTCAGTGACCCGCCCTGACATGAAGCTGAAATTTTAACAAGATTTGTACAAGGAATGATGGAAAGATACTGTAAATCTGGCACCTCTGTGTTTTTCCTTCCCATTTTCGGTGGGAGAACCTGAAGGGGTTGTTCAACATCCCTCCTGGTACGGGGCGGATGAACTCAACAAGTAAAAAAACACACCTGGCAGTCTGCATGCCAACAAATGTATCAAACAGTATAGCCAGCACTGTTTAACCTAGAGATGCAGAAAATGCCGAAAAACAGGGCCCCAATCCCATACCGAACTATTCTAGATGCATGCCGTACCGCCATGGAGCCGGTCGGCTGCGTTTTGTGGTACTGGTAATATTGAATCCTGTACCGGCGTTCAGTGCACTGAAAGCAGGCATTTTTCTCTCAAAGGATTTACTCAAAGCATTAACCGGTACCGCCAATGACACGATGCAGAGAACCAACATACCAGTTAATGGTACCGCCGGTACGGTTTTGTTACTGGCTGCTGTACGGCGGTGCGGATTTTTGCTTCTCTGGAGATACACCAGTTTTAAGGTGGGTTTAGCGTGGTTCGGCGACAGCCAAACCCGGGTAGACTCGACTTTGGAAAAATGGTGCCATTGCGGGAAATCTGATGACTTCAGGTGTTGCCTGATTTGATAGGTAGCATTCGTCATCGGGATTCTCTCGTTCGAGGGATGTTTGTTGAATGTTCTGTCCAGCCTATAACGGAACTGTTTCCTCTTGACAGGCGTAATTTGTTCCCGGAAAGTTACGTATGATTAATGTATTCTGACAGAGATGCAGCCCAAGAAACGTCAAGGGTCACTCGGCTGAAAACCATTTAGCAAAGCTGGCGAGAAGTGGCGATGCTTATTGCCTAAACTCTCCCAACTGCCTCTGAATTCATTATGTTTGGCCTAAGCATTGAAACTATATACACCTACAAAGTAGGCTTGCAATGAGCCTTAAATCGTATCTTACATGTCCTATCGACACAACAGCATATTTACTACACTAAGACATTTCTAAAACGAGGATTTTCTCATTAAAAACATTTGACGAAATAACAACGTGGTACAGCCGCGCATTCTTACCCGATTTTCTCCTTGAGTCATAAACATGGCACACGAATGATTCAGGATGACAAAAAAATGAAACCGAGATCTACATAATGTCATCAGGTATAAAAATCGCAGTTTACGTTCAGTGGTGAAAAGTTATTGGTACCGAGTTTGCCTTGCCTTGCGCTCGTTTTTAAGTTACCCAGAACTACATCATGGCCGTGAAGTGAATTTTCTGGTAATAAACACTAAGTAACAAATCAGCATTAAGCCACATAATGCTGAGATAATTAGGGTAGTTTGTATTTAAAGATCGTTGTTTTAAGTGATTCCAGATAGCTGAAATAATCATTACGTACTCTTAGAACCGTGTACTCTTGACAGTTTTTACGCTGTCTTTTCATATGGAAAAACCCAAACAGAAGTAAAACTGAGTTTTCACATACAGCATTATGCACTATTTATGCACAGCTCAGTGATGAACGATGGCAAGAAAATTGACAGATGCTGCTGCGCTGTAGTTCTGGGCCGATATTACCTCACGGTGGCAGGCCATCCACCTATTAACAACATGTTGCGGTAGTTCATCCACCAGCTGACTTCATTTATAACCTGCAGTGTCCTTTTCGTGAAAATGTGGTGGTGCACATTCTTGAAAGTACTCTTGAAGTAATTTGATAAGTTTTTTCCTCCTGAGCTTGCATTGTTATTCACTGTCGTAAGCCAGTAATTTGCAAAGTCAAAAACTGGAAAAGGAGCGGACTTGGGGAACAAAAAGATTGCTCGTCCTGACTGTCTTTGTTATCATATCGAACCCTAAGTCATTTGTGCGACACGCTCCATAGTTAAGTGTGCGCTGTTGGTAACATGCATCTTGTACAGTCTCACCGCGGCTGCTCCTGATCATGCACACTGTTTTAGTGCAGGTATGAAACGGTTGTAGCCTCTATAAGACATTTGCTTTGATGAACACATGCCTAATCATTTGTTTTAAACACAACTGCACATACATTACGAAAAATCGGATTACCGAAAACATGCAGCCTACATGCATACATCCAGCCGCGTTTCTGTTGACGTACACACTGCTGAAGCCCCACACCGCACTTCGGGCCAACGCCAGTTCCAAAAATTTTACTAGTCCTAGTACTTCAAATCGTGAGTGAAATGCATTTTATATCGATGCATGCAAACCAAGCAAATGGGCTTTTTAGTGTTTTCGACGGTGATTTATTTTCACACCAAGATAGTGGAAGGTGTTATTGAGTCAGTCTAGTGTAGGTAATTCCTAGTCTAGGTCGGAGATTCTTATTCTTAGTCTTATTCTGGGTAGGAGATTCTTAAGCACGCACAGAACATGTCAGAAAATGACCTGCGTTATAAATGCGTGGTGTTTTGAAGTATGCGGACCTGTGGTCTGTAAACAAATGTCCGACGCAGCAGATGGACAAGTCACATCAATCAAAGCAAAGCGATTAAAGCAATATTGTGGTAAGACTATCAGCCATGAATTAGTAGGCCACTTCCTCTACACGAAGTAGATGTGCTTACTCTACTATTATATATTATTACTAACTACTCCTATTATTATCTAAGTTATATAAGATATTCTCAACTAAGCGACGCCGTAAAGCTGCTAGAAAAGGCCAGAAACTCTTTCAACTTAAAAAATGGCAAAAGGGCAAAAAGCCACTTGGGTTCTGTCTACATGTTACTCGGATACTAATCCTGCCTCCAAATATATATATATATATATATATATATATATATATACGTATACGTAAATAAAAGCACACTGTTGGCTAAATTATATCGCGGCTTTGTTATTAATTATTCATTATGCATTTATTATACAGCGAACTAAACGGTACACATTACATACCCACTGGACTGGAGTACGTGATCTTTGATTACGTTCGATTATCCGAGTGTTTCAGCAGTGTGATTTATTTTTAGTTTTGTAGTTAATAATTTTGCGAAAAAGCAGAATTTGGGTGCGCATGGTTTCATGACCCACTCCGTTTTGATGTTAAATGTTTAGAAAATGCCAAAAAAATAGATTAGAAAAATTGAAAAATGTTAAAAGTTGGTGTGGCGCCCGCCACACCAACTTGTCAGGTTGGTATGGCGGACGCCACACCCACGCCACCGATTCTTTATCAACGGTGACATCGGACCTGAGGCGCTGTCAAGGTTACTTGTAAGCGCCCGCAGCTGGCCGGGAGATCCAGCGTCGCGCGTCGAATAATGTAAGCCTACCATGTAACGATAGTCTCGGACCATTAAGTAACATTTACTTCAGGCGCTCGCGGTTGATTCCGGTCGAATGACGCGCTAGTCAATGGCGCTGGTTTCTTACGGCCCGAAATCCCATTTCACGCTCCGCGTGGCGTCAACTGATATTAGGAGTCATGAACATTAGGAATTATGAACATTAGGGTTTTCAACATTAGGGGTTATAAGCATTAGGAGTTATGAACCATTAGGGCTTTTAAAAATTAGGGTTGTGAACCATTAGGGGTTATGAACTTTGGGGGTTATGATACAGATCCGACTCGGAAAGGCATCACGGTGTAGCTCCATGTACTGTCTTTTGTTCTTGCCGGCAGATCAATGGCTTTGGCCGATGTTTCGGGCGCCACGGCGCCTGGAAGTAGACAATGCATTCATTTTCGAACCCCTTATCGATTTCACTTTGTTGAGGTCATCGACATTTTGCAATAAAAATCACATCAGCGTGTAACCCGTCCCTCTGTGTTCAGCATCAAACAAAAAAATTGTTGTTCTTTATTGTATGTTTGTAATAGGTCGTTTGGTAAAGTCCTGCATGTCCTAACAGGGATTAATCGCGAAAAAGACTACCATGTCGGCTGCATATACTAGCCCAGTTCATGGTCAGATATTATGAACAGTACACGCGGGACTCAAAACCTGGGATCCGGGTAGTCAAAAGCTCGGCACATTTCCTTGTCTAAGTAGTTTTGGTTAAAGGAAAAACGGCTTGGCCATCCAGGGACAGTAACTCAAAATGGATATGCTCGCAAAAAATGGACAGCATATCGCATGATATCCTGTGTTCGCTTCACAAGAATGTGGGTGTGCCGTTCATGGGCAAAGAGCAAAATTGCAATTTCCCAAGTTTTCAACTTTTGTCTCGGACGTAGACAACGTCACCAAGATCAGACCATCGAGGTGAAATGCAAAATATAATCATGTGCGCTTACAAATGGGATCTGTCATGCACAGTAGCGTCCAGCAAGGAAAACGCGACCGCCTTTTATGACAATCCACACCCCAAAGCCCGAAACCGCTAACAAAGATCGCAAAGGCCGTACTGCTTCCCAACCGATTCTTTTGGGACCCGGGCATTTTGATGTTCAAAGACTTTGTTTAACGAAGTAAGCGGCAGACCCTACTTTGTTTCCAAGCCATTTTCCGTCATAATTCTCTCCGGATTTTACAAAATATATCCTGGCAATGTTGTTTGGAAAAGTTTACATACCTTTGCAATTCAGGTCACGCAGGGAATACATTTACGAGTACTTGCCATAGGGCCAGGTACTATAGCCTCTTCAATCCCACATGGACTTTTTCAACGGTGATGTTAAGTAAAAGCCAAAACATTGGGGTCCAAAAGTAGACAATTCTTGGTTTTCTATCTGATAATTTTTAATCGGTTTCTTCATTTCCCCTAAGAATGTCCTTTCTGGTGAGCTTGGTACGCGTTGATAATCTTATCCCGTGTTCGGCAATTTTAACCCTATTCCCGGCAGGGGGCCAGATCCGCCCCCACTCGGGTTTTTTGCTTACCAATTCCAGGCTTTTCAACGCAGATTCACGAAACTTGGTCACTTCTCCTAGCTGTTTTTTTCACGTGCCGTGACAAAATTTCACAATTCTATTTTGCTCAGGGACGGAGCCAGGCAACGTTTTTAGGAGGTACCTCATGCCATTTTTAGATCTGTTGGGGGTAAAAGGAAAATGTCAGCCAAAAACAGAATTTTAAAGATAGAACTTAAAACTTTACATGGATGTATATGTAGATAGCTGGGCAATGTGCAGATGCAATTTTGTTTATCTGAGGTTATTTTACAAGGTCAGGTCAAGGTCGAAAGTCAAAATTTGTTTTTTTGCAATAATTTTGGCGTCGATTTTTCAAATACCAAACCCGGAATATATATGACGTAGAAGGGTGCTTTCTACTTGCGTACCAAGTTTCAGCTTGATATCAGGTCGGGTCACGGAGCTACGATCTAAAATGTCAGTGCGCGTACCCTATATCGCAAAAGCCATAAAATGAAATTTTTGAAATAGAGTGAATTCAAATGATTGAAAACGTTTAAAGATAATATTAAATGCACACGAGATCATTCCAAGTGACCCCAAGGTCACTGGAGGTCATTTAAGGTCAAAGGTCACAAGTTGATCTGAAGAACGTGTGACCATGACAGTTCCCCCTTTTTCATGTCCCTGGCACCGCCTATGCTAACATTATACAAACATTGTAATGCGATTTGTACTTCTTTAGCATAGCATGATTAGCAGAAGCCAAAAAAGTGTTTTTACCTTTTTTGTTCATTCAGTTGTTAGAAACTAATCCCCCTATTTTTGAAACCCTGTGAACACCCATGAATTTTCTGAAATTTTCAGATTTGCGGACCCATGGTAAAAGCCCTATCCATAATCTCTCGATTCATCCCCGTTTCATCAAAATCGGTCCATAAACAACGGAGTTATAAGAAATCGAAAAGTACCCCCATTTTGACATTTTTTGACCCCCTGTATCCACGAATTTCGAAATTTTGAAAATTTATTTTTTATAAAAATGTAGTCCACGTGACGGCAAATCGATTGCCGTTTGTTGCGATAAAATCGGACGAGTAGTTCTCGTAATCTTGGGGGGGGCCGAATCCGCCCCCCTGCCGGCAATCGACCATACCGTCTAGCCCTCCGGGAATAGGGTTAAGTACCAAGCGAGGCTCAAACTGGTTATCCCATGATTTCGGCGAACGTCGTGCTTTGTCTTTTGTCCTTTGTTTTCTCGTTGGAGCGGCTGTTGTGGAATCTTCTGGTCCGCTTCTGCATTTTTTTAATGCCCTGATATCACGCCGCCATTGAACTGTAATTTAACATTTGGTCATTGATGATGGAGAGATGGCACGGCTTCGCAAATTCCTGTTAATCGTGCCATGTTTTTGTTAAGGCTGTCTCGTCACGTTTCCAGTTAACGTGACTCCTACAGGTATGCTATACAAGTAGACGACTGCACATTTTCTAAATTGTTTAGGGACCAAGACTATGTTGCAAAGGGTCTGTTTCAAAATTAGAGTTTTGCAGACCAGCAATGGGCATTGTATTTCTGCAGCAACCAAAGATACGTTTAATGGTATCGCAGTTGTGACGATTCCAAACTGTGTGAGTTATCCAAAACCATTCCAGGAAGGCATCATGTAGCAGGTAGGTAGCAGGTAGTAGTAGACACCCTTTCTTTCTGCCTCTGCCTGTCGCACTTCACTCCAGAGCTTCCCGGCCGCAGTATCGATTTGCTGTTACACCAGACCACCATTAGACTTATTGATACTGCGAAATGATGCCATGACCGATTTCGTGTCGGCCTTCCGTCACCCACCAGGGTGATTGTTCGATGGGCCGTGTGCAGTGCGGGGGGCGCTCACCTGTGACCAACGTCCCCTCCCCGGAAGGGGGGGACGAGAGAGGGCGGAGTTCGGCACGCTATCGCCCCGGGTGGTCGATCAGAGGGGGAGGTCGTTCAGGCGCGCCTGGCGTGCCCGTGGTGCACCCTGATTGGGCGTTTATTATTTCGATCCATCGAGGGTCCCTGTCGGACGAGATCATGGCAGACTGCGTCCGCCCGGCGTAGTAAGGTACAGATACACAGGTGTGCGCGTGTGCAGAGGTGCGCCAAATAGTGACGCTGGGCGTCCGTGTGGAATACAGCGCATAGGCGTTTACGCACCCGTCTGCGATTGAGCTGAACGGACGGCAGCGCCCACATGAACACATTCGAATCGCAAGTTGACCCCGGCGGCGACGCGGGCAGTAGGACTGAAGACCGGGTAGTCATGTAACGACTCAGAACACTGAGAACTATGGCTGTATCACACGTTCGTGACTGACTCGCGCTTCTTCGCTACACTGTTGCCGCGCTGGCGCCACTTTCACTCATCAGAAACAATCCAGTCTGTGTAACCTGAAGGTACGTGACTGCAGAGAAGCCGCCTCTCAAGACCGTCGGCCGCAGCAGGTGCTTCGCTCCTGGCTGAAGCTTTCTTCAGCCACTTGAGGTCGCTCGTCTCCGCTTCTCTGACCGACTGCGCGGCGTCCGCACGCACGCCATGCGACCATGACGAAGACGGTACACTTCGAAGACGACCAGCCGGAGATCCAGGTGCAGGTGAAACAGCTCGAGCTGATGAACAAAGAGCAGCGGCGGGCGCTGGTCGACCGCTGGTGGCGCCACTGGAGGAGCCGCACGCTTTCGGTAAGGCGCACAGTTTGTCGCAGCTCGCGACGTATCTGCTCAGTTTAGTTGGTCTTCTTGATTACTTCTACGGCGATCCGTGCCCTAATTTCTTTCTGAAAGGGAAGAGAACCTGCAGTCGTCACAGGTATATCATGCCCACAATGCACGGATATGATACCCATCTTATATGATAAACTCTGTTTGATATCCATAATCATTCCTTGGTTGAATTCTGTGGTCTGTTTACTCGCTTCTTTATTTACATCCAAATTTAAAACAACGGGTTTGCGAAACTGGCTCCTTATTTGGCATACTGTACATGTTTAATGCAGCTTTGGTCAGATATATCCTTTTGTGAACGGCTTTATCCTTTAGAGTTTTTGTCATTATGTTTCCATCCTTCAGTGCCCATTCAGAGTCTATGAAACGCTCTTGGTCGTGTCCTGTATCGTGGATTTCATCTGCACATGGCACATGCGACGACAGCAGTAGAGTACTGTTCAGGCAATTCGAACATGCTGGCGCTGTTTACAACAGATCTGAATAGTGCAGTGTATGTATATATATATATATATATATATATATATATATATATATATATATATATATATGACGTAAATTGCATACATATACATACACACACACACACACACATATATATACGTATATATATATATCACCATAGGATGGATAACGGCAACGTGGAGTACGGCCATTGAACGACCGTCTCGCGGTGCGCGCACGACGCGTACCTCAGTGCGAGACGCAAGAGAATTGGAATACGACATTTGTTAGAATTCAGCTCTTTCTGTAAGATATTTCTCTTGGATTTTTAGTTGCTTTCATTGTAACAAACGCTTCTGCTGTGCAAACTTTGCACGTTTTTTGTTTGCCTTTTATCCGCGAGTTAATGAGAAACACTTTTGCCACACTTTTGGTTTTTCCCGCATAACACTGGAATGGAAAACGCCGGTGAATCCGAATTTCCAGTATCTCTACGTAGAATCACATAGCCACCCTGCGACAAAAAAAAAATATTTTCCCAAGTCACTATAGTGCCATGTGACGCCCTAAGCCGAATGGCTGGCGAAGTTTTGAGGCACTGTAAGAACTCTATGTTCTTTCCGACTGACAAAGGATTGCAAGAAGCTCTCACCAGGGCTGACAAAGAGAACAACAATCAGATCACGCAAGCCAGAAGTGACATCAAATGACCTCAACCGACCTCAGCTGTAGTCGGCATTGGTGAGAGGCTAGCTTTGCTCAGAGTCGATTAAGCCTCTTTTATTAGACAAATCTAGTTCTAGCGACCAAGGTGTGCAGGTACACAGGCGTACATGCCAGGTGTGAGTTTCTCGTGGAATTCTGCATGGGAGACATGTGAATGGTCAAATGTCAATTCATGGCTAAATTAGACCTTGCTGACTAAGCTGATGTCAGGCGGCTTTTTGCAAACAGGTATAATGTGCTCCATGCAACACGAGTCCATTTGATATTACGTAGACATAGCCAATTCCGACCGTCTTGTACTGTTAATGTGGTCTGTAGCTGTGGGCTAATTATTGTCATTTTAAAGGCTTTGACCTGACATGTCACATAATCACTGACTTTGAGGTCGACAGATGGGCAATATCTCGGGTCTCGGGGCGGCAGACTATCGATTGCGATCTAAATCGGCTAGATCGAACCATCATTGGTTCTAAAGACAGACAAAGGAGAAAGTGCCCCCTCCCCCATGGAAGCGGGTCGGCGAAAGATCCCAGTCACTAATACACTATATATTAGAATATACTAGAACATGTTTTATTTTTGTCCTTTGGACCTGAGCATGCGTCTCCATTAAAGATAGATTTCAGGTAAATCTGAAGGACCTGTTCCGGCGCCAACAGTCAGGCTGACCTGTTCGCACCGGCGGCCGTCACAGAGTCACGGAGAACGTCCCTTGCAGATGCCCGAACGTTGAGGAGTGACTTCAAAAAAATACCGCCGCATCGAACCTAGAATTGGTTCACCTAACCATACTTACCTCGCAGACAGACCGTGGCGAGAGGTGGTGCAATGGTACCTACTAACGGCACAAGACGAAACAAGTGAAGATACAGCTTGTCATGTTCATTAGCGAGCTCCGATATAAACCTAGGGTCGATCCCATTCGGCGGAGCGTTTGCATGGCTCCGTCAGCTTCAAGGAAACGTGAGCCTTTGATTCTCCGTCTCGACGTATGGTCTCGTTTCCAGATTTTCCGCGGAAACATTTTTGACGTTGTGTGTACGTCAAGCGACCTGAGCTGGCAGGACAATTGCTGACCCATTGCCATTTAACCCTCACGATTTTCTGGTCCAGCTATTCTTTCCTTCGTTTCCAGTGGTTTTAGGTATTGTGCGTGGGTTTCTCTGCATGGTATTTCGTGTATGTAGGATACCGGGGTATGTTCGTGCACATGCTCTGTAGTATTAGAATACGAATTATGTCTTGCTGAATATACTTCCAGCGAAAGTCAGATTCTATGAACACTGTAACAAAGTTTCCTGTCATCATAAAACTCCTCTGTTCCCTGTTTCTTTATACCACTGATGATAGAAATCTGTCATTCTAACTCTCAAGGCTGTCTCGATGACACCAGACCTATATCAGATTGTTCTCGGAATCGCCAGGCGATAAGATGCTCTCAGATTGATCGCAATGTTATTATAGCACCACGACTGGCAACCACATCCGTCTTTAGGCCATATAAAAAGGCGCGCCGCGCGTTGTCTCTTCCTGTGCCTCACTACGGCTCCATGACGCGTGGAAGCTTTCTCTGCGCTACTCTGCAAAGCTGTCTCTCGGTGCGACTTTGCGAATCCTGCAAGTGGCAGCACACTTTGGACTCGTGAAGCGATAACTCTTTGTACAACTGAGGGCAGACTGAAAGATTTAGACTCTGGCACGAGTGAGGTCGCCAGCAGGTATGACATCACATGAGGCAGAAAACCACTGTAACATCGATTCCCGTGGGCCACACAATGGTGAATGTTCCGCAGGAAACCAGAATAGAAAAATGTCCATTCTCATGTCGTCGAATACGCTTTTCATCATTTCTAAAAGTGACATAAAGACTCTTGCCGTTGACTCTGTGACGGCCGCCAGTGTGAACTGGTCTGTCCGATTGCTGGCGCCCAAAATAGATCCCTCAGATTTACTTTAAATCTATCTGTAATGAAGCCACAACATCAGGTCCAATAGACAAAAATAAAACACTTTCTAGTATGTCAGTGACTGGTGTATTTCGCCAACCGGCTGTCACGAGGTGGGGGCTTTTGGGTGGGGTTACCCCTTGTCTGTCTCAAGAACCAATGGTGCCATCTTGACGAATCAAATGGCAATCGATAGTCCGTCGCCCTGAGGCCCGAGATATCTCCCATCTGCCGACCTGGCAGTGACAATGTCACAGATCAGGTCAAACCCTTTAACCCTATTCCCGGAGGGCTAGACGGTATGGCCGATTCCCGGCAGGGGGGGCGGATTCGGCCCCCCCCTGAGATCTCGAGAACTACTTATTCGATTTCATCGCAACAAATGGCAATCGATTTGCCGTGACGTTAACTACATTTTGATAAAAAGAAATTTTCAAAATTTTGAAATTTGTGAATACAGGGGGGCAAAAATGTCAAAATGGGGGGTACTTTTTGACTTCTTATAACTCCGTTGTTTATGGACCGATTTTGATGAAACTGGCATCAGTCGAGAGATTATGGATAGGGCTTTTACCATGGGTCGGCAAATCTGAAATTTTCAGAAAATTCATGGGCGTTCACAGGGTTTCAAAAATAGGGGGATTACTTGTCCAATAACGGAATGAACAAAAGAGGCCAAAACACTTTTTTAGCTTCTGCTAGTCATGTTATGCTAAAGAAGTACAAATCGCATTACAATGTTTGTATAATGTTAGCACAGGCGGTGCCAGGGACATAAAAAGGGGGAACTGTCATGGTCACACGTGTCTCAGATCAACTTGTGACCTTTGACCTTAAATGACCTCCAGTGACCTTGGGGTCACCTGGAATGATGTCGTGTGCATTCAATATTATCTGTAAACGTTTTTAATCGATTAAATTTACTCTATTCCAAAAAATTCATTTTTTGGCTTTTGCGATATAAGGTACGTGCACTGACATTTTAGGTCATAGCTCCGTGACCTGACCTGATATCAAGCTGAAACTTGCTACACAAGTAGAGGGCATCTTTCTACGTCATATATATTCCGGGTTTGGCATTTGAAAAAACGGCGCCGAAATTGTTGCAAAAAAACAAATTTTGACTTTTGACCTTGACCTGACCTTGTAAAGTGACCTCAGAGAAACAAAATTACATATGCACATTGCCCAACTACTTAGCTATATATTCATATAAAGTTTTAAGTTCTATCTTAAAAACTCTGTTTTTGGCAGTCATTTTCCTTTTACCCTCAACATGGCCAAAAATGACCTGAGGTGCCTCCCAAAAACGTTGCCTGGCTCCGCCCCTAAGCAAAATAGAATTTCGAAATTTTGTCACGGTGCGTAGAAGGAATAGCTAGGAAAAGTCACCAAGTTTCGTGAAGCTGCGTCAAAAAGCCTGGAATTGGCAAGCAAAACACCCGAGGGGGGGCGGATTCCGCCCCCCCTGCCGGGAATAGGGTTAAAGACAGCTTCAGAAGCACATTAACAGGACAAGACGGTCGGAGTGGACTTTAGCAATGAACTGACATTTGACCTTTCACATGTCTCCTGTGCAGAATTACACGAGCAATTCACAGTTGGCATGTTCGCCTGTGTATCTGCACGCATCGGTCGCCAGAACTAGATTTATCCATTAGCAGAGACTTAATCGATCCTGTGCAAAGCTCTCACCAATGTCGACTGCAGTTGACGTCACTTGAGGTCACTTGATGTCACTTCTGGCTTGCGTGATTTGATTCTTGGTCTCTTTGTCAGCCCTGATAATAGCTTCTTGCAATCATTTGCCAGTCGAAAAGAACATAGAGTTCTTACAGTGCCTCAAAACTTCAACCATTCAGCTTAGGACGTCACATGGCACTATAGTGATTTGGTAAAACATCTTTGTTTGTCAGGTAGGGGTACTGGAATTTGGAGTCGCTGGCGTTTTCCATTCCAGTGTTATGCGGAAAACCAAAAGTGTGGCAAGAACGTCCCTCATTAGCTCACGGATAAAAAACAACAAAAAACGTGCAAAGTTTCTGCAGGAAAAACATTTGTTACATTGAAAGCAACTAAAAATCTAAAAGAAATTCCTTACAGAAAGAGCTGAATTATAACAAGTGTCGTGTTCTAGTTCTCTTGCATCTCGTAATGAAGCACCTGTCCTGCGCGCGCCGCGATGCGGCCGTTCAATGGCCGTACACCAAGCTGCCGCTGTCCGGCCTGTGGTTATCGACTGCGGCACCAATAACGACCATTTTCCGGTCGCCCTGAGGCGATTCTCTGTCCCTTTCCTGTATTGGCGACTCTGTGATGGAAGTGCGTTAGGAACAAACCTCATTAATACCAGCGCCGTGTTCAAGACAGGAGGCGTAAAGTTCCTACCGTGTGTTATACGACAGTTGATGGGCCATAGCCAGAGCGCTTGAGCTGAAATGTTACCAAAACTTGATCTGAAGACGATGACTTGCCATATTAAAAGTTATGGATCTGCTATTCTATTGAGCGTACTATTTGCACCTTATTCTTGTAGCTATATCATCGTTTTATGTGTTTTGTTCACTTAAGCTCGCGCTCGGCTGTCAGTCGGCGCCATGCATTATACCTCGCTGGGAGATAGAACCCCACTCTAACTCACTGGTAGTTGGTCGTGCGATGAAAATAAGGATGCCGTTTGAAAGCCTGTGATAAATAAAGCTTCGAAATGATTTCAGTTGTTAGAATTTATTAATATGCAAGTATTTTCCGCCTTGGATCTGCATTTTGGTGGCTTTTGCAACAGACAGTGAAGAGTTTTGTTTCTCAACAACCATTGACCAGGGAAAACATGAAGACATCGTCCAACAAATAGACCATACCCACGCATCGGTATGTTGTTTTACCGACCTTTTCAATATGTATGCTGTATTGACAAGTTGAACATGCGGTTGATCAGTTGGATCTATCATCGTCGCTTTGCTTTCAAAAATCGCTTAATAGCGAAATTATCGCAGAGCACAACCAGAATCCACCAGAATCCACTTTTCAAGTGCTTAAAAGACGAAATGAAAAATGTGTCGAGGGATAATTTGTATTTTACCATGTTATACTGTGCTGTCATCTATCGCGAAAATCATCAGAGGTCTTCCCTGTTTGAGGAAAAGGTAAGCCGCTTTTCATAGGTGTTGGTATTTTTTCAGCAAACGAAACCAGAGCCAGTACTATCACACCCGTTGATGTAGAGGTGTTGTGACGATTTCTATAGGTGATTTATTCTGATAAGTTCTATCAATGTAAACTGGTCATGAAAGGTCTGAGTGATTTGGGCTGAACAGCAGTAGCCTTTTTCAGCAGAAGATATGTGCAGCGCTTCTTTGCCCACCGCAGAGCCCCTTCACACGACTGTGAACCCTGTCTTGCGGAATGGCTGTGCCGAGAGACGGCAATGCTCGAGTTTCGCACAAACGTAACCTTTTCCAGCATCTTCTCCGACTTTTTTTTTCTTCTTTTTTTCTTTCTTTTCTTTTTTTTCTTTTTTTTCGACTTTTCGCGACGCCTTCACCACTATCTGGAAGACTCGCTCCACCGCCTGAGTGTGAACGGGATATCCTGGGATGTCTAACGGTATGGTTATAAGTTGCCTGATGCCAGTGTCAGTTGCTGAAAAACAATAATCTGTTTCAGCGAGGAGCGTAGTGCTGTGAATGGAGGCAGAACACTGGCTCTGTAGTCCAGTCTCATACCCCCGTTAGCTTCCAGCCTTCATATTGATGACGGGCAGCTTGGACAGAGGAAGGCCGTGCTGCTGTAGGGTTGCGACTGCTTGACTCTTGAGAACAACTTTAAGTGCTTTTTCTCGCATCTTCTCGTTGCTATAAATGTACAAGGCAGGAGGAAGTGTCTCGGGATGGGACCAGCAACAGCTCCGCCGCAATACTGGCTTCACAATTGCTCTCAGTCCCGTCTGGACCTGATTCAGCACGTGCACGCACTCAACGAAGTTTTGAACACTACACCACCTCCAATTCTGCTTTATCTTGAACCAAATAGGGGCGCAATGTCCAACAATAGACTACGCCAGGTGTAACAACACTTCTGACGCCTCTTGGTGAAACCTGTATTGATGTACAACTCTGGTCGCTTGTGTCAGCCATGAAGTATGACTGAGGGGCCCTATTTTCTTCTGACACGTCCGAGTGAATTTAGCCGCATTGGACACCATCAGCAGCCGAACAGACTTCCGTTCGTTACTTAATTGCTCAATCAGATCGTCGTTCGTCCACGCCTTTGTGCTTGCCATCGGAATGAAGGAGAGTTTCCCCACTGGCCCAGCGAATGGCTTGACTTTTTGCTCGACTGTACACTATCCACGTAATGACACCTTTTGCAACCTCAGTTCGTTCCCACGCAACCGCCAAATAAACCAGGAACTGGGCACTGCTAAACAACTCAAACAATCAACTGACACGTCCGACGCGGCCGGTGTTAATACTGGTGCTGTCAAAGCCAACGACATGGATGTCAAAACCGAGATCACAAACGATTAACCACAACTCCAAATGCACAACCTCCGCGCATCTGGACAGTAGCGTGAAACGTCTGACGTATTTACTGTCGGGGTTCAGAGAGGACCAGATGTATTCCGGTCTGTGTTGGTCGCGGCTCCACAACATCCCCTGATCGTACGTGATCTGCTTTGCGTTAAAGGGAGTGTGTCTAATCATATCGGTTTTCCAAAAAGACATTCCAGCGGATACTCGACCCTAGCTATGATTTATGACAGTAATAAAAAGCGCATCTGGAGCTTCAAACAATGAGATTTTGATTTTTTTCAAATCCGTAATATCGATAGCTATACGGGTGTAAATATAGCACTAAGGGGCGGTAGCAAAAGCAACCAATCAGCGGGCTGGAAACCATCAGTACATGATACAAAAAATGGCGGACCTGTGACAAAACGAGATTACAGAATGCCTCTATGTTCATGTGGAGACAGACGACTGACTGACGCCCGACGGGACACAAGACTTGACTCAAGACACGGACGCTTGAGCCCAAGAGACTGTGCGTCCTAACCCACAACAAACAAACAAACATATGTTCATGTAGACGACTGACTGACGCCCGACGAGACACAAAACTTGACCCAAGACCGGACACCTGAGGCCAAGAGGCTGTGTCTCCTAACTCACAGACAAACAAACAAACAATGTTCATGTTCATGTTTGCAATGCTCATGTAGTCATCGTGTGTTACGAACGGTTATCGGCACTGTCAACCAAGGATAACTTTGTATACGCTTGGTATGGAGCTTTCCAAAGGAAATTTTTGGTATGGGACTCCATACCAATATCTTGATCCATTCATGTATTCTCTTGCTCTATAAAACAATGCACTGTCAGGGATGTTGATTTCTGTAAATATTTAGGGGAGCCGAGCGGAGGGCCCGACAATCTAACCTCCCCAAAATGTGGGTTGCTTAACGGATTTAGCCCATTTTATTTAGACCAACGGAAATTTGGGATTTTTTGCTACTATTTATCAAATAGAAAATTGCATTTCTCCCATGCGCATATATATATATATATATACATATATGGAAGGTTGAAAGATAGATACATCATTAGGCTTTGTTCTTTACTTTCTGCATGTCTTTTATCTACTGCGGCAGGTTTTTTGCTATCACTTATTTCCCTTCAAAACTAGCAGAAAATATTGGGTGGGACCAAATCAACATTGGGTGCACCCAAATCAACACTGGGTCGGCCAGGGCCCTCTCAAAAGGACATAAATTGGCACCTCTGTCTACTTTAGATACGTTATGCCAAATTTTGGGGCCTGATAAATGAATTTTTCCATATCAAAATTTCATCCAATTCTACACCCAGGGTCTCAACGACATTTGTTTGAACAAACTCCGATTCCTTCTCATTTCTTTGTTCTAAGTGGGACGTAGTTTCCAAAAAAATATGTTTGATGGGGGCGGGCTGAGCAAGGAAAATAGCTAATCCTACCCACAAACCTGACAGAACTCTTCGTGGACTTGACCCACTTCCTTTCCAGAGTTGGGAGAGGGTTGGAACCAAAGTTGGGGGTTCGAGCCTCTGAATAGCAACTGAATAGCAAAGCACACCCGTGGCTCTAGGCGTTACCTGTGCTTGGTATCATTTGCAATGTTAGATAATTGCAGATGGTAGAGCCAGGTTGAAGATGAAATGTGTGACTGCCAAGTCGGCTTCAGTTTGGCAGTTCCATGGTTGGGTGGGATTGGTTATTCCTTCCTCTGAGACAGTTCAATCCTTTATTTATGAACATATTTTTGCTTACAGCAGCCAGCAACATAAACTGTTAGGACTTGTTACACCAGTCTGTAGCATCAAAGAACATTTAGTAAAATGACTATTAAGTCGTTTTCATAGAGTACATCAGAATGCAACTCCTTTACATGATCAAACATTTGAAAATTTGATTTACTTGTGACAATTTCCATCATCCATCTCAGGGTACATGGTAAACCCGGCAATGCCAGGTGCAGCCGCGGCAAAAAATGCTAAATATCATGCAAAAAACGATACCCTATTTCAGGTGGGGATAACTCGGCCGGGGTGTTCGACAATTAGTATCATCCTGCGTTGTGTGGGCCATCCGCCGACGATTCCCAGAGCCTAATAATGCGGGGTGCAACGGCTTCCGGAGCGTGCTCCAGGAGCTTTTAGGGTAGCCCTTTGGAGCTGTCCCTTGTCGAAGGGCGACCTTTTTCTGTCCGTCTGTGCACAGGGACTAACTTGTAAACAGTAACTGGTTGTAGGCATGTGTGATGACTGACCAGCTTATGTCTGAACAATGCACCGCCTATCAAAATGACAGTGTGTAGCCTGCAAACGGCCAAGTGCAATCAACTGTTGATTCCAGCAGGCACTGTCATCACATGCTCAGCATGTGACTGTACTATGAACATGGTACATGTGAGTTATCAGTTCGGCTCTATATAGCCCTGTTAAAACTACTGTCACTTGTTAGTATGAACACCCACAAGGTGAGTTCAAATTTGGACTATTCTGATGGCATCAACAGTTAGCCAATAGACTTATCTGCACCTTGCCAGTTGCCACCAAAAGTAAACTGAAGCATTTTTGCAAATCTCTGAACTGGCGTCACACTTGTGCAACACACCCACTAGGTTTGCAACAGGTCTGCAATAACTGCTGTTGCCATCAACAGAGTAATGTTGTGCAAACAGTATTATTTCTGATGTTCCTTATATTGAAATATAGCCACCATGCATAAATTACAGCCTCTGATATGGCTACTGGAAACAGTTTAATGCCTGGCAGGCCAAATGCCGGTTGATAATGCCAGTAACATATGACCTCATGATAGTGTCATTTAGCCTACGGACAACATTAGCCAACCCCTAAAGCCAAGTTGATTCATCTAACACACTTTACCATTTATGGTTAGATCTGCACAATTATGTATTTCTTGCAGCATGATTAATGATATGGGTAGCAAAGTTCAGATGTTCAGCATGCAAATAGCCACCATTATTTTGGTGATGTTAGTGTCCCAGATAAATACCTATTGTCTGCACACCATTAACCGGTGGGCACCATTTATATATACACACAATAACATTAACCCACGAAATGTGGTATGTGTGACCGCATCACTGCTGCTTTTTGCCTGAATAGGTTTAATCTAGACATCAGTCAAGTTCTATGACAAAAAATCAACAAGCAGTTTGGTGCATGCCTTTTTGTTAGCTGCTAAGAGATGACTGGGAGGTTGTTATGCCAAAATGGCAAATGGACTGTTGTCAGTTTTGCATTTGCCAACCAGCAGTCAACAAAATGGCAGCCACTACACTGCATGTCAATTTTTTGTTCAGACACCCATCAGCCAGGCTTGACTTTTTGCAATGGTTTTAAAAACAGATTCAGATATTCACTACAAAAGAAAAAACAACAGAGCTAATGTCGAAGTGACATACAAGAATGAACAAAAAAGAATAGCCTCACCGTTGAGCTACATAAGTGGTGCCGGGACAGAGGACACAAACATTAACAACGCAACCATCCATATCATTCCAAACAACAATCTGCAGTATCCAAAAAAACAACTTACAACCTATCACAGAATACTGATGAGAATCCTCCATCCTTGCTCTACGACTAAGATTGTTACTAAGTCAACTGCAAACTTTTGTACTGACAAATATTTGTTTCTCAATTAGATTTGCCCTGGCATACAAAACTTTGTATCTGGCCCAGTCACAACCTGAAACAGAAAATTTCCTAGAGTACAAGGACACAAACAACTGTCCAAGACCCAAGTCTGAGGAAATTCCAACATATTTCTCAATTTTGGGGTGGGGCAAGTTTAGCCAGCCACGGTACTTGATGAGTGTCAAAATTTTACTTGTGTGTTGCATAGAGCCAAGTTTATGTTTGGAATACTAAAACAATGAAGTATCACATTTTCGGCAGTTGACTTGCAGTAAACTGCCCAACTTTTACCGAAAAATACATGCTATATCCAATCAGCTTCCAATCTGGAGCTTGGAAAATTCTGAAAACCCAAAGTTGAATTCCGATACCACTAATTATGATCTGTCGTTGGCTATCTGAAGTTACTGTATATCTACCATGTAGTAAAATACTTACGAGATTAGATAAACGATGAGATAACCTCATTTTGTAACGGGGACATATGCACAGGGATCAAGAATGTGGGAAAAAATCATTGAACAAAACCTTCGCAAACAGGCGAATTCCCGTACGGTGTGCAAGTTTTTACCAACATACCTCTGTACAATCCCGGCCGCCAGGCTGCTGAGATTGATGTGTTCACAGTCTGCTGTCGTTGCCGATCAGCTCGCAACTCGAAAGATGATTTTCTGGACACAGTCCGCTGTCATTGCTGACGAGTCGGCAACTCAAAAGATGATTCGCTGGGGTTAACGATGTGTTGTCGGAGCTATCGGTTCCACATAGTGGCGAAAAGGAGCTGGAGTAAAACCGATAAATCTGTGCTGGCAGCACGGTGGTGGAGTAATAGGAAATATCGGTAAATATTTGGCTGTCGTAGGTCAACGAAGGCGATTTGGGGGAAACGAATGATACGTGACGATTCAGGCCATTGTCCTCTTTGATCGCACGTATACAGCTAAAATTCGAGATTTGACTAGACACAGTCCCTTTAACTGCGACTCCAAACGGGCGACCGCACAGGGGAGACGACGTGACGTTTTGTCCAAGGAGCTGGTGACTGATGGTGGTGAGATATCTGTTACGGTGGAGCAATATGCGTGCAGTTAGTTTTTAAACTGATGGTCTCCTTGTTGCGAAATAGGCAGTTTTCGTCTTCTGTCGTCGCCAATATTTCAAAAAGATGCTATATTCCATATGTAATTAAGGGTTTAAAATTCCACTTCTTTCGGTCTTAAATGGCAGCACTGCTATACGTGAATATCTTAAAAGCGGCCTTGAGGTATATGCACCTTTGATTATTTCGACAATGATGGTTAATTTCGGTGGGTTTGAGGGACAGTCTGCAATAACTGCTTTTACCAAGCGATCTGTGATTAATAATACACCCTAATGCTCGGCGCAGGCGCCAACGCCGGCTGGGCACAATACGTGGGAACTAATTTTTGTGTCCTTAGGTCATCAGGTCATAGATAGTCATAGATAGTCATTAGGTCATAGAGCCAACAGGTATATGCTGATGACAACTGCAATTGTTTCCCGGCTTTGGAACACATCTCATCGGCTAGAAGCCAAAGGACCGTGTGGACCCAGGGTCACTCTTAACCGTGATTCAGGTCACAAAAAGTTATCCTTTTGTCATAATGGTTATTAAGGACTTTATTTTTTCAACGGGGGAATCTCCTTGTCCACTAAGCACTCGTAATGACCGATTTTGTCCTCTTAACATGTGTACTGAAGCATAAAAGTTCTTCTTAATCTGACCTGAAGTTAATATGACGTGTTTGTAGTTTCTGTCTTTTCGCGCCCAAAAAATCTGACAAAAATCCGTCATCCTTGGAAAAATGTGTCGAAACTTGGCCAAAACTTATGTCAAGGGCCTAGCAATTTACGAAAGAAAATATCGAATTACAGATTCGTGACACTCGGCAAAATGTCCATGTCTAAAAGCTCTTACTTTATCTTGGTTTCCGGAAAACTTATGAGGCAGTTTGAAGGTTTTCGGACAAGGGACCACTTGACATGACTTAGGTCAGGGGCCTGACCTGAGGTGAGGCCAGCAAAATTGTGCGCAATGTGCAAGAAAGACCAAGGAAAAGGCAGTCAAAAATGTTGTGGCGCTGCGTTTGTCTGCTATCCTGCTGGGGCGCGGACTAAGCAAAAAAAAAATGGTGTGCGGTGTCGAGAGAGACAGAAAGCGTAGAATGGGAATTCACACACCACCGGCGGTTGGCAGCAGGGGCACAGTACGGTGCCAACTGACAGTCAGTGCGGTGCCAACACTGAGATTGTGCTCTTCTCCCGACTGCACGACTTCGCTCCTCTCCACGCACGAGCAAGCGATGATGATTGAAGCAAAGAACACATGTTAATCTCTTTTGCTTATCGTTGCAAGACAGCAAGCCAACAAGCACGAGGTAAGTCGACTATTAAGCGTAGAACTGAATCATCAGCTTTTTTAAATAACGGGGACCTGTGCCAATGACGTTGCCGTTTATGAAATCCACGAGCTCAGAGAATCAGCTCATTATCCCACCGCTGAAAAACTGCGCTGGCAAGGAGCGGTGTCTGCGGGCACGGTGCTTACGGTATGCGGCTAAATTCCACAAACATGGCTGTCTATGTCGACGCAAAACGATGGCGGGGCACCACTCATAGCAGCTGGAATAGCTTTTCCATCAGCTATCAGTTGTCAAGTACTCCCAGTCAGTCCACGGCACAGTCTCAGCCGGTACACATCCTGTACTCACTAGTACAGTCTTGTTTCCTGACGGCCCACATCCAGTTTCTCCGGCAAACTTCTGTCATCACAGGTAGCCTTGTAACCTCATGGTCCACACCCAGTACTCAGATGGTCTACGCCTGGTACTCATACGGTATACAACCGGCACTCATGTGGTACAAATTGGGTACTCGGACGGTCCACAGCCGATATTCACAGGGTACACATCCGATGTAAATCCGGTAGGTTCGTTATCCATTAAGTCACGGCGCGTCAAAGGTTTGTCTGGGATCAACAGTCAGGAGCTCGCTCATCCTTTGCTCTCATTCAGTATGCTCCGAAACTTGTGCAAACGGACTTCAGTGACAATTCTTGTCAGGAATAAATTGAAGAAAATAAACAAATGAGCGTCTAGGAATTTAGCGACCTCATTTCAATTTCCTTGTTGTTGACCTTTCCGGCGTGCCTAACAGTGACGTAGTCGTTCACGGCTCTTGCCATATAAGCCAAACATAGCAAAGAAAATAAATCATGCAAACAAAAATGACGGAGCACATTGCTTCAGATGTAAACGGGACGCATGAAGGATGGTGCGCTACGGATTTCATTGACTTGAGCGTGCTGCGGCCTCTGACCGCCGCAGGCAGATGGCCCCAGGCGGGCACAGAACGCTATCGAAAGGCTGTCCGTTCCTTTGCGGCTTGACAGTAACATTTGTACGTGTTAACCATGGAAGTGTTTATTTGCTCCCAGCAGTGGCATAGGTAGCCGTTTTAACCCTATTCCCGGAGGGCTAGACGGTATGGTCGATTCCCGGCAGGGGGGCGGACTCGGCCCCCCCCCCCTGAGATCTCGAGAACTACACGTCCGATTTCATCGCAACAAACGGCAATCGATTTGCCGTCACGTGAACTACATTTTTATAAAAAGAAATTTTCAAAATTTTGAAATTTGTGGATACAGGGGGGGCAAAAACGTCAAAATCGGGGGTACTTTTGGACTTCTTATAACTCCGTTGTTTATCGACCGATTTCGATGAAACTGGCATGAATCGAGAGATTATGGATAGGGCTTTTACCATGGGTCCGCAAATCTGAAATTTTGAGAAAATTCATGGGCGTTCACTGGGTTTCAAAAATAGGAGGATTAGTTTTCTAACAACGGAATGAACAAAAGAGGCAGACACCCTTTTTTTGGCTTCTGCTAGTCATGTTATATTAAAGAAGTGCAAATCGCATTACAATGTTTGTATAATGTTAGCATAGGCGGCGCCAGGGACATGAAACAGAGGGAACTGTCATGGTCACACGTTCTTCAGATCAACTTGTGACCTTTGACCTTAAATGACCCCCAGTGACCTTGGGATCACTTGGAATGATCTCGTGTGCATTTAATATTATCTTTAAATGTTTCCAATCATTTGAATTCACTCTATTCCAAAAAAAATATTTTATGGCTATTGCGATATAGGGTACGCGCACTGACATTTTAGGTCATAGCTCCGTGACCCGACCTGATATCAAGCTGAAACTTGGTACACAAGTAGAAGGCACCTTTCTACCTTATATGTATTCCGGGTTTGGTATTTGAAAAAAACGGCGCCGAAATTATTGCAAAAAAACAAGTTTTGAATTTTGACTTTGACCTGACCTTGTAAAATGACCTCAGATAAACACAATTACATCTGCACATTGCCCAACTATTTAGCTATACATCCATATGAAGTTTTAAGTTCTAGCTTTAAAACTCTGTTTTTGGCAGACATTTTCATTTTACCCTCAACATGGCCAAAAATGGCATGAGGTGCCTCCCAAAAACGTTGCCTGGCTCCGCCCCTGAGCAAAACAGAATTTTGAAATTTTGTCACAGCACGTAGAAAGAATAGCTAGGAAAAGTCACGAAGTTTCGTGAATCTGCGTTAAAAAGCCTGGAATTGGCAAGCAAAAAACCCGAGGGGGGCGGATTCCGCCCCCCTCTGTCGGGAATAGGGTTAAATGCGCTTAGCGTAATCCTACTAACGTCCGTTGAAGCAGAACTGACGGTCATGATGCTGAAACTCTCTGTTCTGCGTTGTTAAAATCAGGAGGAAACGTTTTCTCGCGCTTAAGTACTCCCTAAAGACCTAGGCCTCACCTGCTCCAGTGATGAGTGGCCAAGGCAGCCATGCATCTCCTTATTTCACGACTCGCGAGCATGGCAACAGTTGGTATGACAAGCAGATAGCAACTGCAACTAATCGCACTTCAGTACGCTCCAGGTCCTTGGTCCTGGGGCCATTATAACACCGGCTGTGTTGTGTGAGTCATGGAGAAAGTGAAATCAAAATGACCTGCGTGACTCAGCAAAACCTGTCATGGAGGAAATGTCACGTGGAACAACGTCCGTCTTTTGCAAAAACTGACATTTCGAAGCTAATGAGCTGCTGGTGGTAAAAATAAGACCAGTTTTAGCTAGAAAAATCACAAGAGCAAAATACAGTTCAGAACCATCTTCTGCACATTGCCGTTGGCCAATATTCATATAGCGCAGGGAAACGTTGCCATTATCCAGTGTTGCCTGGCAGTGATTCCCCCGATGTGCCACGACAAAACGCAGGTTTGGTGGAGCAATAGCTATAGCAAAACTTGCGTCAGTCGCTTAACGGTTTATATTAATCCTATTCCCGGCAAGAGGGCTGAATCGGCCCCTTCTGGTTTTTTCTTGCCAATTCTAGGGTTTTTGACGCAGCTTCACGAAACTTCATGATTTTTCCTAGCTTTCCTTCCTACGTTTTGTAACAAAATCTCGTAATTTTGTTTTGCTCAGGGGCGGAGTTAGGCAACGTTTTTGGAAGGCACCTCAGGACATTTTTGTCCCTGTTGAGGGTAAAAGGAGAATTGCTGTCAAAAGTGGCGTTTTTAAGATAGAACTTAATACTTTATATGGATGTATAGGTAAATAGTTGGGCGACATACAAACACAGTTTTGTTTGCCCCAGACCACTCCACAAGATCAAGTCAAGGTCAATAGTCAAAATTTGGTTTTATAGCAAAAGTTCTGGCGCTATCTTTTCAAACGTCAAATCAGGAACATGTGTGACGTAAACAGGTTTCCTCTATTTGTGTACCAAGTTTCAGCTTGATATATGGTCAGGTTACGGAGCTATGACCTAAAATGTCAGTGCGCGCACCCTATACCACAACAGCCATAAAATGGAATTTTAGAAACAGAGAGAATCAAATGATTCGAAACGTTTCCAAATAACATAAAATGCACGCATGATCATTCGAAGTTACTCTAAGGTCATTGGAGGTCATTTGAGGTCAAAGGTCGTAAGCTGACTTGAGAAACATGTCACCATGACAGTTCCCTCTTTTCATGTCCTTGGCACCGCCTGTGTAAACATTCCACAAACATTGTAAAACAAACATTGATTTGTACTTCTTCAACGTGACATGACTATTGGAAGCCAAAAGTGTTTTTAACTTTACTTTTCATTCCGTTTTTGAAGATCTAATCCCCAGATTTCTCAAACCCTGTGGAGGCCAATAAATTTTCTCAACATTTGAGATGCATGGACTACCGGTGAAAGTCCCATCCATAATCTCTCGATTCACGACAATTTCATCAAAATCGGTCCGTAAACAACAGAGATATAACAATTCAAAAAACATCTCCCATTTTGACTTTTTTGCCCCCTGTATCTGCCCCTTTCAAAATTTTAAAAACCCTTTTCATAAAAATATAGTTTATGTCATGGCAAACCGATTGCCGTTTGTTGCGATGAAATCGGATGTGGAGTTCTCGAGATCTCAGGGCGGGGGGAGGGCAGAATCCGCCCCCTGCCGAGCATTGGGCGTACCGTCTAGCCCTCCTGGAATAGTGTAAAGGCTCTAGTTTGGCTGCTCTGAATACCCCTCGGACGCTTAAACTCGTTTCTTCAGCCCAGCCCCGTAGAACGTCACAGTCGTCACCTTCCGCTGGACGCAAGTGCGCTCGGCCGGCCTCGTTAACAATAATCTTTAGATTATTTATCGACGCATGACTGCTGAGGTCATTAGCTTCGCCACACCAACACGGAAGTGGGGCCCATGAAGGTTTCCTTTGGTAGGGAGCGAACCAGAAACCTTTCGATCCAAAGTCCACGCCCTTACCACTTGGCCACGTTCGTCCCCGCTCCGCCGTAGCCACGGCCGGCCGCGGCCGGCTGGGTATGGCTCCAGGCGACAAACTTCTCTGAGTGGCTCGCTCCGGGTTCGAACTCCGGAACGGGCACCGCCCAAACGGTCCCCGACCAGTCAGCCGGTCTCCGGCGGGCCGCGTCGTGAAGCTGCGCGACACGGCAGAAATCCTCCACAGTCGTCTGGTAAAGTGCGTACGAGAAAATTGCTTCTTTTTTAGAACACCGTTAGCGGAGTTTGGATTTCCGTGCCATTTTCAGCTCTGCAATGAGTCTGAGGCCAGCACCATCCAGACCATCATTTCGGCTAGATTTATGTCTCACCATTCCTCACTGTCGGACCGCTCCTGGCCATCTTCTGCACGGCAGCTAGGCTAGCCGTCTGACAGGGTGCGTTGGTCGCCGGGGGAGGGGGGAGGGGAGGGCCGGAGCGCCGGCTCGGCCGGTCCGGCGCCGGTCCGTCTTCCCTGGCGACCGTCGATCGAGGCGGAGGAATTGGCCCGAGTGGCGCGCGGGAAGTGGCTCGTGCCGTGCGTTGTCGGCGGCCGGCACGATCTACTGCTGACGGGCTAGGGAGTCGGTCATGGCGTCATTCGGAGGCCTGGAACGGTCGCAGAGCGCCGGCAGTGTGAGTGGAACCGTTCGCTGGCGGGACCTGAGGTGTGAGTGGATCGGTCCGCAGGAGGGACCGACAGTGTGAGTGGATCGGTCCGCTGGCGGGGCCCACAGTGTGAGTGGAACGGTCGTTATGGGTGACACCCATGTCTTAGATTGAGCTATACTGACTAACTCAAAAAATTACGCAACGCTATTTCTCGGTGACATGCCCTCAGGGAAGAAGTTGTAGGTCCGTGGTCTGCAAATGTAACGACTTCAGATTTTCTCACAATACATGAAAATTTCAGTGATCAGCTCTGCAAAATTTCGTAGTGATCGGATCAAGTTCGGGGCAACTTGCTAGAAGCCTCAGGGTGGGTTGCACTTCCGTGCTGGCGAGGGTTAACGTTACGCGTAATATCAACGAGTACATATAGGTATTCCATCATTTAGCTTGTGCTTTTGATGGACCATAACAGGTAGATGTTGTTTGTGGTATTGCAGGATGAAGGCCTAGGTGTGTGTACAACGTGGGTCACCATTTTCCTGAGACAGACGTATGTTGGGAGCCTATGGACATTTTTTTACACTGAAGTATGTAAAAAAATTCTAAAGGCTGTAAAAAAGTACGTAAAAAAACATCCTAAGGCTGTAGCTACAGCCCTAGGGTGTTTCTAATGTCCGATTTGTACGCAAGAAACGGCACGTCCCATGTGGGACGCACATTAGCCTTTGATGTGAGCTGTGACCTGACGTATAGCATTGAGCCGCAGTAATCTCATATATACGGTTTCGTATCGTTGAGGAGAATCGATTGCCCTGGGAATCAGCAGAGTCGGTGCATTGCGGTTGCACCGGTTTGGCCGCAACCAATGGATTGGTTGTGGAGATACTGAGTAGAAGCATCTGAGCCCCTCTCCTCTTTCCCCCCAGCAAGTGCAATGTGATGAAATATCCCTGCAGTTGCCGGTTTAATATAGGTCACAGACGACATTTTGGCGATGTTTCTGCTTTCTTCGTGAATAGGCGCTTCATAGTGCTGGCCGTGGTTGAGCGCACGTTTGCATCACTGGCATCCAGAACTGGACAAGTGTGCCTTTGAAAGTTGGACTTCCATTCGGACACGAAACTCACTGTGAGTGTGCTGGCCTGGCCTGGAGCTCTGCAATCATGAAGGATCTAAAGTCCACTTGTAATCCTATTTCTCCATGCAACGCTGCTGGCGCAATTCTCTCTCTCTCTCTCTCTCTCTCTCTCTCTCTCTCTCTCTCTCTCTCTCTCTCTCTCTCTCTCTCTCCCTCTCTCTCTCTCTCTCTACCCATCTATCTACCTATCTCTCTATCTATCTCCCCCTCGCTTCCTATTTCACTCTGTTGACGCGCCACTAAAGGCATGCCTTTTTGTCAGGTTAGGCCTCGCGGCAGCGTGCTGTACCGCTGTGCCCGTATCTGCCTCGGTACCCGTACCGCCGCCAAGCCCACGACGGTCTGACGCGCGCCGAACAGCTCGAGATCGGCGGCACACCGGCGGGGACTGTGGAGATGGAGCAGCGAGGCGTCTCTGTCATCAAGGTAAAACACCGCCGGACGCAGCGCGAACAGCCCACGTCCCGCCGGCGGCCTGACGCAGTCCTCACTTTTTCACCAGTCAGACGAAGCATGGGTGCCAATAATTTCTCGACCGCAATCACACACACTCTCTCTCTCTCTCGGCATCTCCCTGCTCACGTGGTTCATTCGGAACCACATTTTCCCATCAATCTTCGTTTTTTCGCGCTCACTCTGTCTCCCTCTACCACCTTCGCTTTCGCCCTCTCTTCCCCTTTCCAACTCCCTCTCCGTCTTTTCATCCCCATTTTTCCCTCCCATCTCCCTCCTTCTCCTCCCTCTCTCTTTCCCCTCTCGTGCTGTCTCTGCCTGTCCATTGATCATTCGTGACTGTAGAAATTCATAAACAACTGGCAGCGAGACGGCGGGGGCTTGAGTCCAAGTCGCGACGTCACCGTTCACGCCATGTGCCGGAAGGGAGGGTCGCGGTCCGGCTGAGACGGTGCAGTCGCGGCCCGGTGACCGTGCTGACCGAGTCAGACGAGGAGAGAGAGAGTGCGGCGCGACAGGTCAGGCACGGCGCCGAGCACAGGCCGGTGGCGGGCCGAGATCAAAAGGAACTTCGCCGAAATTAATTCGGCAGGCCTCGTGACAGCGAGATTTCGACGGTCTTTACGATGGAGGTACGTGTGGGCTATTTGTTTCACCCCTATGTGAACATATGACGAGGTCAGTTGTGCTTGGCATTTTTATAGGCGTTTTTCCGTTGTAGGCACTAATCATCCTTACGTCATGCACGAGGGCATACCACAATTTCGGCAGTTTACGTCTACAATTATTCGGAGATTTATCCTCGTCAGTCGCTCGCTGCGCCCGCCTCCTCTCTCCGGCTGAAAGACGAAACGATATGTATTATGAAACAGCATCAGAAGACAAAGGGCAAGAAAAGATTTAGATTTCGGGATGTAATGAACTCGGACGTATTGAATAATTCGTCCTATGTTTTAAGCAGTCCAGAAGATCGCAAGCTTTCAGTTTGACCAAAAATTTCACTCAGTCTCTCCCAACGCAACGTCACGTCAAGAAGGAAGCTTTTTCTACCTGATTTCGTCATATCTGACCCTTCCAACTGGATTTTAAGAGACCAAACAACTTACTTCATTGTGGCCGAACTTTGTTATAAGCAGACTCGTTGTAAGACTGCTTATTTCTTAGTATTATCATATGTCTCAGTACACCTTTCTTGTCCCCTGGTCAAATTTTTGGACTCGTTCTTCGGAGACATTGTTCTTTAAAGTTCCTTTAGAACTGTGTTCTTGTCTTCCTCCATATAGCCGTGACTGGCTTGCTCTCCCTCGCATAGCATCTAGGTCAACTTCCAGCACAAAAAGTTGTGAAAAGAGCGGTGTTATTTCACTGATATATTCAGTAAAACTGGAGCCTGGAGCAAACTATACTTCTTTGCCGCATAAGTAGCTGAGCGATGTCATCGTATGTAAGGCTTTGCAATATGTGAACGCAAAACTCTCCGAAAATCCAGCATTTAATCGTCTGCACACGACATCAAAAGTCCCAAAGCTTCGAATTTCCAAAACGACTTTAAGAACTTTATCACGCCAGCATACACGACACGCCCTTAGTGCTTTCAAAAACGATTATTCAGGGATATCCGTGCACCGAGCACGGTGCTCAGAACTCACCCATATACCACAGCTCATCTTGCGAGCGATCTCCGATCAGTTTAACTGGAGACTTCCTTCATTTCCCGGCTATTGAAAGCAGGCTGGCTCCGCTTGTTTACGAAAAGAAGAGCCCCGTCTCCGTTTCTCCGTCTCTGGCGAGCGCTGGGTAGCTCTGCCCAGGCGCGGGACGGTGACAGCTCGACACGGCCGGCGTGCCGCGTCTCTCGGATGATCGCGCCGGCGCGAGGCGGCCGCCTGCGAAACTTGTAACAGGACCGAGCGGGGTTCCTCTCTCAAGAACAGGAGAGGAACATTTACTGATTGAGCGGCGCTGCTCGTATTGGATCTGACACACCGGCGCGGCGGCGCTCACAGACGCTGGATCCTGGCGGCCCGGGCAGGAAATGACCCCCAGCCTCGCCCCCACACGGGTGGGGGTGCCGTGGTGGAACAGTCGCCGGTCATCCTCGATGACTCAGGCAGGAGAAACCGGCGTTCACTGCTCGTGATTGTTCAGCCAACACAGCCCTGTTTTGGCTTTTACAGGACATTTGGCAGGGTCCTGTAACCAGTCAGCTAAGTGCGAACGCTGAGCATATGGGCTTTTCCAAAACGCTGAAGTTCTCCAATTTGGCTCTGAATCGATTCGAATCGACTACGACTCCGAAATTTTCACCTTTGTCTCGACTCAGAATCCAAACCGATTCCCTTGAAAACTACAGCTACTCGGAATTAGAGTGACATTGCTGACTTGTAATCTTTGAATCATAACTGAGTCAGTTCACATTTTGAAAACCGCTGCTAATCATACTCGGAATCGATTTGGTGAACCAGGTGGTAAATTGATTCATCTGAAGATGAATCACCCACAAACCTGTCAAGGTGAAGTGGAAAGTTCCCGTGAAATGGGACTTTATACCAGCTCATTGTTGAAACTTCTTCCCGTCGATGATTTCGATGAACACACGGTTTTTTTCTCACTACGGTTTTATATTTGCAACTCAATCTGCGCACATACACGAACACAATTAACACATATGCGGCATAAGTAGACAGTACGCAACGCACTCAAATATATATGAAAGTGTACGGTATGGAATGCGTAAGTACACAGCACGCTACGCTTACCACACGAATGACGTAGGCTCTGAATGGCAAGAATAACTACAGTAAAGCACCTTACCGAGTACAGATTTACCTCGACGTTCGTACGTCACTGACGGCATTCCTACAGGGTAGAACCCGAAGAACTGAAACCCATAACTTTTCAAAGCCTTCAGGTCACCCTGTTAGTTTTGCTGCCCCTTTTTGTATGTCATGATTGCGGCGAACGATGTCATAGAATGTTTCAATAAATGGTCGACCTAAAGATTTTGAGCAGCATCGGGTAGGTTGCTTGGCAGGAAGGGTAATTAAGTGCTGCATTCTTGTGTCAGCACCATGTTCTGCCAGGGCGATGTTTTTTGTAATGACCGCTTGAAGTGGCGGCTGGTGTTTTCATTATTTAGAGCTAATTTTAACTGCTTCCCAAGTAGGAGATGCCATCAAGACACTGGAAAATGATTATCAAATACATTAAGTGGTAAATGCTACTAAGAATTACCAAGTGGTTACTTGTTTAAAGTGGTTAAAATAAGCGTTGTAATTAATTTCAACATTATAACTGGATAGATCACGAAATATCTGGACGGAGAAAAATTCTTTACGTGCGAATGCTTTCCTAGACCACAGACACTCAGTGAGGAGACACTGGGCGTTTGCGGGGAATAGGCACTGAGGCGTGGCTGTCTGCTAGACTTCCCACCAGTCTTAGCGCAGTCAGAGCGGCCGGAGAGCCATGCTTGAGGTATTTGGCCGCCTTACAAACCGTCAGTCGGAGCGTCGCGGCGTTCAGGCCGGCGTGAAGTGACGGATTGTGATTCTCCACAGCATTCGCCGCCAGCCCGGGAGGCGAATGCGGTACAATAGCCAATAGCCATTGTCTTCATCTGGCTGTGGCTGGCGGCTTCGGGAGAAATGCTTGCGAATTTCCTTTATTATAGCGCATTGTTCCGCAGAGGCATACGAGCCCCTCAAAAACGGAGGGGAGCATCGACAGATTCGGAAGGCAATTCCTTTCAAACGCAGCCAAAGGATTGCTCTGAAGTGGGGAAACGTGGCACCCAAGCTTTGCCCATTCTTATACTTGTGTTCTGTGTTGAGGCAGTAAATGCCGTAAATATAAAGTATATTTTGTAGCATTTGAATACAATGAAATGAAATGACATATTTTGTAGATAGGGTAAGGGGGATGCACCCACAATTGCTATCATCTCACAGTATACGATATGCAAAAGTGGTGTGAGAAAGCGTGAAAAGAAGAAAAAAAGAAAGCGTGGTTTAAGCGTGATAGAAATCGTTATTTCAGATGGTGAAAAACATTTCTTCCAAATGTTGGAATGTCACTTTTCCACTAGCTCGTGCGTATGGTACAACATTTCGCCTCGATGCTTTTTGATTTGGGAAAACATTTTTGACCATGGGTCGACACATTTCACCAAATCATGCGCAAACGGTCATTTGGACAAAAATACGACTGGAATTTGCAGAAAGCGTTTCAGACTGCTACTGCTGTTAAATCAGAAAAGAGCATATTAACAAGTTTCAGACGGAAGAATTTTTTGGGCCATCGTCCTCGTCCTGTGCGTGAATACAAGACGAAGAAGATAGTCCGAAAAATTCCTCCATCCGTAATACCAACACCTCGTCTCAGCCACTCCGTAAAACCAACAAGTTCTGCTTTGCCTTGCCTAGGGCTGAGGAAAGCCATTTGCACCCACAATATTTTCATTTCGTATTCGTTTTCATTGGCTTCCAAAAGTTTTACGCAAAATGCAACCTTTCTTGAGGTCTCATTTTTACGGTTGGACCGCATAAACTCTTCTGTCTCCTCATGGTCTTCTTCCTCTATATTATAATCCAAGTGTGGGGGAAAGAATGGTTTTCATTTGCCCTCCACGTTCTGGCACACAGCAGGATTTGGAAACAATAGTACAGCAGCCGGGCCGGAATAACTCCCCAGGACCTTGGTCACTGTTGAATTTCTGTCCTGGAGCTTCGGTCTTGGGCAGAACTTGCAACAGCGACCTTGGTCCTGCAAAACTATTTTACTGACCCCGTGCGGTATTGTATATTAGCGCATCATTCAATCCAGGCTCTCCAATGCCAAATCTTAAACCTCATCTGAAAAAATAAATGATACCTACGTTGTCCCGTACGTTCTGTTGTACTTTCCGCACATGTATATGTGAAGTGCGCGCTGGATAAACAGCAGAGAATGTTTTATTTGGCCTAATTGCCTTCCTGCCCTCGAAAGTGAACATAGCTTAGTCTTTGGAATGGACGCAGGGTCGGGTTTTCCATCACTTTCATTGGTCCTTTCAGTGAGCGCGGTAAACTCTCGTCGTGAAATCGATTGGTTCCACGTGACTCGACTGGTTTGCTGCTCCCGTTCGGTCGGACTTTGTGCCGGATACGGCGACAGCACGGTGACTTGCACTTCCTAGAAGCCTGGCGCTCGCTGCCGTGGTGCAAGAGAACGGTCCAACCGACGTCCGAGTGAGATGGTGGAGGCAGCATCCTGTTGCGAAGCTGCAGTTCACGTGACGTCAGCAAAAGCAACGTGGGAATACTTTGTCGCCGAGGGCTCTCTTTTTTCTAATGACCATCTATTGATCAAAGCGGAAGACAAGGGCCTGTTCAAGCACTCTTGAGCCGACTGAAACAGTTCAGCCACTCGCGCGGCCCCTGCCAGCTCCTCGGCTGGCCAGTGGGTACGGGAACGGTGACTGGCATACACAGCGGTCTGTTGATGTTCCTCTCTGGCAGCGGGCCCGCTAGGGACGTCCTGGCCGAGACACCGCTGATAAACACTAACCAGCCCACACCTCCTGTTAAGACAACCGCCTTCTAGCGGGCCGTGTACCGCACGACTCGGCCCCGTGACGGGGTACACTGGTTTGCCTTCATCGGCTCCTTTCTAAAGCAGATTCCTGACTCAAAGGTTGTAATTTCCAAGCCAGTTGGAATGTAGTTACGCATGCATTGACGGCCTAACACACGCAATAACTGGAGATGCATTTACCTAACAGTTGCCATCTCACAGTCGGTTTGGTTCGCGAGAGAGGCATTAGATACTGGGTCACTTCTCCGTTCCTCGTTGTCTCTGTGAGCCTTAATTGGATGATTTGAATGTTCGGCGAAATATTTGCTTTTGGATTATGTTCTGTAGTCTACGTCACTTATCAGATCTATGGCAAGTATTTGGGTTCCCAATATTTTCCCTTTTCAAATATCTCAATATTCAGATGTTCAAATATTGTATCTCGCATTTCAAGTAATTAATTAATTTGCAAGTAAAGTGGAATCAGAATTGTTATTCTGTTCTACTTCCTCTAACAGTCACACACACAGAACTCCATGAGCTGCATGGCAGAGCACTTGACGTGTTCAGGGTCTCAGAAATATTCATGCCGCTTTTTACGCAGTTTTTGTACATCAGGGACAAGGGCGGCGGAAGAGGGGCAGCGTGAACAGTTGCCTCGTTATCCCAACGTTACTGATGTGAGGAAAAAGTATGCTAGTACCACCAAAATCCCCCTTCCATGCAAGAGCTTCGAGGGCCACGACAGAAACCGAAAAAGTTCATGTGGAAATAAAGAAAACGATTTAAATATCGAACAACTTGGAACGAAAAGTTTACAGCGCAAAAACGCAAATCAACACACAGATCACGTGTCTTTTCATACTTCACTCTGTTAGGAAACCTAAGCTACTTTCGGGGGGAAGGCTTCTGACAGGTACACCCACAGTTCTTTAAAGCGGCTCAGGAAATGAGCCTGGCCGGGCTGCACTGAGCAGGAGTTTAAACTCCGCGGGGGCCTTGGCTCCGGTGTCGGGAGGGCCTCCGGCCGTATGGATTACGCCCAGAACCGGCTCAATGACCCGAAACCTGTCGAGGGGCCGCACACGAAGGACGAGGTGATTCGCGCTGAGTCGGACTTCAGATCCTGTGTCGGGACCTCCGCAATTCCGTCCCGAGCGCCTCTTACCGACTGCATCCGAACGGAACCCAGTGGCCAGGAGCCTATAGTTTTCTGAAGGTCCTCGCGGAATGAATCCGGGCGACCTGCACAGGACCAGAGTCCGGATCCTGCTTGGAGTCCTCGACTTGTAGCCAGAAGAGGGCCTCGTACGGAGAACGCCCGAAAGTGACGGAGAGATCGAGACCTGACGATTATTTTTAAAAGTCCCTCGCGATATGTACCTGAGAGCCTTGCAATGAACCTAAAGACGTACCCTGCTAGGGGTCTATGGATTCCGGCTCCGAGAGAGCCTCGCACCGATTACCATTACGTTGGTCTGCGCTGAATGGGAGCCCAGACCCTGTTCGGAGACCTCCGCAATGCCGTCGGGAGGAGGGCATCTCTTACCCATTACACCCAAAAACAAGCACCCAGAGACTAGGCAGCAATGTTTCAAAGAGCCTCATACAACGAACCCGGGTGACTGGGGTGAACCGAGATTTCGACCATGCGATGGGGCCTCGGCTTGCATCTGGAGGTCTTCGCACAGATGGTACACCAAAGCGACCCAAAGATCAGGAATTTATAATTATTCAAAGGGCCTGAAGAAATAAACCCAAAAGGCCGGGTATGAACCAGTCCGGAGTCCGCCACGGGATCCCGGGTTGCATCCGGAAGAGGGTCTGGTATAAATAATGAAATATAGAAAATGCCCGAAAGCGACACAAGAACCGAGGCTGGCACCTTTTCAAGGGCAGTGTATTGGCGTTGGAATCGGTGGCATGGAGTCATTCCGGAATGATTCCACCATTTTGGTGAAATGAACTGAATTGGGAATCATTCCTCGCGGAGCGAAAAGGAACTGAAATGCTTCCTTTTATTTTTCCAGTGAATTGGAATTACAGTGGTTTTAAAAAGGTTTAAGTCGCCCAAAACGTTTCAACAGCTACTATTGTTTAAGTGTGATCTCACTGTTATCTCGCTCTCTGCTCTCTGGATGTGTGCGGTTTCACCACAGTTGCTAGGCAACGACGAGATGGTGGTGAGGGCGGCGGGTGTCATTTTCCGCGGCGGCCGGCGCTGGCATTGGTGTGAACCAGGGGTGTCGATTTGTATTCTTTTGCGAGGGCCATGCCTGGCGTTGTTGATTTTCGCAACACTCCCATTGTTGATTTTGCCCCCCTCAGTGTTTGGCTAGCCCTCCCTCCCCAATATTTTCAGCCGGTTTTGAAGTGAAATGGGCAATAATATCGAAAAGAAGGGAGTATTAGATAACAGATGGGCAGAAAATGGAGCATTTAACATAAAGTGATGTATCTATTTTTCTACGTCCTAGCTATATATGTGCCTATGTACATGGGAATATATGCAATTTTTATTTGATAAATAGTAGCAAAGAGATTTTAAACTTCGCGTCGTCAAAATAAAGTGGTCTAAATCCGTTGAGAAATCCGGAGGTTAGACTGTCGGGCCCTCGGCTAGGCCCTCCCTAATCATTTACAGAAATGGATGCCCCTGGCGTGCACTGTGGGTTTGAAGGTGTGGGGAGTGAAGGAATGTTGATTTGCGTTCTTCTGGAGGGCTCTTGACCCTAACGAGGATCTTGACCCATCCAAAATCTGTTTCACCTCCCAATATTTTTTGCCTGTTTTAACAAGGGAAATAGACGATATTAAGCAAAAGGGCAGCCATTGATACGAGATAGGCAGGAAGTGTAAAATAAGGCATAAAATGATCTAAATCATTTAGATAAGAAACAGTGACGGATTTTGTAGTCAGACGGGCACAATGTTCACGGGCGTCGGTTTCTATACGCCTGGTACTGCTAGGGGACCTACCAATATTGATTTGAGCTTTACCGATTCTCCTCTTGGCTTGACCAATGTTTATTTTTCGGGGAAAAATCTTAAGCCACAGTTGAATGTAAAAAGGGCAGCCGGGATAAAAGAAGAAGCAAAATACACGAGTTTCATATAATAGAGTGGTAGTAGGTGAAACTACCCAATGAACGTCACCCTGTGTAATTGCGCCACCTCCCATTATCTCCTAATTGAGACATCTGGTTGCAAGACAAAAAATATTTTCTGAGAGAGATGGCACGGCTGCAGATTTGATCTTTTCCTCTTCCTGCCCGGCAATGGTTCAGACGTATGGTGAATCCGCAAAATTTCAGTGCAAGTTTGATTTTTGGAGCTTGTAATACCCCTGTATACCTATGCTATCAATGTTGTGAAGGAAAATTGATTTTTTACAGTGCCTCCGTTGTGGAATTACGTTTTCTGTTTGACCAGAGTAGTGGTGATACGTGCACACGTCTTTTTATCTGCGACTAGTTTTCTTATAACAGAATCTATGTCAACAATGTGACCGCGCGGGTCCAGCCGCATTTCCTAAGATTTTAATGAGAATTTTCCTTTTTGGCATGCCATTTTCCTAGATGCAGCATTTCGCTGGTTTCCATAACCAAACATTGTAATAGCACTGTTTTCTTTCGCACATCTCTATGTGCAGCATACAAAAAAGGAAAAATACTGCGCGCCAGGTACAGTCAGTAAACAATACAGATAAACAGCCGAGCGGGGCGCAGTGCTCATCGCAGGCGGGACGAGTGGCGGCCGTGCCCGCGAGGCGATGGCCAGACGAGCGAGCCAGCGCGCCAGCTCAGTCGGCCAGACCCTGCTGTAGCCCTTGCAAAAAGACATGTTTTGAATAAGACTTTATGTAATTGAAGGATGTTTTGAGTCTTTGATTATCTGTTCCAATACATTTCGGCTCGTACACTATTTTTTAGGTATTTGGCCATTTGGCCATGGCCTCCTGGTATGGCCATTGGCCATGGCCATACCAGAAGCGCTGCGTATTTGCACACAGTGTCACGTAAAACGGTAATATATTCAGTGCTATAGAGGTACGTTATAGTATGCACATAAAGTACGAGGTTATTTGCTACGAAATGATAACATCTGTGCTCAGGAAGTAAAGAGAAGCGAAGTATTCATTTTATTTTTTGTTTGCTGAAGGTAGTTATGATTTGTCAAAGTTAGTTAATTAAATGAATTAGGTATCCACAGACGACAAATTTGTCCACACTCATAAACAGCCTGCAGACCTTTTCTGAAAAGGATTCAACGAAAAACCGTTCACAAGACTCGGGAAATGTTTGAAAGACCCATTATTGTTTTTTTTTAATCTTCTTTGAGACCAATTTGACCAAAGAGGGAACTCATGCGGAGTCTCGGCGAAGAACATGGGCCTTCTTCATGCAGTAATGAGGCTTGTACAGGGTCTCACCGGAAACCAAGCGCTTCCGGAGGGTTTCGAATGTAATGAGACCTTTTGAGAATGATATAAGGTCTTTGAGTTCTATATAAGACCCATTCTGCGCGGGCACGGCAGTCATCTTTGGACGTCGTGCTGGTGTTGCAGAAACCTGTTACCTGTGTACTCGTATGATATTTCTTTTTTCTAGCTGTGTTATTCCCCTATGCCCCCAAGTGAAAAGTGCTGTGAGCAAATTGTAGTGTACCAAGTTATGAATGAGTGGTGAATTCGGAAATATTGACAAAGAACTGCGAAGCAAGAACTGAGAATTATCTAATTTACTTGCAGCGGTCGTGCAAATGGGCAGGGCGATCAGTTGCTTACCACAGCCACTTTCCTTTAGTAATTAGCTGATACATTTTCCAAAGCAGTCTGTATTCTGAGGCTTCTGCATGTACAATGATTTCAAACAAAGTCATATTTTGGGTGTTTGTCCGCAAATGAGGTGCGCCTGTCCACTCACAATGCCTTATATCTACATGTATGCATGTCATGAGTTACCGCGTTTTTGGAGAGGGGATTAGTGTTGCTATGATCCAGATATTTTCCAGATTTAACACAGATCTATGCGCACGCAAAACATTTGTAACACCAAGAGAGGTTCCTAACCCCCTTATCTGAAATGAAATGCCCAGCTTTGTCCACATACCGCTTCCAGTCACCAAACTTACCATTCTTAACCCAAAGGCTAATCTTTTGTGCTCATTACATTTTGGAGTCAGATTCATATCTTTGTACTCTTATTTTCATGTTAGTGCTTCTATGCCAACGCTCAGAACATGTCAGTGAACTGTTTTTACTGTTTTTACTGTAGATTGATCGTACTGATTTTGCCAAAGACTAACATTTTCTATTTCAAGTCAATGGCCGGCTAACAAAGAGACCACAAAGTCAAGCCTTGGCCAAATTCTGTCGCGCAAAGAATGAAGTGTACATACCTGCTAAACGATGTAAGTACATTGCATCCTTTGTGAAATGTACATACCACTTCTAGGTACAAACAAGTATTGGAAAATCCCCGAAAAAAATGTGATGAACAGCATGCTGAATAGCAGTCATTTTTAAAACAATGGGAAATTTACAAGTTTTAGGTGAAAGTTGTCAGCCAGGGGTTTTTTCATCAGCAGCTAGTCGGTTAACATATGGGGAGATGTAAAGGCAGTATTAAGGCTGGGGACATGTTCAAAGACCCTCTGCCCCATTAGCAGGGGTCGCGGATGAAAGGGGAAGTGTAACCAACCCATATCTCGGGTCAAAATTTAGCCCTAGCCCGTACAGGGCCTTCTGCATAACTCGGACGTAAAGGGGATGGTACGACTCCTCCCCGGCCATTCCCACACCATTCGTCTTAGAACGTCGCGGAAAAAAACAACTTGTTGCGCGCGACGAGATCTCGCGACTGCTATCTCTTTCTTAGGTTTCAGGACAGCGGATGACATGCCAGGTCGGCTCAAAGATCAAAAATTGTCAGAAAGTGGTGCTTTTTGGAATTTAAACGCAAATGAACGCCAAAGCACAAATGATGATGAAGCGAAATGGACATCATAGTGTTACGCAGTTAATTACGAGTCTGTCTGTATCCCAAATGACTATATTTTATCCATGGAGTCCCACCCAGGTTATGCTAGGTCAATCCTTGTCAAGCGGGATCGTCGGCCTAAATGCGTTCTCGGAGCTGCAGACGCATTTTTGTAGATAATAGATGTTAAAGTCAAATGTAGGATCTCAGCCAACAAACACTGTTGTCGAATAACATATAAAGGCCATCTAAGGTCATCCAGAGTCATCTCAAGTCAACCAAGGTTATCTGAAGCCAGTGACCCAGAATGACCTCGGATTTGCTAAAAATCGTAGCTTGGATGCCTTAAAATCGTTTTTCGAGTTGACATCCAACACAAAATCTAGCTTTATGCATACTATGGCATCGTAGACCCATCACTCCACGGCCGACGCCGCTCCGCCCGTCGGAGCAAAAGTCAGGCGTTCGCTGCATTGCGCCCTCTTTTGATGAAATGAAAGATAAATTGCACCAACTTTATATCATGCGATTCCTGTCACCTGTAGCAAAACTAACACATAGGTTGTTCACAGTATCTATTTCCTATCGCATTCCCAAAGATAAAAAGTAAGGTGTTTTCCGCCATAGCTCATGACCTCAGTTCACACCCTCGATAATTCGGGCAGTGACCATAATCCTATTCTATCTGTGTATAGTATTATATCATCTACTTCGGCCAAAAATAATTCGCCCGGAAAAGATATTGATTGTATGGATGCGAGACAGGTTTTGGTACACCATTGCCATACACCGAGATACAACATCCGATCTAGGAAAGAACCAGAGCATTGATCACAGCGAAGATATCGGACGGCGGCCGGTAACTCTTTAGATGTGATTAGCCACTTAGAGTTCCGGAACAGTTCCTAGTAATGGCGGTTACGTGGGAGTCCCAGTTGAGACAACGATTAAAATTCAGTGCCAGAGTTTTAACTTCCGAAACGGGGAGACGATAGTCACCGCGAAGTTTTACCGTGAAATTAGGGGCGTTGTGCAGATTGTGTGCACTACCCAACAACCTGAATGGCACAGAGGTACATTTCAGTGCGTGTGTCCCGCACACACCAGACTGAAGCTATTGGCATGCAAAACAGCCACGTGTACCGAATGGCACGTGTCATGTGCTCCTGCCCGCCGGCTCTTAACATCCCAGTTGTTGCGTCATCGGTCACCACTTGCACTTCTTGTACGCTGATAAAGACGCAGGCTTCCAATGACGCTATATCTGAGCGCACAGGCGAGGGGAGAGGGGTCTCGCTCCGGTGATCCCTCCCACCCGGCGTCGCCTGCAAAACTGCCTGCCGGTCGGCTCGTCACGGGGCCGATCGGCCGACCACACACATCGGCACCGGAGCATTTTTTGCGGGTGGGGCGGCCGGCGGGGTCCGCCGCGCCGGAAGAAGCCGAACCTGACCCCAAGGTCAGCCGCACCGGAAGACGCCGAACCGCTGACACCCCCCGCGCGGGGGGGGGGGGCTGTCAGCGGAGTCAGTAGCCCTCCCAGCGGCCCACACAAGGGCAGCTGCGTCGGAAGGTACCAGCCCGACTCCCCGGCCTCACGAACCCCCACCGAGTGACGCCTGTGGCGAGACGCCGCCAGGTACAGGCGCGCCGCCATAGCTACATGCCGGCAGGAATGGCCGGTTCGTTGGTAACACCAGTGATTGTAATTTCGCAGCAATAAGGGAAGGTGTTAATGACTTGGACACCTGGCACTTCACGTGCAAAGTGCACCCCCCGTTTCGGTCTGAATCCATCGAAATTGATCGTTTAGTTGCCCGTTCGGCTTTCCGTGCATTCATTGCAACAAAATTGTGGCATTTGATTGCCGAACGACCTGAATCCATCGAAATTGATCACCCAGCTGCCCGTCTGCCTTTCCAAGCCATCATCATCGCACCGAACTGTTCTATTTGCGTCCCGTCAATCGGCCCATAAGAAAGACAATGGTGGAAAAGAAACGCGCGCGCACTGCTCGTGGCCAGTTGAACCATGCCCATCACGTGGGATATCGCTGGATAGCCCTGGTACTGGTCTACCTACCCACCAAATTGCAGCCACTTCTGACAGCACTCGGAGGTTCCTGATTCAAAATCGAAACACGTGCCTGTGGATCGCCACGTGGATCGCAAGTGGGTGCTGACCACAAAATCACGCACCCGCAAGTGGGGCCCATGTTGTCCTGAAGTCTTCAGTCAACAGCACCAGCCGTTTGACCTGTACCCATGAATTCTGCAGAGGTCCTTCTTGCGCCGCGTGGCGGGTGCCATACGCCATGAATCGCTTTGAAACCTGCACCTTAATCTGTCCACCGAGTCGGCGCCCCCGATGACGCCATTGGTATCGCGACCGGCTGACACGTTCGGGCGCTAGACGCTCCGAAACTTGGACACACACGCAAACAGCTCGATGTGAAGTTTTCCGAGCAACCGCCACGCTGAAAGCGTGCCGAGAGCCCGAATTGAGTTTCATTGTATTTCGCGTGGAATGCCCCTATAGGCAGCACGCAGTCCAGTATTCAGACCACTGACTAATTCACAATAAAAAAACGAAGGAGAACGTCTGCGGGTAAAATGTACAAGAAAGCTAGATATCTAGTGGGAATATGCTTAAATTTGCCCCGCTCCGCAATCGGGAATATTTCGTACACCGTCGCCTCCTTGGGGCAGAGGGCCTCTCTTTAGAAAGGGGCCCCCAAGCGGGCATCTACGACCTACTCATACTGAAACGCAACTAAACTGTCAGTTCTTGTTGCAAAAGAAGCTGTCCCTGAGATGTTTAAAACGCTTCCAAAGTGAAAGGTTTCCGCAGTCCGCACCATTCCCAAAATTGTCCTGTGCAAAGTAAAAATGCGACCTAGACCGGCGGCAAAGTAACGGGTCACACCGCTGGTTTGGGGTCAGAATCGAAGGTCGCACGTAGACCTGTGCACCCGCTTAGTATCAGCATTACCTCTATGAAATGACACCTACCGTCCTCGTCATGCAGGTAGAAATGAATCGTGTACATTCCTGCAAACAGAGGATCCCAGGTTGCACGCTCACATGGGTAGCATTTTGCCACTGATGCCCTAAATTTTGCTTCCTTTGCTTTTGCTTGATTCCCTCATGGCGTTTGTGACTGCAGCCCACTACAAAGTTTGGCACCTCCAGCATCAGCGATTCTTAAACCAAATGCCTGAATGGCAGGGGGATACAGTACAGCATGTGCGTCCCACACACACCAGGCTGAAGCTATTGACATGTAAAACAGCCTGATGTATCGAATGCCAAGTATCGCTGATCCTCTTTACCAATTTTCAGCATCTCAGCAATGATAATTTTACGGTAATGAAGGAGGGGTGTTAATCGCTAAGGCGCCACGCGCTTCTTGTGCAAACTGCACCCTCGTTTCAGCTTGAGTCCATCAGAAAAAGAAAAATCAAATCCAAACACGCTTTCAGCTTCTTCGATTTTCAAAAAATATACGTACAAAACATGCCTCCGACCTCTCCCCTCCTCGTCCTGCGCAGCGCAGGCTGCGCTACTGTCTGTTGGGGCTTGAGGCCGTGCAGTAGATATGAGGTAGCTATAATGGTCCGCACACTAGGAGCCACCTAGTGACAAGAACACCAAGTTTCAGTTTCGGCCTAGTTGCATTCTGTGTCGCCATAATCGGTATCGAGGCTGCAGGGACGTGACGCTGCGAGGCTGAATGTCGGCTCGTGCTTGTGTAACCGTCAGATGATAATCCCGGATTTCTCATTCCTTATTTCTGTTGAATTGTTTTTGCCCGTCATGCACAATCCAGGACTTGGCAAATGTTTGCCAATCAGAGTTTAGGCACCTCCGTATTGCTTAAAATGTAAATGCCAGCAGAACTTTCAATCTGACCGCTTCATTTTCTTCATGTGTTACAGGTGAATGCAGACCAACTCACAGACATTACTGAGACAAGCTCTTGGCCGAAAAACCCCAAGTAAGTTCCTCACAATTCACAAACCAGGGGTGTCGACTTGTATTCTTTTGAGATAGCTTTTGGAGATTTTGATAGATATGAGATTATTATATTTGGTGATATTATTATATTAGGAGATATATAGATATTATATTAGGAGATATGAGGAGATTTTGAGATCCGATGTTGATTTGGACCCCTCCAGTGTTGGTTTGGGCCCCTCCAATATTTTTTGCCGCGTTTAAAGGGAAACGGGTAACGATAACGACAAGAACAGCCGCAATAGACAAGAGATAGGCGGAAGGTACAGAATAAAAGATAAAATAATTTATCTGTTTATATTTTTATATTCTGTCTATATATGTCCGCATATATACATCGGATAGACGCAATTTTTTATTTAAAAAATGGTAACAAAAAATTTATTAATTTCACACTGATGAAAATAAAGTGGGCTAAATTCGTTGCAAGGCCCAGATTTGGGGGCAGTTAGGCTGTTGGGCCCTCGGCTCGACCCACCCAATCATTTACTAAAATTGACGCCCTTGTAACAAACGATGATCAATAGATCGTTTGGAAGAGCGACATTCTCACTCTCCTGGCAGGATGGATATGCTTCACCTCGACGCTGAACATTTTGCTCGCGGATGAGATGGCTAGTGAACAAAAAAGGTTTATGCTGACTAATACGCGGACGTGTCGTATAGCCGTTACTTGGAATTACAAGATCATGGTGTGCAGATATGAGCTGTGCAACAAACTTGGACCTAACTGGCCACAACAAATGGGTTCAAATAGGTCCCCGGGCATTTGGCATGATTTTCAAAGAAAAACAACCTGCTCCATTCCAAAAGATGATGCTAAGTGTCATGTCCAAAAATATGGACCAATTAATGTAGACTCATTGTTTCGGTGCTAGGCCATCTTCTTGCCGTCCGGAAGATGGCTTACAGCCGCAGCACGAGTTCTGTATTAACCCGTCCCCGACTGGGGGGGGGCAGTTGACTGCCTACCCCTGAGGTTTTTCTGGGATTGCGAGAGAACCAACAAACACAGAGTCACGAAACTTTGTGCACCTTTTGCTCCATCAATTTTACGTCTCGTGTCAAAATTTTGATCTCAGGTCACGTCAGGCGCTTGACCTAGGTCAGGTCAAACAGACCTATGTCAAAAAAAGTTTAGCGCTCTCTAACTTTTGCGCAAAACAAAATATCTCAATAACACTTTCAGGGATTAGTGAACGTAATAGATGCAACAAATATGCTATCTCAGATTTTTCGGAATTTTCCGGGTCATTGATCTAAGGTCAAGCCCATTTTAAGACATGTCGTCGTATTTTCGAAAATTGACGGAATATTTCACAACATTTCTAGTGTAAAATGAAGCAGACAGCTAGTTACCGTCATTGGGCAAAGTATCAATGACTTCCAGCCATTGACCTGAGGTCAGGTCACGAATAACTGTAGTGAGCCAAAATGTACCACCGTCAAAATCAGGGATGAATTACTCAGAATGGGTAGAAAATGGCAGAACTGGCTTCCACAGACGTAAGTAATACCAGGAACCTCAAAACCTTTGAAAAAGTAGCATATTTTGGAAATAAACAGGCTCTCGCGAATAAAGCTTCGCCAGTTTGTAGAGTGGTAATTAATGAATTTTTGCAAAATTTAAGCATGAAAAACCATCGCAAGAACCTCTAAGATCAATCAGATATACATAGATTGTCTTTTTCCGCGAAAATAAAGGAACGCTAAAATTAGTTCCCGTCAATTTGTTACTGCATGAGGCAGCAGCGCACGCCTACAGCTGCCGCGAGAAATGCCTTGTCTTTAACTCAACGTTTCGGCGTATATATTGAACAAATCTGGGAAATTAGACGGTATCGGCATCCGTGGACCTTGACTTGTGCGCCGGTGCCGTTACCAAAGCGTTTTTAGTCACAGGCCTTGAGATTCAGGCCATTTCTCAGTCTCATGCAGTAGGCTATGAGAAACATATATAAAGGGCGTAAATTGCTTACATGTTATCTAAAACTAAACAATGAGATCAGTTTCGAGCTCTGCTCGTCACAAGCTTTCCAACGGTGTGCTTGTTTTTATCGTGCGATCAACCGTTCGTGAGTTAGAGGGGGGCAGCCAACTGCCCCCCCCCCCCAGTCGCCCATGTTCGAAGCGGATCGACGTTCGTGCGCGGGTTAACCAGTGACTGACTGGGGCGTTAACCATGAAGGCGACCATGTTTTGCGATTCGACGTTCAGTTTTACTTCATCTCCGTATTGTCGGTGCTTTTACAGTGTATGGTGATTGTTGGTTTCACTGCATGCATGGCCATGCATATCAGCATGGCCTGAAAGTTCAATAGCTCGATCCTCTGACGTCATGCATTTTTTAATAAGAGCTGCATAAACTGATTTCTGGATACGGCCAGACAGATTGTCCAATTTTCTTGCTCCAATCTTCACGTACAACTTACGCAGCAGTTTTTTGCAGCATTTTTTCGTCGTCGGCCCCTGCTGACCTTTGTTGGTTTCATGCCGAGTTTGGCTTAGCGAAGAAACTGGTAAAGTCTGTTTGTCGTTCTGGATGGCAGGTATAGAGATGTCAGCCTTTGCAATGTTGTGCAACATTCCGTGGGGACGTCCATGGGGAAACTGACTTGTTGGGTCATCCAGAGATCCCAAAGATGGACGTCACTGGCGTGTTCGTACTACTCTATGTTTAAAACTACAAAATGTTGCAATGTTACATGTGCACGATAATTTAGACCTCTTCAGGGCTTTTTGTGCCTAAGGAGCCTTGAAAGTGTCCTTTTTAGAATCTCCGCATCAAAGTGGCCAGGATATATGGATTGCATGACACGTCATAACAAGGGTCAAATTTGCCCCCACCAATAAACTCGATCTTTTATAGCCTTGGATTATGTGGTGGTTAGAATGAGATTAAGCTGCCAGGAACATATCGTCACGCAGTCTTCAGTCTCGGTATGCTCTTCATTGTCATTAGGCGACGGGGAAAATGGTCACTTTTACATATTTGACCTGACTTGTGACGTCATCAATGACTCAAAAGTAAAAGGTATATGTTGCAGGATTGGAACGTTCGGTGCTATCGATTGACGTTTGAATCAGCCAAATCGGACGATTGGTTGTCCAGATAGGCACGGGAGGGGGGCGCTAAACGTTTTCTCCTGTCAATGGAGGTTGCGGAATAACTCAGTCAGTACCGGGTTAATCCTCGATGGCATTTGCCATCTGGCCATCTTTGGCAATCAGGGAGAGGTTTGGAAGACCTGGCCCGCAGCCATTTTGAAACTTGAAGTGATAGAACAAACAACAAAAGTTTTGTGTGCAGTGCAGTGCAGCTTTGTGTTTTGTTTATACAGTAATACCCAGCTTTATCCTTTTAAGTTACACAGTGGCCCGACAATCAGCTTCAAAGATCATGCCAGTGGTCATGTCATGTTGCCAGGAGCGCAACCATCCAAAAATTTCGGGGGGATTCTCGCTCAGCGGTGGGCTCCTTCACTTCATGGGGACTCCATGGACAAAAGTATTAACGTGGCATTTTGCACGGGGATCACCGCAGGGGCACAACTAGCCAAAAATTTCGGGTGGGGGGCGTGACCAATGGTGAGGCCCTATCCTATGAGTGACTCACTCCGAATATCAACAACCAGTAAAAATTTTAAAGGACGTTTGTCATTCCGAACCGTCATTAGTTGCAACCATGTGACCCTTCTCTATTCGTCGATGATCGCGCCAGAGCATTTTTTTACTACAGCTGTAAGGGCCTCTACAGCTGTAAGGGGCCCCTCTCCAGGCCGCCAGGTGGCTTCTCTTTAGGTCAGAGTCCCCCTCCGCCGGCCGTAAGGGAGCCCCCCACAGGCCGGCAGGGGGCCCTACAGGCGGTGGCAAGGGCTCTTGCATGTAAGCAGGGGGCCATTCCATGCCGACAGGGGACAGCTGCAGGCAAGCAGAAGGCCCCATCGACCGGCAAGGGACATTACAGACCGACAGGGCCCGATGGAACAATGGGATCCCCCACAGACCAGCAGGAGTCCTGAAGCAGAGTTTTCTGCTTGGCGTGGTAGCCGTACTATTGGCGACCTAATTCGTGCCAATATTTCTCTTTGTTCAGTACTTCTCCTTTCACAAGTTCTCGCCAATCCTTCGTTCATTCGTCAGACACTCAGAGCTACCACTTTCATTATCTATATTCCTGACGTCAAACTGCCCACTCACAACACTAGCACTTCACTACGTCACGAGTGTCACGGGGTCCACCACATGTTGAGCCTTAGGTAGATGGAGGTAGACAGATAGGTAGATGGACAATAAGAGAAAACCGACCCTGCTTATATACTGCCTACGAACGGAAATGATGAAAGGGGATGGTTCAATTATGATATGATATAGAACCAAACAGGAGGCGTTTAGCAGTCCGAATATTCTGAAAAGACTAGGCTTTGAACAGTCAACGGGCTTAAGAGCGCACCAGTTTCAAAGAACTGGCTGATGTGAGGCGGATGCAAGAGCTCAGAAGTTTCCGCGGTTGCAAGCTATTTTAACCCGCCCCCGACTGAGGGAACAGTTGACCCCCCTGAGGTTTTTCTGGGATTGCGAGAGAGCGAACGAACACAAGGCCGCGAAACTTTGTGTACCTTTTGCTTCATCATTTTTACACCTTGTGTCAAAGTTTTCACCTCAGGTCAGGTCAGGTCAAACGGACCTATGTCCAAAAAATTAAGCGCCCTGTAACTTTTTCGCAAAACAAGATATCACAGTAATACTTTCAGGGCTTATATGCAACAAATCTGCTATCTCAGGTTTTTCGGAATTTTCTGGGTCATTGACCTAAGGACAAGCCCATTTTTAACCCTATTCCCGGAGGGTTAGACGGTATGGTCGATTCACGGCAGTGGGGCGGATTCGGCCCCCCCCCCCCTGAGATCCCGAGAACTTCTCGTCCGATTTCATCGCAACAAACGGCAATCGATTTGCCGTGACCTGAACTACATTTCTGTAAAAAAATTCGAAATTTTGAAATTTGTAGATACAGGGGGCAAAAATGTCAAAATGGGGGGTACTTTTGGACTTCTTATAACTCTATTGTTTATGGACCGCTTTCGCTGAAACTGGCATGAATCGAGAGATTATGGATAAGGCTTTTACCATGGGTCCGCAAATCTGAAATTTTCAGAAAATTCATGGGCGTTCACAGGGTTTCAAAAATAGGAGGATTAGTTTTCTAACAACTGAATGAACAAATGACGCGAACACCTTTTTTGGCTTCTGCCAGTCATGTTATACTAAAGAAGTACAAATCACATGACAATGTTTGTATAATGTTAGCATGGGCGGTGCCAGGGACATGAAAAATGGGGAACTGTCATGCTCGCCCGTTTCTCAGATCAACTTGTGACCTTTGACTTTAAATGACCTCCAGTGACCTTGGGATCACTTGGAATGATCTCGTGTGCATTTAATATTATCTGTAAACGTTTCAATCATTTGAATTCACTCTATCCCAAAAATTTCATTTTACGGCTATTGCGATATAGGGTACGCGCACTGACATTTTAGGTCATAGCTCCGTGACCCGATCTGATATCAAGCTAAAACTTGGTACACAAGTAGGAGGCATCATTCTACGTCATGTATATTCCGGGTTTGGCATTTGAAAAAACGGCGCCGAAATTATTGCGAAAAAAACACATTTTTACTGTTGACCTTGACCTGACCTTGTAAAATGATCTCAGATAAACAAAATTACATCTGCACATTGCCCAACTATTTCACTACACATCCATATAAAGCTTTAAGTTCTATCTTTCAAACTCTGTTTTTGGCAGACATTTTCCTGTTACCCTCAACATGGCCAAAAATGGCATGAGGTGCCTCTCAAAAACGTTGCCTGGCTCCGCTCCTGAGCAAAATAGAATTCTTAAATTTTGTCACGGAACGTAGAAAGAATAGCTAAGAAAAGTCAGCAAGTTTGGTGAAGCTGCGTTAAAAAGCCTGGAATTGGCAAGCAAAGAACCCGAGGGGGGCCGATTCAGCCCCCTTACCGGGAATAGGGTTGACATGTCGTTTTTTCGGAAATTGACGGAATATTTCGTCACATTTTTAATGTGGAGTAAAGCAGACATCCAATTACCGTCAATGGGCAAAATATCAATGACTTCCAGCCGTTGACCTGGGGTGAGGTCACGAATAACTGTTGTAAGCCAAAATGTACCACTGTCAAAATCATCGATGAATTACTCAGAATGGATAGAAAATGGCAGAACTGGCCTGCATAGAGGTATGTAATATCAGTAACCTAAAAAATGTAAAAAATTGTGTGGTTTGGAAATAAACAGGCTCTCGAGAATAAAGCGCCACCAATTGTGTACATTGATAACTAAAGAAATTTTTTTCAAAATTTAGGCATGAAAAACCATCACAAGGACCACATAGATCAATAACATTGACATGGATAGGCTTTTTTCGTGAAAATAAAGGAACGCTCAAATTAGTTTCCATTAATTTCTTACTGCGTACGGCTGTGATGCACGCCGACAGCCGGCGAGAAAATTGCCGTGTCTTTAACTCAACGCTTCGACGTATATATTGAACAAATCCGAGAAATTAGATGTGTATCGGCATTTGCGGACCTATATTTGTGCGTTGGTGCCTTTACTTATGCGTTATTAGTCACAGCCCTTGAGATTCAGGCCGTTTCTCGGTCTCATGCAGTCGGCTATGAGAAAACGTATATAGGACGTAAATTGCTTACATATTATCTAAAACTAAACAATGAGATCAGTTTTGAGGTATACTCGTCATAAGCTTTCCATCGGTGTGCTTATTCTTATCGTGCGACCAACCGTTCGTGAGTTAGAGGGGGCGGCCAACTGCCCCCCCCCCCCAGTCGGGCGTGATCGTGGCCGCCCGACGGTCGTGCGTGGGTTAAGGTGAAACAGTAAATATCGTTTAACATTACGGATATGCTTCACCTAGCGGCACTGCGGGGCGGTTGATGTATTTATGGAGTTATGGGTTCTCAGGCGTCTTTGTCCGATTCTCTTCGTTGCCGACTCGGGGAACTAGAGCTGAAGGCATCTGTTAGCCTTAGACAGTCTTCATAAACCAAAGATTTTTGAATGAAAATCTTCGAGAATTAGAGAAATTTAGAGAACATTCAACTATGAAGACTTTCGGATATGGGAACTCCAAAGCCATGACGTGAGATTTGTTACAAGCCCTCCGAAGGCTGGCAGGGGCCCACAGGCCGGCAGGGGGCCTTACAGACCGGCAGCTGGTCCCTACAGGCCGGTAGGGGGCCCAAAAGACCGTAGGCAGCCCCCTGTAGGCTGGCAGGGCTTCCTGTAGGCCAGCAGGGGCCCCTACAGGCCAGCAGGGGCCCTAGAAGCTGGCAGGGGCCCTAGAAGTTGGCAGGGGTCCTACAGGCTGGCAGGGGCCCCTTGCAGGCCAGCAGGGATTCCGCACAGGCCGATAGTGGTCACTCTGTGGGCTTGGATATATGGATTTCATCTTTTGTCTTCTCTTGTCTACCGTTCTTAACGCATGTCGGTGATAGCTGCGGTTCCTATAAGAGTAACTTTCTTTAGTTTATTATTATATTATAAACTTATATAAAAAATTATATATATTTAGTTCATTAGTGGGCTCTCTTCAAACATTTCGAGGTCCTGGAACCCAGGGATTCCCAGCTGCGCCGCTGCATGTTTGGGTGTTTTTTTTAGATGTAACTGTGTTTCTGAGGAACTCAGAACAACTTCTGACGATGAATGAAAACTGAAGCCTTTGATAGTATGTAAATCATTGCTTTCAAATACTTAATGACCTCACTGAGTACAACAAAAGACAAAAAGTTGGTGACTTCAGTTCGTGATTTTAACATCACATGATCTTGACCCTAGTGATGACCCAAGTTCGCAGATCACAGACACCATGGGTGTCGTCCATGCATAAGGTTAGGTAAGACCGACTGTCGTAAAATACTTCAAACGTTTTTTTATGATATGACGACCGTCGCCCATCACAATTTTCCCATGTCATGCCCTGGATAAGGAAATTATAGCTTTTTACCAGCCAAGACAATTGCTTTAAGCTTTCAGGGAACGTTGACAAAGTTCAGAGTTCAGCTATGAGTAATTCAAAATGGAAAGAGATAAAAGCGTGCTTGGCGCGCTTTTAGCGAGTAAAATCTCATGCATGGTGGTTGCTCGGAAACGTTCAGATCGAGGTGTTTCTAAGTGTGTGTGTGTGTGTGAGCGCCTAGCGTCCGAATGCGCCAACCAATCACGACACAAGTGGCACCGTGGTACGCGCCGACTCGGTGGACAAGTTGTGGTGCAGGCTTCGAATCAATTCGTGACGTGTGGCACGTACCATGTGGCGCGAGCCGGGCCTCTGCAGAATTCAGTTAACCACGGGTACAGGTCAAACGACGAGTGTTGTTCTTAAAACCTAGTGGCAATATGGACCCCATTTGCAGGTGCGTGCTTTTGTGGTCGGCACAAACGCGCGATCCACGTGGCCATCCACAGACACGTGTTTCGCTGTGGATTCGGGAAACTCCGAGCACCAGAAACAGTCACCTAGACGGCTAAAATTTGGTGGATAGAGGGACCAGCACTAGGAGTACCCATCGGTATCCTATATGATGGGCAGAGTGTAATGAGCCACGTGCAGCGCGCGTGCACCTCTGTTACACCCCTGTACCTCTTATGGGTAAATTTCCTGGGCGCAAACGGCGCGGTTTAAGCGATGATGGCTTGGAAAGCGAACAGGCAGCCGGGCGATCAGTTGATGGATTCAGGCCAAAACTGGTGTGCATCTTGCGCGTGAAGCGCGAGGTGCCTAAGCTGTTAAGACCCGTTCTTCATTGTCGTAAAACCACAAAACGCTTGGATGCTGAAAACTTGCGGGCAGGAGCACGTGATACATGGCAGTCGATATATGTGGCTGTGTTGCATATCATTAGCTTTAGCCTGGTGTATGCAGGACGCGCGTGCTGAGGTTCCCTTTGTCATTCAGGCCTGGCGATATATGCAGCCTGGTGATATATGCAGTTTATTGATTGATCCCACTTCAGACAGTACATGCTCATTGGCAATCGTGGCCCAGTGGATAGGGCGTATGTTTGAATCCGGAAGCGCGGGTTCGAGCCCCGCCAGCCGCGATGGATTTCTGTAGCTCATAATACGCTGTTGTTACGCAGGTTTCTTTTACTGTGCGAGTGTGCCGTTGCGTGAATGGTAATGTAAATTCCAAGTATGTTTTACTTATGAGTGGGGGCAACGCTGGTTCTAAGCGGGTGCATAGGTCTGCGTATAACACAAAGCTTCGATTTTTACCCCAAACCAACACGGGTTGATTTGCCTCTAGCAGACTGATTACCCGCCAAGATATTTACTTTGAGTTCTTAAGGAAGATTTACAAAACTTCAGAATTCAGCTATGGGTAATTTTAGAGGGGTCAAAGCTGTCCTTTTTGAGGAACTTTGGAAAAGAACATCATAGGTAACATTCACCCCCAAGTTTTTCCTGGGATAAGAAAAAGTTTTTAACAATACCAACAGTTCATTTCAGCTTAGCATAGCACTGACTCGATCTCAAGAAAATCTCTGAAGTCAAGTTTGCGTAAAGAGCATTTGTGATGATAAGTTCTATACTGCGAAGCAATAGTCTCGTGAGAAATTCGGTCGCCGGCGAAGGACATTCTGGTATTGACTACACGTTATGTCGATTGAGAATCATTAATGTCAATCGTAAGATAATTAAACTTAACATTTTTTTTCAAACAGGACTTGAGCATCAATTAATCCAGAGCTCTGAGTACAAAGTGGCAAAATTGTACATCAGCCAGCCAATTCGTTTAAACTCTTTTTCGAAAGTGATAGTGACAATAGTTTTTCATCAGGCAGTAGGGTCATCATGGGTCTCAAAATAAGCGTTGGTACCCGAGGAGTGCGATAAAAGTATTGTACGATGTTCACACATCAGCTGTAGTGAAAGGTAGCACGGTCATTCGTGGGGCAAAAGATTACCCTTTTTTGGTGTGATAAGTCATCTTGACCCGAAGAAAAAGGCCAACGATAAGAGCTGCACACATATATCTCATAATTTCGTTGCAGCAAATAGAACGAGCTATCACGTGGCGTTTGCGTAAACGCTTTCCCTTTTTATTGTAGAGCAGCAGGGCGGCTAAAACACAACAGCTTCGTAGGCCGCGTTCGTACAAATGCTTTGTAGGGCGAGGGTGTCAAGACTGTGAGCCGGCTGCCAAGACTCATCCGCCTGTCCCGAGTTCGTTATTATGTACAGCAAAGTTCTGTATGATGCATATTTCGGTCTCTCGGCGGCGGTCAGCGGACTACTGGTCCATGGTTTTTTGTCAGAGCAAACGGTGATTGTGCTTTTCGTGCATCTGTAATTTGGCACAATTCTGTATGCTGCATAGTTATTTCGGTCCCTCGGCGACATCCGCCGGACCACTGGCCCCTTTTTTGACAGAGCAGACCGTGACTGTGCTATGCGTGTAAGCTGGCGCAGTTTCCGCAGCCCCCGGCTTATGAATGGTTGTTTATCCGCGGTACGGAACTCGTGTTCCAGGACAGACAGTGCTACCTTGCGCAGTTGCTCAATCTCTCTTAATCATATATCTCAGTTTATTCTGCGATGTTTATCTTATCGATGAAATTCAGATGCGTAAAATGTCGCTTTTACATTGACATCGAATTCGGTTTCTTTTATTGACATATTGGCAAGTTTATCAGTACGGTCGTTTGTGTTTGGTGCACCTATGTTGCATGTCTGCTGTTAAATTGTGATATTAGTACATTGGATATAATAATTATAATACTGGTTTGTGTAGGGTATTTACCCTATATGAGCTAATAGTTGTGGTGTGTGCTTGATTTGCTTCATGTAGAGCTCAGACTGCGTAGCTTTTTATATCTTGTTGCACAGCGTTGTCTGCCTGGACGCGCGCACACAAAGAATGGTGCTGATGTATTTTGTCTTTGCAAGATTGCGGATGCACTTATTTTAGAGTGTATCAGACCGCTGTAGTTTTTGAATGCATTGTTATGAGTGTCATATGTCCACGAGTTTGGAGCAGCCTAAGGCCTGAACAAACGAAGTCTGTCCAGCGTACATCACTTGCGAGGATGGCGAATATGTGTCCTGAACGGGCAAATGTAGTTCCGTAAACCGTGTAGGTGCAGAACAATACAACGGGGAGAATGGAAGGCGTACTCACCAGCCAACACGGCCGAAAAGTTGACCGTATTGGCTGTGGCGGCCAAAACGTGGCTAGTAACGTGCCAAAGAAATCTCTAAAGAAAACGGGACTAATAATGTGCTCAAGAACTTACAAGTGATGTGCAGATGTAATTTCTCTCCTCTCTCTTTCGAGTAATTTTTCATCAGGAAATGGAAGTTTCCGGTGCCTTCCGCAGTTAATTTGGTCTTCAGCCAAATATCATTACACACATGCAAGCAACAGAAAATGCAATAGGAAAAAAACAAAGTAGAACTCGGTGAAAAATGTCAATAATGATATCCGGAACGGAATGTCATTATTGCAGTTACAAACCATAGGTGTCGTTATCTCCTCTAGTCATGCTGCCTTGCCGCCGATCCTGGAATGCTAAGCCCTGTGTTTTAGTTTTCTGTGCGCTCGTCTTGCCATAACTACCGTGATTGTTAGCTCAGTTGATAGAGCGCTGGTCCCACTGTCATGACAAGACAGATTCGAGTCGCCGACATGCTCGATATTTGGCGCGAGGGTCAGCTGGCAACCGGCCAGTAGAGGAACATGCTCGCTGTAGAACGGCTGTGTCGCACCTTTTACGGTACGTCGGACGTTTGCCGCAAAATGAGCCATTATCTGGCATTGTGCTTACGATCCGATGTGGGGTTCGGCGTGTACGCAACAATTTCTACGTCGCATGGCTCTGGTCCTGATTCAGAAGTAAAAAAAAGTAGGAATTCTGATAGCTCAGAATGTACGTCACATCTTGAAAATCTAATCCTGCCAAGAAATATGTTATGAAACATAATCTTTGCTAGCTCTTGCTTATTTCACTTCTGATCTTCATAGTGGCATTTGGGTGAGACGAAACCGCAGGCCAAAGGAAATCTGCAAACCTAGAAACATCTAAGGTTAAATAAGTGGAGGATGAGTTTGTTTTCCTCTTATGCAAATACTGTTCCTTTAATGTGACATGTCAAGCTACCCAGATGCATGTCCCAAGCCTATCTTCTCAAACACTTTTAAAACACTGTAGGTGGAAATCTTAACAATTCCCGTCAAGCCAAAGCAGGTTTTTATTGTATTCCTGACACGTACTATTTTTACATTTCAGAAATACGTGCTCATACGCAGATGACGCACGCACGTTTTGTCGTGACACACTGGGGAACGTTATCATCGAATCTGTCAGAGACCGCACCCATTTGCTCCCTGGTGGAGAAGAGTCACGCTTACCGCGCGTCACCGTGGCTTGTGCCGCGTCACGTGTGCGTGTACGACCCGCCGTTCGTCACCAGCTGTCTGTCACGCACGACCGTCAGGATCTGTCGCATTAGCGCGTTCGGTTGTCAGCGGCAGCCACCTGGATTGGGTTAGGGCCGCTGGGCCTCACGCAGCAGCACAAACGGTCACCACGACGTACAGGTGCCGACTGCTGATATGGAAATTGCGTCTGACGAGGCAATGACTAGTGGCTTCACCAGGGACGCAGCCAAGGAGAAGGCCATGAGGGCCATGGCCTCATGGCCCTCATAGATCTATGGCGATTTCGCAGGAATGCATAATAGTGGCCATATATATGTTGCAAAAGCAGACATTATAGTTTTCCTGTGCGTTAAATACGAGGTAAATTTAATCAAAATGCTGTTTTTCCTATAAAGTTTGCCCTATGCCTGAGGCATATAACGAAATTTGACCTTCCGCCCTGAGGAAAATCCTGGCTACGTCCCTGGGCTTCACTGGCATACCTCGTTTTGCTGGCTTCTCCTTATTATGGTGGTTTTATATCTGCGGAACCTTTAAATTTTTTTGGCTTCCCATTTCGATTTTGCTCAGCGCTTGATCGTTGTTCTCCATGCAGAATATTTCGATTGCCAAAAGCATCGTCTATTTCCTGTACCTCCGAGCGTCTCTGCTCTCTCACTGTCCTTTCGACGCTGTGATATCCATGGATGTTATGGTATCTTGCGTAGAAATGTGGTCTCCGGGCTGATTACGTCACCCCGCACGTGCTGTGTGTCGACTCCTATCCGTTTTCAGTCCGGCACTTAGGTACTTTATCATCAGTAACCCCACTCCCGCTAGGCACTCCATCACCCCTCCCCCTGCCTGTGAGACCCTCTCTCCGCTCTTCCCTTCCCCGAAACCTCTTGTTCTCGTCCCCTCCTGCAAGGCCACCGCATGCTCGGCCTCCTCTCGCCGCTCTCTCCCGGCGACCCGCCGCTCTGTCCGGCGTGTCGTGCCGGCCGCTGGGGTGGGACATATGGCGGCCCAATGACGCTCCGCCGCCGCCGCCGCTGGCAGGGACCGGAGAGGGGTGCCGGCTGCCGGCACCGAGGGGCGTCACCAGTTCGGCGCCAGTCACCGCGCGGCCGCCAGTGCGCCAGGCCGAGCGACCAGTGAGCGGCCCGTACGCCGACACCGTCGCGGGCGCTCGTAGCCGGGCATCGATTACCGTGGCGAGTGCGCCGGCCGACGGTGAGGCCGTCTGCGCGTGTTGGCCAGGCGCGCGCCGAGCCGCTTCTCGGGATCAATTTGCCGCGGACGTGCGAGGAGCGCGCCGGCAGCGCTCCGCTCTGTCCCGCCGGCGGCCGTCGTCGTGGCCTCGTGGGCACTCGAGGCCGGCGTCGGGAAGCGAAGTCGTCGCTTCCGACGGCAGGCGTCACAGACGTCGCGCCGGCCGGCGTATCGGACGGACCGCGGATCACGTCTGAGGGAGGATCGCCGTCGAAGGAGAGGATCACGCCTGACTTGCGTCTGGGCGAGATCCTCTGCAGTGTTACCCGCAGCCGACCGCGGCCCGAGAGAGATCGTCCGTGGAGTCATCGGAGGGGCGGCACGGACCGACCGTACCTGTTGCTCGTTGGCCATGGATCCCGTCGGCGTGCCGCTGGCCTCGGTGGAGTACATCGACAGCGATGCGGCTGACGTCGACGCCGACATGGCTCCGACGGCGCCGGAGCCGGGGTCCGTGGACCGTGACGTGGCGCCTCGGCCGGCGGACCGGGAGCTGGAGACGGAGGCGGCCGGCCCGGAGGCGCCGCTCTGGCCGGGCCGGGCCGGCGGCTCCCCAGGCCTGGAGAGGGCCAGCGTCGTCCGACTCCGAGTCGGCACAGAGGTCAAAGGCAGGTCAGTGGCGACCGGATGTAAATAAATGCAGCAGGGTAGTGGCATCGGTGGTACTGAGGTCAGCGGATGGTACAGGCAGGTAGCAGGTAGGCAGGCAGGTAGTACAGAAGTCAGTGACACGTCAGTGGCTGTGATTCTGCAGAGCTCAGCAGCAGGCAAAGGCGTGCGTGGTGCAGAAGCCAGTGGCATGTATACCTGAATGTGATGCAGAGTCTAGTAACATCGGAGACATGCAAGGGCGACGATTTGTAAGGCGCGAAGGTCAGTAACAGCAGCATTATGCACAGGTTACCGCGTGCGGAACTTAAGTCCGCGACGACAGAACAGGTCGGTAGGCGTGATTTGGTTCGACTAAATCCCCTTCTTCCAGCGCAGGTCATTTCAGAACTGTGAGACCAGTGAGAGTGAGGCATCCCTGTTGTCAGGGGCGCAGGATGAGTGATGATGCCGGCCAGACCTGACAAGGATGAGAGGTCGGATGTCGGCAGACCACCGACAGCGGTGACACGTCGCAGCCAGTGGCGACGTGTGGCTGGGCGGCTAGCTGCTGGGGCCAGACTGAGGGCGACAGGTCGGCGGCAGCGGCGGGGCGTGCGAACGGCCTACAGGGGCTCACGACCGACGTCGAAGAACGCTGATGTGCCGGCTGTGACAGTGAGCCGACGTTGAGGAGCCTGCTGTTGTCGCTATACTGGGCCAGTCAGAGCAACTTGCATGAGCAGGAAATATCTCACATGGAGCAAATGATGCATCGTATAATGTGCCAGGCGTGAGAGGAAAACCAGACGCATCGCATCGCTTGGTGCTTCTTCCGGCGTCAACAATTATTGCAATCTGATTTCCATGAACAGAAGGGGAAACAAAACATGATCGTAGCGTTACCGACGACATGGTGTATAATCGCCGCCTCACGTTTCTGGCCCTTCTGGTTGGAATACAGCATGTTCAGGTTTCATTATATTTGAAGTTGGGTCCGTTTCTGTGCTGTGTGCATTACTGGGGCTTTCGGGGATGGCTCCTGTGTCGTTTGAATAAAAAAAATGTTCGCGTCAGTATATCCGCAAATTTTGAGGGTCATGATAAAAATTTGATGAGGTAAGGGAGGACAAGTTGCCTTGTAGTTGTCTTGATTTGAAGACGTGGTACTTTATGATCGTAAAACCCCGCTGGTTCCTGCACATTCAGCAAACCCGTCTCTCTGAGCAACCGCTGATCGAAGACTAAAACTTTATACGCTTGATTTAGCATGTAGAAAATATGCGTGGCAGAGCAGCTTTTAAAGCTGACTAGTCAGCATGAGCAGTTGCTTAAAATTCCCACCAGAAAGGGTAGATGCGACACAAGCGCGATCTCACGGGAATCTGCAAATCTGGAGACGCAACCCACAAATATTGCTCCACGTATTCTATTGCGCTTTGGTTATTACGGGGCCACCTCATGTGCTTTTAGTCTCGGCAATTTCGAGAAAAGTATCGTATCGGTGCCACCTCATTAATGCTTATCAAACTGCGTGACTTAAACTATCCGAAACGCTGAACTAAAATCTTTGATTGGCCATTCCCGGTACCTGTTTTTCACACTCTGTCCCTCATCAGAAGGCTGGCTGCGCTGTACAGTTTCGCAGTCGTACTCACGCCTTTCTGTCGGCGTCACGTAAGCTTTGCTGTAGCGAAGGGCCAGAGAGACTATCCGACAATCTTTTTCTCCAGAGCGCCAGAGGCGACACTCTGGTTTGTGTTGTTTGATTGGGCGCTGAGGTGCGCACCAATCCGTCAAAATTAGACGTCCATCGCTACGTCCGCGGCCGTGTCAATGATCAAAGGACGTCCCCACTGCGTTAGGATTGTCTCCGCTGCGCCGAGAACGTCGCTGTCGGTTGGAGCTCACTGCGTCGGTCCACCGTCGATGGACATTGGCGTCGGTCTTCCGTCAGCTGACGTAGGTCGTCGGTCCACCATCAGCCGACGTAGGCTGTTGGTCCACCGTCAGCTGACGTAAGCCGTCCGTCCACCGCCAACTGACGTAGGCTGTCGGTTCACAGTCAGCTGACGTAAGCCTTCGATCCACCGTCAGCTTAAGTGGGCTGTCGGTCTGCCGTCAGCTGACGTAAGCCGTCGGTCCACCGTCGGATGACGTCGGCTGTCGGTCTGCCGTCAGCTGACGTAGGCTGTAGGTCCACCGTCAGCTGACGTAAGCCGTCGGTCCACCGTCGGCTGACGTAGGCTGTCGGTCTGCCGTCAGCTGACGTAGGCTGTCGATCTGCTGTCAGCTGACGTAAGCCGTCGGTCCACCGCCGGCTGACGTAGGCTGTCGGTTCACCGTCAGCTGACGTAAGCCGCCGGCCCACCGTCAGCTGACGTAGGCTGTCGGTCCACCGTCCCACGTCGTCGAGCGTCGGTCGCCTGCCCACCGTCGGCGCAGCTCGGCTCGGCAGGCGTCCGATTTCTGGGAGTATTAATACACGGCCGCCGAGAAGGCCAGCCGACTGACCCCAATCATCGTGCTGGGGCCGAACTGGTGGTGAGACTCATGAGTCATCTCATCTCACACTGGTCTCTGAAAAAAATCGGCCTATCGATACCACTGTCGCGTCATGACCGCGACACTGATGAAACGCGTAGGTTCCGTCGTATCACACTGTACGGGCGCATATATGCATCTACGACGGGGCGGAGCAAAATCTGCCTGCACGTCCCTGTGACGTCTGATGTAAGCACCATATGTGCAGGCTGTTGGCGGCGTGTGTGCTGCGGACTGGAGCGGCGAGCCGCGTGGGTTGTTTGGTTAGGGCTTTTTGAAAGCGTTCAGCCCAATCACTTCACGAACCTGTGAACGTCATAACTATGCGCTTTAGGATCCTCGATGAAAGGCTAACCAAAACAGTGAAGGCAGTTTTCAAAACGATGACGTCATCGTGGACGGCTGAATCACTCCTTTGTGTGCGGGGAAGGTGGACGTTCTATTATTGATGTGGGAACTTCATGTCACTTTCTCATGATTGGTGTGAATGAAACAGGCGTTTCTAGGGTGATGTTTGTTCTTTTTCGTCCCGCGTAAACATTTTATACCATTTGCATTTTATTGTTATTTGTTTTATTCTTATCATTCCAGTGGTTTGATGGGTGATCTTAGGGATTGGGGTTTGTGCGAAGCAAAACCTCCTGAAAGAATTCCGGCCACTACACCCTGCCTCGCAGTTCCTGGTGACGGCTCATTTCGCGGCGAACATTTAACGTCCCACCAAGGACGTAGCATAAATACGTGGCAGTTAACTTGACCCTGTAGTGCCCAGTTGCCAGCTGACCCACGGGCCGATCGAGAGTCAGAGAGACTCGAACCCGTGTTCTCAAGACAGGAGACCAGCGCTCTACCAGCGTGAGCTATCGAGCACGGTAGCGCCGCTCTGATGCTGATAGTGCATAAAACACACGCGCGATATCGGTACATACACATGTGCATATATATATATATATATATGTATACATATATACACATACATATGTAATGAAGACGATCGGCAGACTAACCCTCACCGGGCCGGAGTTTCATGAGAACCCCGTCCCCACACTCACATATCTTAGTCCCACAAAAAAGTTAAACTAATGTTAGAAACGTTTTATCGGAACTAGAAGAACGCCCCTATTCTTTTCAAATAAGGTCAATGTTAAGGACATCAGAGGTCATCCTAGCTGGAATTACTTCGTTCACGTTTTTGGCAGGAGACGTTTTTAACCAAGGCTTTTACTGGGCTCTAAAGGTGTTTGACAGTAAAAAGAAGACCTGATTTGCGATGTGGGGCGGAAAAAGGACCTTGAACATTTGGCCTAAACTTCACTGTTTCAAGGGAAATGGAAAATGAAGGCAGATAGTCGTGCCTGGCGCGCATATAAGCAACTGACATGTTAAAGTCAAATAAGGTCAGCCTAGGTCAACGTACTGACTGCTTTATGTTGCGTATATCTGGTGTCTGTCGTATCACCTGGTGCATTATGATTGATCAACACCGCAAACCATACAATTTTATAACATTTGATCAGGTAATTTCCCTTCTACATCATAAAACTCGTGCCCCAAAGCATCTTTCACGTAAGTCACTTGGACGACGGGTGGTGGACACGGCCGCAGAGCAAAAGCCTCATATCTAGCGGGAGAGTATTCTCCACCATCAGGGGTTTTTATTCCGGTAACTAAAAATAAGAGTAATGGAGCAGTTCAAGATGTATAGAAGGAAGGCATGGGTATATTTCTCATCATTAGCGGCCATACAAAAAGTGATGGCATTGAAAACAAACGCAGTATTTCAAATGGCCAAATCAGGTCAGCCTGAGCAAAATGAGATTGGGTCACACTTGGCAAGTTAGTTTTTATCATATATTAGTGCCTCCGAAGCACACCTGAATAACAAACAAGGCTGTAAACCAAAGAGCTGTACTCGGTTACGGACCCCAAAAATTCGATTCGAAACGTGACCTGACCACAGGTCACGTGTCAAGGGATACGATTGCGCGTGCAAATGACGTGAGAAGCACCGAGGTGTATATCGAAGCCTCAGAACCACCCAAAACGGTCCCACAATCATCTCAACAGCAAATTTAGAAAAGGTCGAAAGTTCAGCTGACCTAATTTTTTATTAATTATTAACTTAATTAATTAGCACGGAAACTTCTGAAAAATTCGAGATAGCAGAATTGTTCTATATGCCACGTTTTATCATAAGGCGAAGTTTCGTGTCATTTGATGTATTTCACAAAATGCTTTTCCGTTTTTCCGTTTTTGTCTTTCTTGACATGTCCCAGGTCAACGACCTGGGATAACCTGGAGTTTAAAAATTGACTCAAGGTGTAGAAATAATTTATGAAAAGGTGCTCCAAGTTTCGTATCTTTGCGCTTTTTCGTTTTTTAGCCGACCTCTGAAAACAAATATGGGGTTCTCATGAATTCCTGGCATGGCAAAGGTTAATATATCACGAATTCAGAAGTGCAAGCAAATGCGCATCTGGTAATGACCGATTCGAGATGATAAAGGCAAGAGATAACGACAATTATGAAAGCGGATCTTACTTAGAAGTCACGTAGCGACACGATCCTCTCAAATGACAGCAGTTCATTTCAAACTTATCAGACGCATGGTATCCACCAGCGGCTTTCTCTGCGCACCAGCGATATTCTCCGACATCAAACTATTGTTTTTGCAAAAGGCAACAACAGACATTAGGCCATTAATTTTAGCGTTTTCCATGCAGAAAAGCCTTTGTATCAAGCATGTGTATCACGTATGGGCTTACCTAACCCAATGTTGTCGTTTGCACCTACCTGTAGCTCGAACGAAATGATTTCTTTTTAACTCTTGTTGTCGAACAGAAGCACTGATTATTCTTGCCAAATCTGTAACTTACCAGGCTAATTTAAAGAGCTTAAAACCGGACATCAGCCGCCTTAAAAACACACTGGCTGCAGTTATGCAACGCGACATGACCAAGAGCATAACAAGATGGGAATGTCTACCACAATGCCTTCCTCAGCAAAACACCCTAACAGATCCGTTTAGGATTCGCGAAATGTACGAGCGCTGGTTAGATCGCGGATATTGCTCATCAAGTTGCTTGCAGGTCGGTGGTTACGCGAATGTGATATGAGCTATGGGTTTGTTGCGAAATACGTGTTTTGCAGTGCTGTATCACTATATGTCCTGTGCTCACTAACATCTGTATATATGTGACTTTACCCGGCATTAACTGGGATGTTTTTCTGTTTTCCACTGACGGAGGGTTGAACTCCCCATCTTGTCTAGGTCGAGAACCAGTCTCTCGATTTATCGACTGTACTTTCTTGCCAGGTGGTATTGACTTATTTAATATATGAGTCGATATCCTGCGTTTTATGTCATAAATTGACTATTTGTTTCTTGCGTATTCTGCGTATGTCGTACATATTCCTATTTCATGATTTCGTCGGTAATCGGGTTGTCCCGTCGACGATCAAATAAATATACTAAACCTAAACGAAGGGATGAGGTTTTCGATTGAAAGATTTTCAGCTGCCGCTTGGGCCTGAGGCATTCCCAGTTCCATCCGTGTTTCCGTATTCCCTTTCACGGCCCCTATTTGTATGCGCTCTCCTCCGGCGGAATTTAAGGTGTTCGTCGAATCTATACTACCAAACTGAGCTTGGCACCAGTCTTTTCTACGCTGCTATATTTTATTGCCATTTGACAACTCTTATATCATGCTCCAAATTTTGTTTCAGAAATTATTGAGCAAGTTAAAAGTTATGAAAGCATGCTTGTCATTCACAGAGCTCGAGAAGAGCTTATAGGTCATCTTGTCCAGTGTCATGCACATTGCGCACGCTGTGACGAGGAACTGCGTAATAGATAGAACTGCGTAATAATAAATAAATCGAACTGCGTAAGTCTCATAACACAAAATTTTATTCTTATTGTTTAATTGCAAGTTCCTGGACCATATGATAGACAGAAATGCTCGCCCTGCGGGCAAACTGCCAGCACGATGCTGAAGGCCTGGCTCATAATTTGTGTGCCTGCTTGTCAATTTTGATGATCCATTAACCCTATTCCCGGAGGGCTAGACGGTATGGCCGATTCCCGGCAGGGGGGGCGGATTCGGCCCCCCCCTGAGATCTCGAGAACTACTTATCCGATTTCGTCGCAACAAACGGCAATCGATTTGCCGTGACGTAAACTACATTTTTATAAAAAGAAATTTTCAAAATTTTGAAATTTGTGGATACAGGGGGGCAAAAATGTCAAAATGGGGGGTACTTTTTGACTTCTAATAACTCCGTTGTTTATGGACCGATTTCGATGAAACTGGCATCAATCGAGAGATTATGGATAGGGCTTTTACCATGGGTATGGAAATTTGAAATTATGAGAAAATTCATGGGCGTTCACAGGGTTTCAAAAATAGGGGGATTAGTTTTCCAATAACAGAATGAACAAAAGAGACCAAAACACTTTTTTAACTTCTGCTAGTCATGTTATGCTAAAGAAGTACAAATCGCATTACAATGTTTGTATAATGTTAGCATAGGCGGTGCCAGGGACATAAAAAAGGGGGAAATGTCATGGTCACACGTTTCTCAGATCAACTTGTGACCTTTGACCTTAAATGACCTCCAGTGACCTTGGGGTCACCTGGAATGATGTCGTGTGCATTCAATATTATCTGTAAACGTTTTTAATCGATTAAATTCACTCTATTCCAAAAAATTCATTTTTTGGCTTTTGCGATATAGGGTACGTGCACTGACATTTTAGGTCATAGCTCCGTGACCTGACCTGATATCAAACTGAAACTTGGTACACAAGTAGAGGGCATTCTTTCTACGTCATATATATTCCGGGTTTGGCATTTGAAAAAACGGCGCCGAAATTATTGCGAAAAAATAAATTTTGACTTTTGACCTTGACCTGACCTTGTAAAGTGACCTCAGATCAACAAAATTACATATGCACATTGCCCATCTATTTAGCTATATATTCATATAAAGTTTTAAGTTCTATCTTAAAAACTCTGTTTTTGGCAGACATTTTCCTTTTGCCCTCAACATGGCCAAAAATGACCTGAGGTGCCTCCCAAAAACGTTGTCTGGCTCCGCCCCTGAGCAAAATAGAATTTCGAAATTTTGTCACGGCGCGTAGAAGGAATAGCTAGGAAAAGTCACCAAGTTTTGTGAAGCTGCGTCAAAAAGCCTGGAATTGGCAAGCAAAAAACCCGAGGGGGGGGCGGATTCCGCCCCCCCCTGCCGGGAATAGGGTTAATCCATTCATTCACGCCGTAAAGTGATACGTTGCTACTTGAAAAGGCAATTATAGTCAGTCGAAGATCAATAGATGAAGAAAAGTCGGACGAAACTTTGTACTGTCTGTGATTATTTTTACGATCAACGTTTGTAACTCTGAAATAAGCCATCGGTATCACTATTAGTCTTCGCCGGGCGGGAGGGGGGTGGATGAGCACCTCTCCTGAGGTTTTTTGAGGACATCTAAAAAACGAAAGTGCGCAGAGGTGCGAAACAAGGAGTATCTTTTTATGAATTTTGTTTACATCTTATGTCATCATCTTAGGTCATTGACCTTGAACAGGCATGTAAGACCTTTTTCCAAAAAAGAATGAAACTGGCATAAGATTTTATGGAATGCACCGATTGGTATGAAAATTGCAGGTCATTGACCGGAGGTTAGCTAAACTTTCGGCCTTTTTTACGTTTGCTATTGACATCGTGAGATTGGTCCGGCGGTTCCAAAGCTTGCATATACACCCTGGTGTTTCTCAGGTCATTTAGAAGCGTAACTGCCCCCGTTGACCGGCGACCTGGGTCATGTCACGTTTCATACCGAACTTTCAGGCCCGCAACCGAGCGCAATCTTTTGGTTTACACTCGGGAAATGTTTATTGGTATTCATATGTGATTCAGCAATACTAATACATGATAAAAACTTACTTCTCAAGGGTGACCCAATTCAAACTAACCCAAGCTGACCTGATTCGACCACTTGAAATATTATGCCTGTTTTCAGTGCGAACACACGATGTATGGCCAGAAATGACAAGAACTACAACCATGGGTTACTTCTACACAACTTTACTGTCACAAGCCTCTCGTATCAAAATAGAAAGTTTTGCCGTCACGAAAATAACTTTCCACTAAAAATTAGGCTTTTGCATTGCGGCCGTGCCCACCGCCCGGTATCGCACGGTGGGCGCGTTATCGCCGAGTGACGCGTTAAAATGCCGTTCGGCATGGGCTTCATGATGTAGAAGGGATATTACATGACACAATGTTACAGGATTTCATGCTGCGTCGTGTCTGATCAGTGGTAATGTGGCAGATGATGTCACAGACACCCGAAACGCCCGACGTATCGGTGTCAATACCTTGACTTAGTCTGACCTTGTTTGATTTTAGAACGTTAGTTGCAGGCTTCATATGTGTGTCAGACACATTTGCGTCGTATTCCGCCCACCGTACGTACCAGTACATTGAGGGAAAAAACAAGGCTTCTGCCCACACAGAAAGACGATTTTTCCCCTTCATTTTCCGCTTTCCTTGAAATGATTAAATGTGTCCTTAAGCTCCATTCTCTGTCCTTTATAGGTACATCAGACCTTCTTTTTTACTGATAAACCCCTATGGAGCCACGCAGAAGCCTGGTCATTAAGGTTTTCTGCCAAAAAGTCAGCAGGATGATATGACCTACAATGACATCAGGTGGCCTCAGTACGGACCGCATCTAAAAAATTTGGTGTTTTCTTGTAGTTTCGCCCAGGGCTTTCCTATGGCATTTCTCCTTTTACTGTGGAATTTGAAGTTCTCGAAATCTTGGGGAGTGAGGGTACTTATCCATCCCCGGTCTGGCGAAGGTAGATCCGGAATCCGGCCCAGCGAGGCTTAAAGCGTTTTGGGCACGATCTCATCGACTGTTAGAAGCGTCAGCCACACTGAAACCTCGCCCGGACCGGTGTGATTTGCTTACGGCAACAGCCGCGGATCAAAGGCGACGTGTCGCGCATTTCGAGAGGCGGCGCCCGGCCGGGCTGCCGACACACCCGACTCCTGAATGGTTGCGGCGGCGGGGCCGGCGGCCCGTTCCGGTATACCACACTGGCCGCCACCCCCGCCCTCCAGCCCGTGATTACTGCCGCCGGACGGCGTGAGGGCGACTGGTGCTCCGTTATTGACTTCCGGCCACATCTGGGAGCTAGACGGCTCCCGGTGAGAGGCGGCATCCCCCTCTCCCCACCCGACCCCACCCCCACTCATTGTGAGCCGTCACGGGGATCCGCTGACAGTGGGAGACGACTTTGCCTGCAGGATAAATCCTACAGAGCGGTGCAAGGTATAAGTGTGTCGCCGGGACAGTATTACGAAAATTGTTGACATTGTCCGATAGCATTTATTGTTTCGTTTTGTTTTGCTTTGTTTTTTTTTAGTTGAAATGGCGTTTAACAGTACAAGCGTGGTGAGTTGCGGTGTCTTCTGGCAAAAAAAAACAGGCCTGGAGGATAAGGCCCATTTCATCGTAACAGTTTCAACTGATTACGTTGCCCATATGTGCATGAAATCGACTTCTCTTTGTCAGTGAAATGTGGACCATTTAGCGTCCTTTCAGGCATGTCACTACATTGATAACGCATCCGGCAGCGAGGCCATAAAACGCTACACACCACCGTCAGCTGGCTATTTCCCAGCTGTCCCAGTTGCCAGAAATTCAATCGCACTCATCCGGTATTCATTACTAGCGGCGGATTGGCCCGGATATTTTATTTATACGGGCGTAATCTGTCCCAATTGACGGCGCTGGTCTCTGCTGGCTGGCGACGGATCCCAGCTGCATCTATTACCCCTGGCAGGCGTCCGGCTCCCTGCCACACGGAGCGAGCGCTTCCAAACGGAGCCCGTGTGCCGCCGACCCCGGCCATTAATTCAGCGGTTTTCAATTGACTGGACCGAGCCGGCAGCCGCCCGGCGGTGGCGGCCAAGCCGCGACCGCTCGGCGCCTGAGCGCGACGGCGGTGGCGCTTCACGGGTCGGCGGGGCTGGGCGGACGTCTGGTGAGAGGGGCGGCTCTGTGGTGAGCGGTGTCTCGTGAGAGGTATATCGTGAGAGCAGCATATCTCACCACCTAGACACTGGTCTGTGGCGAGCAGTGTCTAGTGAGAGCGGCCTATCTTTGGTGAGAGGCACGAGTCTGTGGTGAGCGGCGTTTAGTGAGAGCGGCATATCTGTGGTGACAGGGACAGGTCCCGGGTGAGAAGGACGGGTTCTTGGTGAGAGGGTCGTGTCTTCGGTGAAAGGGTGTGTCTCTGGTGAGAATGACGGGTCTCTGGTGAAAAGAGCAGAACGTTGTCAAGAGGAGCAGGCCTGTGACGACAGCGACGGGTCGCTTTTAAGAAGGTGGAGCCCCTAGTGGGGGTGGCAGGATCTGGTGCGAGCGATGTCTTTGAAGGGGGAACCGGTCTCTGGTAAGAGTGGACCGTGTCTGGGGTGAGAAGGGTAGACTTCAGACCGCAGACCAAACGGGTCTAACGAGAGGGGGACGGGCCTCGCACAGGGATCATGAAAATCCTTTTAAAAAGTATTGCAATCCAATTACAAATCCTTAACACCAAAAAGGAATGCGATCCAAACCCAAATCTCGTAAAACAGACAGGATTGCAATTCGCCTGCAATCCATTTCGCAGCCTTTTCTTGGAATAGCTAATTTCCGATGAAACAGCCACATCACTACGCACCACGGTGTTTATTTTTTATGTGGGTTGAGCGTCAGCCATAGTACCACGAACTTTGATCTTTTCATAAATTTGTACTTGCTTGGTGAGGAGTCATTTAACAAATATTGGAAAAGGCATTCTCTCGAAGTTCGCTTCCCTTGTAATTACGCAGTCTGAGTGACCGGACAGAATTTCATGTCATTTCTTCTTACGCAAAACCTTGTCCGCAAATCTTCGTGACACGTTTCCTCATACGTAAATCCTTGTGCGTAAATATTCGTACGGAAGTGTCTGTGAGCGCAAAAAAATCGTATACGCGAAACCTGGTATGCGCATTTTTCCGTGTCCGCAATATTTCGTATATGTATTTCTTCGTACACGCATTTCTTCTTGTTGCATTTCTTCGTGTCCGCAAATCGCGCTTGCAGCAGCGGCGACCGAAGGAATTATACCCTAAGGTGGGTTGGGGACTATTGCTTGTGGTTCCTCACGCACGCACCGTTCACCGCCTTGCGCTCTCCAGCGCATCGCTTTGCTTCCCCCTCCCCCCATACAGTGTCAGTTATTGGCTACGTTTCCGGGCTGGAAATCCTTTAGTGCCAGGGAACTTTTTTGACCCAATCGGAGCTCCATCCGCTCGCAGCGCGAAAGGTTCCCGGATTCTGGCTGGAGGGGGTCCTCGATGTTCCTCACGGAGCGCCTATCCCGCTTCATGGTTCCGCCATAATTTGGTGAATCATTATCACGGGACTCAGTCTACGTACATGAAAAGGTATCGTGCTGACCTGTAAACCGGGCTATTGTTGATCCGAAGCCGTAAGATAAGATAAGATAAGCCGTAAGAACCGCAGATCCGTGCAGGCATACAGATATTAGGATTTGCTTTATTTTATACAGCTTCAATCTACCAAAGCATAGCACTATGGTGATGCACGGAAAGGAAAGCCTAGCAAGGATTTCAGTCATCCCTCAGCATTTTGGGACATTTCTGCGCCCCTGTGTCTTACCTGCGTCCACCGATTGAAATGCACTTTCTCATTCGTTATGTTTGTACGTGTGTGAATATCATCTTCCAAGCCAGTGAATATCATCTTCCTTGTTAAAGGAAGGAATACATGCACACGGCGTTGTGCGCCAAAGTATCAGTCGGAGATTTGCGTACACGGAAAATTGCTGCACGAAGGTCACGAAGAAATACGATGTGATGATTTACGTATGTGAAGAAATGCGATACGAAGAAATGCGTAAGCGAAGCATTGTGCATACGAAAAAATGCGCATATGAAGATCCGCGCGTACAAAATTTGGCGATACGAGGAACTGCGTTTACAAAGCCTTCTGCCTACTACGTTTTGCGATACGAAGATTGCATGCGAAGAAACGCGATACAAAGATGCGAAGGTATAAGAAATGCGACAAGAAGATTTGTGTTCGAAGTGTTGCGTACGTAGGAATTCGATATGAAGCTGTGTCCTGGAACTCGCCTTTTCTCCCTTTCATCGACAGGCTGACCTTTGGCCTGGCGAGATGTCCCCAAAGTGACCTCTGTAGCGGGTCGGGGAGCGCTGGGCAGTCGGACTCCCGACTCGCTCTCGTGCGGGTCCGATCAGGGCTACTTTTTGAGGCGCAGGAGGGCGGCGACAGCGTGGGGAACGTGGGGAGCGCGTTCCCCACAACCTTCATAGTGTGGGGGACTGCTCCCCTCCCACAACTTTGGAGCAAGCTCATATTTTAGTGTGAATGCGTATTCTGGCGATGAAGGCAAGTGCTCAAAATCGCATAAAAATATTAGTTGTTACCGAAAAAAAGAATATGCGAAATGTACTATTCGCGTCAAAATAAAGTGCCACACCGTACCGAGGCCTGAAGCACTAGACTGTGCCGCATTCCCATAGTTCAACGATACAGCCGCAATCAGGCGGTGCCAACCCTACCTCCCTGCCGGATCGGCTGATGATAACGACACCTGGTTTACCCCGTACTGAGCAAACCCTGGCTGGCGATGTGGGGCCGTAAACAAAAAGTCCGAGTCAGCTGCGGAGAGATGGCAATAAGCCTCATTTTCACGTCCCTCTCCATAGCTGTTGGTGCAGCTCGAGCATTTTTTTGTAGATATTACAAAAAATTATAATACAGTCAGCAACATAGTCTAAGTCATAACCGAGGCCCTTTTCAGTTCCACCATGCATAAAATTTCTCTCAGGCAGGTAAGACGGAAACTTCAAGGAGAAAACGCAAAGTGAGGAAGACAATATTCTGGCACTTTGTTGCATAATTCACTGCGGGCAACGAAAAGGCTGTTTTGCAAGCAGATATGTGCCTGAATCGCAATGAAGTGTACGGAAAGTCCTCCTTTTGTATCCAATTCTAAGTTGACCTCGACGAGTATTTTGCTACTTCGATGCCGTTTTTCTCTCACATGACGTGACCTTTCCAAGATGATGAAATGGCACGCCCCGGTAAACGAAATGACGATAAAAGCGGGCATAGCCCGAATTCCTTGGAGATGCAAACACTTGCTGATTCCGAGGACCTCAATGCTTAGTTTCGTCGTCTGTGCCGAAATTTAGCGTCAGTGGTGATTACGACGCTTGCCGAAGGCCGGTGAGTCTTGGATGAAGCAGAAAAAAAGAAAAAGAAAAAGATGGTTAAACGACCTGGTCCAGCCCGGCCATTACGCTTTCAGAATGGTGATAATTTTACAACCATTGGGCAACTATTCATTATTTTTACAAGATTATAACGCAGTTTTTTGCATTTTATTTATTTTCAATCACAAATCGTTAGCTTGCAAATTCGTTGATCCACACGAGTGTTTCAGGAGTAGTGGTTTTGCATCTAAGCTTCTGCTTCTCTACGGCCGTTTTTTTAGCAATTCAGCAACGGAAACGAAAGATATTACCGCCAGAGTAGCGTTTAAGCTTGTCCATTGTATGAGAAATGCTAAATGTAGATCGTTGTAAATCTATCAATGTAAAGCAATGTGTCTAACAATGTAAGAAAGCATGCTTCCATGCTTAATGAAAAACGTAAGCCTAGATCGCCATGCACGCCACAAAGCGTCTTACTGGTAGTATTTTCTTAAAACTTCGCCGCAGTAATGTCGATGACATTTTAAGGTGGCATAATGGCTCTGAGTGCATCTGAACCTCACCGTTGACGCCAAGCATATCATTCGCTCGAGATATCACTGGCGCGGATTCGGACGCGCGGAACAGCAATCTTCAGAATTCAAAAATAGGTTGGCTGAAGGCTTACCACAACCCCTTTTTGGTGAAATTTGGCAGTACCTATGCCGTGTCTGGAAACGTTATATCAGAACGGTTTTTCCCCTCCTGTGAAATAATTTCACACACGAGGAAAATATTCCAACCTGGGGAAACCATGCCCGCCAATGAAATCAACCTCATTGACGTGGTGGAAAAGAGTGTTCCAGCATATGGTAAATCTTGCTCCACATGTATGGACTGTTTCCAGTTGATTTATTAGGTTTTCCGTTCTTCATGCGAAATGTGGTGCGCATGTAACTAGCCGTAGGCCCCAGAGCGCTGGTTTTTCTGAAGACATTGACCATTTTATCCCTTATTTATTTCTTTGTTGGCATCCGAAAGTGTTGTGCAATTTCCATGGTTCAAAAATATGATGAAGATTGTTGTTTGCTCCTTTGATGAATCACGCAATGAATCCGATTGTATTTGGCGTCACCAATCCCAATTCCCTCTTCTTGCTAAAACATTTTTCCCTCATTTTCCTTTCATCACATTTGGTCCGCAAAGTCCAAAACACGTAACATGACATCTTGTCATCAAATATTTGTACTGTATGTTCAGAAATGGCAGTTGATCATACATGAATAACTAGAAGGCGAAGGACGGTTAAGTTTTTACTCCTAACGCACCCACTGTGATCAGAAAACGTTAATCACGATTTCTTTGTTTACCGTGAAGTTTTACCTTGCAAGGAACTGGTATGACATATTTCTCTGTCACCTGGTGTCACCTGAGCACCTGGTGACGTTTGCAGAAGAGGCACGACCAGCTAGTTCAATGCCCCAATGCATATTATGCTGACGATCTTCAGCAGCTCAGTTTTTGGTAATGTGGTGACCCGTCTGATAGATATTTATTTTTCGTGGGATTCATAGAAGCATCCTATGGGAGTAAAATATCATTACACCAAGACAGGTAGTCAAGACGAACACAGCTGCCCATTGGCGGGCTGACCGCCCGGTGAGCATCCGTCTGGCAGTGATGAAGGCAGCTGTTCTTATCGTTTGTCGATCTCCCTCCGACCTTTCAGATTCGGAGGGGGGGAGGCGGGGTCGGCCCCGCCTGATCACGGCTCTTCTGCCGGACTGCTGGTAATGCGGCAGTCCACTAGTTCAGGCCTCGGAACGGGATGGACTTTATTTTGACGCCAGTTGTACCAAACGCCTCACATTTTATTTGATGTCTTTGGTTTTCACATTCAATTCAAATTTTAGGGTGCTTCAATGCCTGGCGCAGCAGGCACACCTATCGTACAGACAACTCTTTTCGCTGTTGTATTTTTTTGCACAACACAGATCGTCACCACCTATCGCAAACGCCGACAAAGAGCACGTGCTTTCGCCGCGTCCGTTGTCTGCCGCCTTTCCCACGGCTCTCGACAATCCGTATCCGAGCAAGTTGCAAGTGCGCCAGCCTGCGTAGGCATCCACAGATAACAGCGTGGACATTTGGGCGTTCTTCTAAATAAGTGCGGGAATTACCTGTTCCAATAACCCGCTTCATAAAGAGTGTTTTTGAAATTCATGTGGCCCAGCTGTATCGGGTCAACGGCAACTTCCTAGGCCCGGTAAACGCCGAACCCAAGCCGACAGAACCGCCGCCAGAGCCATGTTCATCAGTAATGCCGCAAAACAAGTTACCGTCGGTTCAAAGTAACCTGGTCTATCCCGACTAAGGCTGGGTCGGTTGTATATACAGTCAGTATGCTGCCACGACACTGGCGACCTGGCACATCTTCAAACGTCACATCAGACTCGTCAGACGAAAAGAGAAAAACGCCACCTCTGGTCAAGCCGACAGCTTAAAAAATAATGGAAATAGCTGGAAAAATTACGGGTTAATGAACCATTTGCTTTCGTGCGTCATCAAAACAAAGATTCCTTGAAACTTAAAATTAGGCGGTCGGGACCCGGCGAGTTTTTTTTCTCTTGGTGAGCGCGTTCGCCATGCCCGAGCCATCCCCGTCCCCCTCCCCCAACCAAAACTGTGCGTCGCCGTCGCTGACCACACCTACTGCGCATGCGCAGCTCGGCAACAAGTCAACTACAATCTTGAAGCCGCATGGTTGGGTCCTTCGCACGTGTAAAGCCATGTAAGTAACCGTTAACATTAAAGTAAGTAGTAAATGAACGGCAACGAACAAGGACAGCAAAAAGATTGCAAAAATGTGCAATGCAATCCACAATTTCATGTCTCCAAAGGATTTCATTCAATCTGCAATCCTCAAAAAGGACTGCAATCCAAGACTGAAGATCCTGCAATCCAAATCCATATCATGCCTGACCTCAGGTTGCAGTGTGCCAGCCTCTGGCGAGGCACGGTGCGGCCGGACCGGTACGGAGGTCTCGGCCGTGTCCTAACGACTTCCTGGCGGCTGGCCGACGCTGCGTCATCGACCGGGCCGGCCGACGATTGGCGCAGTTCACTCCCCTCCCCAGTGCAATGGCACGGAGCGAAGGTCGTCCTGAAGAGCGGTAATCCTGCCACGAAATGGCGTCCGTAACGTTGTTCATGATGCTTCGCCTGTAAACCAAATTCTACTCGTGCACAGCTGGTTGAGAAAATGCATTTCCACTGGTGCACAGCGTTTAGCGATTCGCTCTGAATACGGTCTTCAGTTATCCATCAAGCGTGCTTTAATTAATCCAGATGGAAATTAGAGGCCACGCCGCGCGCCAAACGGCAGTCATTAGTCAATCAATGCGTGAGGATAACGATTAGACTGGAATTCGCCGCCCAAGTTGGCTGTCCTAGAACTTCAGCACCACGCTATGAAAAAGAACCTGTCGCTAACCTCCTGACGGGCAAAATATGCACCATGCAATATGCGGAACATGCAGCAGGGACAGTCAAGGCTGACGGATTCGAACTAAAGTTTGTGAGTTATTCTGTGTTCACGTTATGGGCCAGCGTTGTGTGCCTTTATTCAAACGCTCCTGCGCGAAATAACTACCGCAATCCTTGGAAATTTGGGTCATCTACAATAAACATTCTGCCACTGTTAATTGTGCATTGGGTGTCAACGCTAGTTGATCGTCGAAAGGCGGCGTGTGTATTGTTTTTGTCTGAACACGGTGCCCGTTTCCAACATTTCAGTCCAAAATAGGTATGCCGTGTCCGACGTTCAAATCGTCCCCACATTGAATATTGCATCTGTGTTGTTCGTTTTGCAGGACTGCGTGTTTCCGCGTGTTGTCCCTGGTCTACGCCAAGCTGCTGGTTGTCGTTTGCATCGCCTTCCTGATTTCGGAGATAATCACCACCAATGTACCGTTGTATTTTTACGAGGTGAGTGCCGCATTTCCGTGTCGATGATTTTCGGACGCACGGACGTCGAGACCGTTCCGTCTTGTCCAATTAAAAATCTGAAGAATTTTTTTATAGTTCCAGTTTCTTCACGATTGATTAAAGAATATCAATACTGCGTTTTGTGACTGAACGCGTTTGCCATTCTCGTGGTTAATTTCCCCATAATTTCCATGTTAAACCCTGTCGGGCGATGACGAAAGCCTGAAAGATGACAGTATAAATAATTTATATATGATGGTAATGGCATATAGAGATGATTAGATAATACCATAGATTAATTATGTGATTCAAGCGACACTCACAAAACTAATGGAGCAGATCATGAAGGCCTGATTCTGATGTCTCATAGTGTTCCGGCTCACCTCATTGCCCTTCACTGTGGTGTGCTTGAAGAGAATGCTCCACCTTGACACGTGTTTTGAACTGAGATAGCCAAGTGCCTGTAGTAGGTTAATCTTTAATATGTATGCTGTCTTAAGTTACACTTGCGGAGGTTCAGAGCGATTACCCACGGCTTGGCCGTAAGTCGTGTTCGGCCGTAAAAGTCCTGTTTACGGCTGGTGCGCGACGCCGCTTCTCAGCAGCGAGCGGGCGCCGGCCAGCGAAAGCTTGCTCTCGCGGGCCGGCGCGGGCCAGCACTGCGTCATGCCGACGGATGGCTACAGAATGCGGTTTTTAGTTAATCTCAGGACACCGTACATCTGTCAGGACCGTAGCTGCATCCAGAAAAGGTGTGGGTGGGGATGGGGTCGGGGTTATTGGGTGGATGGGTTGTGGCAAAGATGTTTCTCATAATAATGCTAACTTTCCCCAAAAGTGGGAGGCCATGGTTCTTACGGCTTCTCCCCTCCCCCCGTTCTTGCGCCCATGTCTTCTGAAATTTCGGGACATTTTTCGGGAATATGAGCATTTGAGAATGTTATTGGCGACATTTTTTTTTTTAATCAACTAAACCTATTTACGAAAAGACGAATAATGTGGAACATTTCTGGTAAGACTAGGTGTCCATCACAGGAAGCCTATGAGATTCGACGTTATTGCAGCGCGTAGTCAGCGAGCTCAGTTGGTTTTGAAAACCAGTCTCTACGTCCTGGCAAGACGGTTTCGAGCAATCTCGGCGCCTGATATTTGGCCTCCGGCTCAGCTGGCAGCTGCCAGCATAGGGTCAAGTTGACCGCTACGCCTTGGCCGCACGTCAAGCTTTCGCCCCAAGACTAGCCGTAATATGGAATAGCTCCATCCGATAGAGGGGCAGGTATCAGGTCATTCTAAGCATGGGCTCCAATTCCTAACATCATCCCAGCCATTCGGAACAAATTTATGAAAAAAGAGCAGCGTCAAGCAACCGATGATCTTAACGCTGGTTACTTCTTTTCAATATTTCATTACAATATGCAACGACACTACTGAAAAAAAAAACGAGAAAAGGAAGCGACGTTCGGACATGTTGATATGGTAGGTTGGCTTAAGTTCTGACAGGGCAGTCGGAACCGCCCAGAATATAGTGGGCGGCCGGTGGCAGGAGCGGCCGATTTCGGCGATTGATGCATCATTCTCCGGAACCCGTGGATGTTTTTGCAGTCGTGAAACGATGCACACCTGATGACGTTGACTCCATAGAGCAGCTTGGGGAGCTTCTAACCACCGTGTGAACGGAAGTCATGTTCGCCGATTAGTCGTGACTCGGTCTCCAGAGCGAGTCGTCGCGTAAAATTGGCCGTGTCGTTACACACACTGCCAGCTGTGTTCAACTTGATGGTTATTTTGCGTTTCTCAAAGTCATTTCCTTAACCCTGTTCCCGGCAGGGGGGCTAAACCCTTCCCCTTCGGGTTTTTTGCTTGCCAATTCCAGCATTTTCGATGCAGCTTCACAGAACTTGGTGACTTTTCCTCGCTATTTTTGTACGTATTGCAACAAAATTTCGTAAGTCCGTTTTGCTCAGGGGCGGAGCCAGACAACGTTTTTGGGAGGTATCTCATCTTTGGCCCTGTTGAAAGTAAAAATAAAATGGCTGCCAAGAATAGCGTTTTTAAGATTGAACTTTAAACCTTAACTGAATCTATAGGTAAACAGTTGGTCAACATGAAAATACAATTTTGTTTGTCTAAGGCCATTTCACAAGGTCAGACCAAGGTCAAAAGTCAAAATTTGGTTTCATGGTAATAATTTTGGCGATATCTTTTCAAATGCCAAACCCGGGATTTACACGACGAAGAAGAGTGTCCTCTACTTGCGTACCAAATTTTAGGTTGATATCGGGTCGAGTCACGGAGCTTTGCCCTAAAAGGTCAGTGCTCTCACCCTATATCACAACAGCCGAAAAATGGAATTTTAGAAATAAAGTGAATTCAAATGGTTGGAAACGTTTTCAAGTGATATAAAATGCACACAAGATCTTTCCAAGTGACTGAAAAGTTATTGAAAGTCATTTAAGGTCAAAGGTCGTAAGCTGATCTCAAGATCATGTGACCATGACAGTTCCCCCTTTTCATGCCCCTGACACCGCCTACGCTAACATTGCACAAACATTGTACTTCTTGAGCATAACATGAGTAGCAGAAGCTGAAAAGATGTTTTTAACTTATTTGTTCATTCAGTTTTCGGAAAGGTAATCCTCCTATTTCTGAAACGCTGTGAATGCCTGTGAATTTTCTCAAAATATCAAATGTATGGACCAATGGTAAAATTCGGATGCATAATCTCTCCATTCATGTTATCAGCTGATGAACACCAGAGTATAACAGGTGCAAAAATACCCCCATTTTGTCTTTTTTCCCCTGCATCCGCCCTTTTCAGGGTTTTGAAAGCTTATTTTTATAAAAATGCAGTTTACGTCATGGCAAATCGTTTGCCGTTTGTTGGAATGAAATGCGATATGTAGTTCTCTAGATCTCAGAGGGGCGGAATCCGCCCCCTCCCCCCTGCCAGGAATCGGCCATACCGTGTAGTCCTCCGGGAATAGGGTTAACAGACTGGCAAAATGGACAATAGTGGATTTCCATATTGCAGTCATCGTCTGACAGTGACAAAGTGCCACTTTTCCCATCCACCGCCAGTTTGTTTCCCCTACTCGAGTCTAATAGCACGATGACATCTAGTGGTGTGTTTCAATACGTAACATCATTTCGTCCCCAAATAGTATGGTTGCGGTGCACAGTCATACAGTTTTGATACGCGGATTTTGTGAGGCTTACATATATTGCTTTTAGCATTAGCTGGGGCTTTGGTTACAGCGTTCACCGCCATGAGCCCCTGATTTAGCCAATGCTAATCCTGCTCGGCGTGTTTCGCAGGGTTTTTTTGCGTACTTATACGGTGGAAGCATCCTGTTTCTCCTCTACGTATTTATCTACCTTTTGCATGACTCCAACTCGCGAAGTGTTGAAAGCAGCCAAACCTCCGGATGTTGTGGAAGGGTAAGTGTTGGACGTGTAGGTATATCATAGATGTCATGGTTGACAGTCTTCCACACCTACGACACACCTACACCCTTGCGGTCATACTTCGTCTTTTATGAAAATATTGCTCTCTGTCAAAAAGTTGATTACCAAAGCACTCATCGATCATATACAGCCGTTTCCCCTATCAGAGTAAACTGATGCTGGTAAAGTAAACTCTCTGCTTTGCACACGTAGCACGCCGCCGGTAACATTGTGCGCCGGCCGCCGGTAACATTGTGCGTCGGCCGCCGGTAACATTAAGCGCCGGCCTCCGGTAACATTGTGCGTCGGCCGCCGGTAACACTGTGCGCCGGCCGCCGGTAACACTGTGCGTCGGCCCCAGAACGCCTCCGCGTCTGTGGAGGTGAACCTGAACAATGGCCACGGCTCACCGGAACATCTCACCAAGGTCGGGCGGCCGCGCAAGGCCAAGACGAGCGACAACGACCGCAGCCACGGAGGCTTCTTCCTGAGAATCGGCGCCATCGGTCAGTGACACGGGCCATAGTCACTTGTGTCAGTGATCGAGGTCACTGGTGCCGGAGACAGAGATTATGGCAACGGGCTAGGGTCACAGGTGCTGGTGCAGAATTCACCATGGAGGGTCAGGGTCATTAGCATCGGCAATAGAGCTCACTGTGATGGGCCAGGGTCACTGGTGTCGGCAGCAGAGCTCACTTTGAAAGGTCGAGATCACTGTTGTCGGCAACAGAGCTCACTGTTTTGGGTCAGAGTCACTGGTATCGGCAATAGATCCCACGGTAATAAATAAGGGATACTGGTGTTGAAGTCACTAGGACGGTCCAGGGGCGCTGGTTGGTTGGTTATCAGTGATGGAAACCAATTATAACGGGTGTCCCTAAACTTTGATACACATTCTTAACAATGCTCATCCCATAATACGCGAAGAAACCAGTAAGAAACTGCATACGCACGGACTTTGGGGCCTGCTGTTTCCAGTGATAGCTTTATATCTTAGCTACGACCTCAGAGCGGCCAGCGGCACGGAAATCATTCCGCACGTGCTGAAACATGTTGCACGCAATATTATGTCCACCTCCGCGAGCCTCCCGCCGATCTTGTTTTCCACCGACTTCTTCGATGGTGCTTTTCAGTTTCTCCCGTGCACCTTTCGTATCAGAAGCTGCATTGGTATCGTATCCAGCATCACACTGCCTCGATCAGTGTGATGCTGGACATGTTCGGAGGGTTGTCATCCGTGTTAACAACGCTGACGACCGTCGGTCCGTTTCGAACATGGGCGACTGGGAGGGGGCGGTTGACTGCCCCCCCTCTAACTCACGAACGGTTGGTCGCAGGATAAAAATAAACACACCGTTGGAAAGCTTGTGACGAGTAGAGCTCGAAACTGGTCTCATTTTAGTTTTAGACAATATGTAAGCCAATTTACGCCCTATCTATTTTTTCTCATAGCCGACTGCATGAGACCGAGAAATGGCCTGAATCTCAAGGGCTGTGACTAAAAACGCTCAGGTAAAGGTACCAGCGCACAAGTAAAGGTCCGAGGATGCCGATACACGTCTAATTTCCCAGATTTGTTCAATATATACGCCGAAACGTTGAATTAAAGACACGGCAATTCTCCCGCTGTCGGGGTGCGCCGCTGCCGTATGCGGTACCAAATTGACGAGAACTAATTTTAGCGTTCCTTTATTTTCGCGAAAAAAGGCGATCTATGTAAATTTCATTGATCTTTGTGGTTCTTGTGATGGTTTCTCGTGCATAAATTCTGGAAAAATTCATTAGTTACCAATCTACAAAGTTGGCGGAGCTTTATTCGCGAGATCCTGTTTGTTTCCAAAATATGCTACTTTTTTAAACTTCTTGAAGTTTCTGGTATTACTTACGTCTTTGCAAGCCAGTTCTGCCATTTTCTACCCATTCTGAGTAATTCATCGTTTGTCGATTTTTATCGATTTTGACGGTGGTACATTTTGGCTTATCACAGTTATTCGTCATTATTGACCTGATCTCAGGTCAATGGCTGGAAGTCATTGATACTTTGTCCAATGACGGTAACTAGATGTCTGCTTGACTCCACACTAAAAATGTTATGAAATATTCCGTCAATTTTCGAAAAAACGACGAAATGTCATAGAAATGAGCTTTCAATGACCCGGAAAATTCCGGAAAATCTGAGGTAGCAGATTTGTTGCATCTATTACGTTCACTAATCCCTGAAAGTATTATTCAGATATCTTGTTTTGCGAAAAAGTTAAAAGGCGCTAAACTTTTTTGGACATAGGTTCGTTTGACCTGACTTAGGTCAGGCACTGGACCTGACCTGATGTCACAATTTTGACAGGAGATGTAAAATGGATGGAGGAAAAGGTACACAAATTTTCGTGACTCTGTGTTAGTTCGTTCTCTCGCTATTCCAGAGAAACCTCAGGGGGAGCAGTCAACTGCCCTCCCCCAGTCGGGGACGGGTTAACATAAGAGATCCCTAAAACGTTTAGTTATGACGTCACATCATGAACATAGTGTCAGGTGGCTACGTCAGGTCTAATAAATATGTCTTTTTTAGAGTTCAGTGGTCTAGGGAGGGCTTCGTGTTTCATCTTCTGCATTGTCAGGAAGGTTCGTCGATCTAGACACCAATTCCACATAGTTAGTAGTGAGGTGATACTGAGAACTGTTACGGTGATCCATACCCTTATGTGCGAGAGAAACTTTTTCCTCGCAGCATGCTTGACCTGAGGTGGACAGTCAAACAACTTTTCAGCGGTGTAAAGCCCTCGGTTCCCGGAAAATTTAGCCAGAGATGGCCACGCATGTATGGCCGTCTATAACAACGTCATAGTCAGACTAAGAGCTGAACGGCCCGCGACAGAGCTTCCATCTCCTGTTTTAAATTTTCTTCGTGTGCTCTGGTGCTTGGAAGGTAGCCTTTTCCCCATATAGTTACTCAGATATCATTTGTTTTCGGTGTCCCGGTGAATGCGAGTCTCTGACATGTTGCATTTTGCGAGCAGAACTATTTTGGCCAACCATATTGTTCGGTTTCCGCATAATCTTCTGAACCCAATGCCGTGTCGTTTTTGTCGGCTTTCTCCCACTTCCTGTTTTTCTTTGGGAGAAAGCCGTTGTCGGCTTTTCTCATGGCGCCGTATATGGTGGATTTTCACGTTCCCTGCAGCAGAAAGTAACTGAGCGTGAAGACCTCGCCTTCTTTGCGTGTTTGTAAAACTGTGCGATGTTTTCAACTCCTCTATTTGTGAAGCCATCGTACGGCAAAAAGCACTGTCGCTCTGTGGCCAATCTTGTGTTCATCTGATAGAAAATTAGCACTACCAGAACAGCTCAGAAACGTAGCAGTAGCAGAACAGCTTTCTGGTAGTGCCTAATTTGTTTTTGGATACCGTGCTTTCCAAAGTATGTTTAGAAGCAATGCAATTTGTGCCAAATTTTGGAGGACTCCTGTTACATAAACGGGTCAGAGGCAAGCAATCGATGACGTTGCCAGATTTAAGCCGCATACCTTCAGCGCTGGTTCAGTTTTATTTTTAGATGAACCCATATGCCTCCGTTTCACATGTGCTCGGGCACGAAGCAGACAATTAGTGGTTAGGTTGCAACTTTTTCTGTGTCCGATGTCATTGCCAGAATTGCTCTAACAAATGTGTGCTATAAGCCAACGATAATATTGGTTTCGTTTCTGTTTTTCCACTTTTTTGCCTCGTGTTCTGTGACACGAAACGGATGGCACTCTTGTTTTCCTGACCGTAAAGTTTCCTTGTTGCACTTTTTCTCGTGCCACACATTATAGCGTTTCTATGATACATGTATGTTGATGCAATGTAACATAAATTTATATAATGAAAGTACTCCGACTCCGTTCAGTTACTGCTAAAACAGTTAATCATGTGCTGTGATCCGCGCGGTCTTCCTGGCCTGTGATCGTTCGTGTCACGCGCTGCAGCGTTCGGGCTCGGGGCCATGGTCTACAACGGCCTGGAGCTTGGCTCCTTCTTCGAGATTCCGCGACACTCGGACTGCTGGCAGATCATGATGGCCGTCAACCCCTGCCTGCAGGCGGCCTTCACCTTCATGCAGATGTACTTCATCTTCATGAACTCCAGGGTGGGTTGTGCTACCGTCAGCACGCGTGCACGGAGGCTGACTTCAATCGCAGTACAATGGAATGCTGTTTTGTGGGCTGAGCGGGTGTCCCGCTCCCACCGGAGCGTATTTTGATGCCCATTTGCGTTGGTTTTTTTCGTTTTGATCGGCAAACAGAAATAGCTCTGTCTACCGGGAGAGGCTTCGTAGTCTCCAACAGCACACACCAGCCTGCGCAAGTACATACACTCCACTGCTGAAAATGGCCTGACTTTAAAATACCGATTCGTCGATTTGTTTATATGTGTTTTGATTTGTTTATTTGTATATGATGTGTTTATATGTACAAAAGAACGGCCATTTCAGGTTAAAACCATTTTTCTTCATTTTCTAGTCATACCGAAAGTCCGGCAGCACCTTCAAGCATTTTTGTGCTGTTGGCTGTTTTTTTCTGCGTGAAGTGGTTTTGTTCATAACAGGACATTTGAAGGTACCAAGTACTTTAAATATGGAAGAGAAATGTTTCTCGCAAGAACCTACCGCGTTACGATTATACCTTTTTATGGACCAAAATTATCATGATAGCCCTTGCAAAGGGCACTAGCTCTCTGTTCCAGCTTGATATCAAACAATCGTAGATGTGGGCGTTTTCCTTTCCTGTTTGAAATGTCACTGGTGCCAACTGCTTTGGATTTCTAACACTTTCCTAATCCGCTCTGAGAGTTGCGAAACCGAAGCGCTGGCACGATCTGACTTCCCCAGACCGGCAGGACTGGGGACAGGAGGTCGGGGCGCCCACTGATGGCGGCCGAACACCGGAAGCCATCTCTCGCCATCCTGACGGTGCCCCGCTATCGGATTGAGCTCGGGTTACGGCCACTTTGCGGCTTCCTTGTCTGAATTACCGGAAAAAGATTTTAGCCCGTTGCCTCCCAGAAATCTATATTTCACTATTCGGAATGCAAAAGTGCTTTGTCCATTCCTGCTCGGTATATTAATGCATTTGCCTTTTTGTTCCTTTGTTCCTTGCCTGGTCAGGTGAGGCTGAAAACCCTTTACCATTTATTTCCTTAGATTTAATTTGTAAATTTGGAAGAGAAGCCAATATTTCAGATTGCGCCTAAGGCAAATTCGCACTGGTTAAGAAAATGAAACGGCAAAAACGTGAAACAAATAGCACTTCGGTAAGCTGAGATGCCACAGATTTCTTTGGGCGAACTGCAATTGCTCCTAGCGAGTCGCAAAATGGTTCTTCAACAGGTATGTGCGTGACAGTATAAACGCGCATTTCCTTCAGTCGCTTATTTACGGAAAAAACTCCGACTATATGTATAGCATGAAGATGTAGGCTCGTTCAAATACGTTGCCACCTTTTGATTTATCCGGCTTATTTCTTTCCAGCTGAACATCCACAAATTTAAGGTGGTGGCCCGTTTCGGCTTGATGCACGTGGTAGCCACCAACATCTGCGTCTGGATCCGGACCCTGGTGCGAGAGAGTCTACGGGTATTCACCGACTACAGCGTTTCGGCCGGTGACGTCAAAACTGAGGACTTCATGATCTTGGGTGAGCTGAGTATCCAGTCTGGGTCAGAGCGCAACGCTCTATTGAAGGAAGGTGACATTGTCTGAGTGACGTAAGGAGAGTGCTTGGAACAATGTTTTTCTCAGACGCTGTCGGGAGGTATTCCTGGACATAGATGTTTTCAGGTTCACTCGTGACATCCGATGAGCATGATGACTATAAACATCTGAAAACAACCTAACATACCATTGAAGTAACACTTAACCATTATGAGAATGGGCACACTCGTATGCCACGAATTTGCATCGATATTTAAAAGAATGTCGTATATCAGACGAACGGACAACCCTGCCCTTTCATTTCGATGAGCGGATTAATCCATAGATCTGGTCTTCCGATGTCGTCCAATTCCTCCGACAACAAATTTAGTATATCTATTGCATATTCCGGCGAAAGATTCACTGAATTATCTACTGAATAATGTGCTGAATAGTTCTGATGTTAGCTCCAAAAATAATGTTCGCTTTTTTAAGGCAAAACGAAAACACGATGATCCGAAATTTGTCGATTCAGGGGTTGGATCCTGTCAATTTTTGACGCCCGGTTTAGCTTATCCGGCCTGGTGTGCTCTTGGGAACCGTCCAGGCACCTGAACTACATTTTTTTTATTTATTTTTTTTACTAGCCCCTCTTTGTAGCGAGTCGCTGCCTGCGTCGTATAACAGTTACACTCTGCGTCTGCTGTTCCGCCGATTCCGACCGTCCGCGTCAGGGAGCCGGCGTTCGACGCACTCATATCGGTGCTCAGCACTCGCGCCCCCCTACCCCCCACGTGACATTCCGGGCACCTCGCACGCAGACCCTGCAGACCGCCAGGGGCAGCGGCCCCTGCAGCCGATCCTGAAGGAGAGCGGCGACCCTGCGAACGAGACGGCAGGCCTCTCGACCGCCGTCGTTGACGGCGTCCTGTTGCACGCCGATCTGGTGCAGAATTTGTGGAGCTCGCTGCCGGAGGGTTCGGGTCTCGGTGACCCGGGACTGGATAATGACCATGGTACCACGCTGTCTACAGCTGCTACAGATCTGTCCGCTGTAGTAGCAGTAAAGCAGACAAATCGCTGCTTGCATGGTTGTCAGGTTTTGTTGCGAGTAGTCCTCCTGGTCCTAGCTGGGTAGCTTGAAACCGTGGCGGCAGCTGAGGCCAGACGGATAATTGTTGTTTTCCTCGCTCACCATGTTTGTCGCTGTGCTGTTCCTTACTATTTCCTTTCGTTGTCTTCTCCACAAACGCTCCTGTTGTCGCCTTTTGTGGCATTCATTTTTGTTCACAAGACAGTGTCCAGTGAATATTATGGCTGTACATTATTCTACTACTTCAATTTTTGCTTTCCTCAGATCATCATTCTCAGAGTTAGCACCAGTTTTTCATGAATGCATACCGTATAAAAATGGCTGCAACTCTGACTCGCGCATCTCGAAAAATGTTTCGTTTGAGTGGCATAGGGGAGTGCGCTAGCTTTGTTTACAACACTGAGGGCCGCGGAAACACCGAAGGTTTCTGCTCACTCCGTGGAACGTAGAATTCAGTACCACTGGCAATATTGTAATATTTCTTTTATTGTAAAAAATACACTTCGTCATTGACATCATTTCATCAGTGCGTTGCGATCATTCCACTCGTGTATTCTTCGAAAAAAACAGTCATTAACCATCTGAATAAATATCCACTGCGGCGAATTATGTATCTCGTTTGCTGTTATATCTGTAGGTTAAACATGAGTGCATTTGTTGTTGTCATGGCAAGGTACACTCCAAATCGGCTGGCGTTACGATCATGACGGTTTGGTATACCTTCGAGCTTTGAGAATGACATGTTGAATTGAAACAAACGGTCTGTTGTCGATCATGACTTCATGGCGAATGACCGTTGATCTTCTTGTGGTCTTGCAGTGAAGCGTTTTGAGAGCGAGACCAACTACAGTTGCGGTCGTGTGGACATCATGGGGAACATAGTTGACGACGCCTCCCCCTATCTGTTCCCCCTGATCATCGAGTACTCGCTGATCGGCGCCACCGTGCTCTTCGTCATGTGGAAGAACATCGGCCGGTGCCCGCGCTTCGTGGACGAAGAGGTGGTCGCGGACCACATCAGCCTGTCGTCGAAAAAGACCCACAGGAAGGTGCGGCAGTCCTCATTTCTCTGTGATCGTGCGGCCTTTCTGCAAATCGAGAAAGTGCTTAGTTGTCTCTCTTGCTCACGGCATATCATATACCATGCTAAAGTTTGCTTTAAGCCACTCTAGATGGACACATGCTTTGAAACCTGTTCAGTCATTGCTTAACGACTAGTGAACATCATGTCATGGCCACGAATGGATCGGCCAGATATAAGGAGCCTAATTATTTCCTTCAGACAAAACGGCATCAATATAACATGCTTTGATTTGTTAATGCTTCCTTTTCATTATCACAGGTGGACTGCATAGGTATTTCCAAGGGTCTCTTCTGCGGCCTTCTGGTTATGGTCGCCCTCATCATCTGCATGGTGTTGTTCTTCGTGCTGATCCAGCAAGAGGAGCACCGGCAGCTGGCCATTTTCCTTGCAGACACCAGCCACGCCGGCGTCCTCTTGTTCATGATGTTGGCCAGTTTCGTCGGGTTCGCAAGGTGAGAGAATGGCATAGACTACTTCTCTGGAAATTTCAAACTGTCGACAAGGTCAGTGAGCTGGACCTTTGTATCCTTTGATATGATGGATGGACTGAGAACGTGCTCATGATCAACAGCAGTGCAATAACATGAAGGTGCGCCTGAATCGGTAACCTTTACCATTGCCAGACGCAATTTTGAATGTTTACTGTTGCAGAAGCAAGAAGTTGAGATTTACATATGACAAACCGGACGACCTGGATGCCATTTTGTTGCGCATCTCAGGATTCGGTCTGTTCCTGTACTCTACGTTCTGTCTCATCTCTGCTGCACTCTCTCCGATGCTGGACGCGCCCAACATTTTGGTGCTGGTCACCTCGGCACTCGCCATACTACAGGTCAGCGCCATCCACCGACAAGGCTGCGAGTCAGTGTTTCTCCTCAACCCCACTATCGTTGCCAGCTTGATGTTTATAGCCGTAGCCTGAGTTTGATGTTCTTGTTCCTGGACTCGAATATTGTTTTTCAAAACCATGTTTTTCTTTTTGTTTAGAACCACCTCAAGCCGAGCACATTTCATCCATTAAAGTTTGCTCCAGCTCGGTTCCGGAGCGTTGAGAAATCCACACAGGTACAATCTCGTTCTCTGGCTGCGTTATGATATATCTCCGGCTGCATATGGTATGAAGCCACCATCATTCGCTGACCTGTCTTGTCCAGGTGCTGGTACAGCTGATTTACATATCGGACGTGGCGAAACGGTCAATCTACCTACCGCAGCACGACCGCACTAAGCCCGGCAGACAGGTGGTCACCTTCCTGCTGCTCTCCAACCTGGCCCTCTGGGTCGTCTACACATTTGAGATCGACAAGGTCGACGCCAACCCTGTACAGGTGTGTGAGCCTGGATGACCAGGATGACGTAAAGCTGAGCATGGTCCGTTCCATGGCAAATGGATCAGGTACCTGCCCAAACGCGCATACCATGGCCACCGATTCTGCTCGTAATCGATCTTAGGGGTAATCTCTGGCCCAGATTTCATACGCTTCATTTTCAGCTCGAACTGATCAAGGGTTTCGGAGATACGGAAGTTTTCAGAGTAATTGCACCCCTTGTCGAAAAATGCTCTTACAGTTTGCTCCATATCTAAAAACAAAGTCCGTCGATTTACACAAAGAGCACATGCCAGTGGACATTATAGTGTAACGCAACGCTGTAGATTTCGTTTTTTATGTCTTTATGCATTTCACCTCGTGATATTGTTTTTGAGACCCAGTTTTTAAAATGTGGCCTCTGATTCAGGTCAAAGGTAACAGCTTCTAAACAGTTGCTTAACCCTATTCCCGGAGGGCTAGACGGTATGGTCAATTCCCGGCAGGGGGGCGGATTCGGCCCCCCCCAGATCTCGAGAACTACTTGTCCGATTTCATCGCAACAAACGGCAATCGATTTGCCGTGACGTGAACTACACTTTTATAAAAATAAATTTTCCAAATTTCGAAATTTGTGGATACAGGGGGGCAAAAATGTCAAAATGGGGGGTACTTTTGGACCTCTTATAACTCCGTCGTTTATGGGCCGATTTCAATGAAACTGGCATGAATCGAGGGATTATGGATAGGGTTTTTACCATGGGTCCACAAATCTGAAATTTTGAGAAAATTCATGGGCGTTCACAGGGTTTCAAAAATAGGAGGATTAGTTTTCTAACAGCTGAATGAACAAAAGACGCAAACACCTTTTTTTGCCTTCCGCTAGTCATGTTATACTAAAGAAGTACAAATCGCATTACAATGTTTGCATAATGTTAGCATAGGCGGTGCCAGGGACATGAAAAAGGGGGAACTGTCATGGTCTCCCGTTTCTCAGATCAACTTGTGACCTTTGACCTTAAATGACCTCCAGTGACCTTCGAGTCACCTGGAATGATCTCGTGTGCATTTGATACTATCTGTAAACGTTTTCAATCATCTGAATTCACTCTATTCCAAAAATTTCATTTTATGGCTTTTGCGATATAGGGTACGCGCACTGACATTTTAGATCATAGCTCCGTGACCCGACCTGATATCAAACTGAGACTTGCTACACAAGTAAAGGGTACCTTTCTACGTCATATGTGTTCCGGGTTTGGCATTTGAAAAAACGACGGCGAAATTATTGCAAAAAAATAAATTTTAACTTTTGACCTTGACCTGACCTTGTAAAGTGACCTCAGATAAAGAAAATTTTGTGTGCACATTGCCTAACTATTAAAATATACACACATATAAAGTTTGAAGTTCTAGCTTTAAGACTCTGTTTTTGGCAGACATTCTCCTTTTACCCTGAACATGGCCAGAAATGGCCTGAGGTTCCTCCCAAAAACGTTGCCTGGCTCCGCTCCTGAGCAAAGAAGAATTGTGAAATTTTGTCACAGCGCGTAGAAAGAATAGCTAGGAAAAGTCAACAAGTTTCGTAAAGCTGCGTCAAAAAGCCTGGAATCGGCAAGCAAAAAACCTGAGGGGGGGCGGATTTAGCCCCCACCCTACCGGGAATAGGGTTAAATCCTTTACATCACAACTCGCCTCATTTTACCATATTGTCATATTGCCCTCGTCAGATCACCTTCGTTTCGATTTTTCCAGGCCACTTGCCATATGCTACGCTGTTGATCCCGCCCCGTCCCTTGCACACGCGCGTGATGTTCCGGCTGGCGGTAGAGCCAGCCGCACTGGACGTCGGCGCGGTCGGTCGGCGGAGACGGCCGACGGGGCGAGTCCGGTCTCTCTCTCGCGCGCGCCTGACTGGAGCCGGACCATGGCGGCCTTAAGCGTCAGTTCAGCACCCGGGGGGTGGGGGAGCGGTGCGTGAGAGCTCCTGGACGCGGAACACTCGGGGATGGGAACGCCCGAATGTGCCGCGAAACGGCAAACAAGCGGCAGTACCAATCGCTGCCTCGCTTTACGGTTTGCGTTTAACCATGCAGGGAGACACAAAGAGCCTGTCTCTGGTGGCCATGTGAGAATCAAACCATGTTGGGCACGGTATTGTGGTAAGTACGCGAACTATCACGCGCGTGCCACCATGTTGTGAGCGATTCCGCGGAGCTGTCGCCCGGCAACCGCTGCACAAATACTTTAGCCGGTTACCATCCCGTTTCAGCTGGACTTTTACGGCCACCTCCACTGGGCGGTGATACTGCGCGTGACACTGCCGCTGGCCATCTTCCACCGGTTCCACTCTGCGGTCGTGCTGGCCGAGGTCTGGAAGTCGAGCTATAGGGCTCGTGAGGACTGAGCCTGCCGGCCGCAGTCCCGCAGACGGCGGAGGACTCTCCTCCCGTCGTCTGAGGACTGACGCCTCGGGGCGCCGCCGCCGCCGGGCACGGCCGATCAGGAGGCCAGGCGTCCTCCCGTCGTCTGAGGACTGGCGCCTCGGGGCGTCGCCGCCGCCGGGCGCGGCCGATCAGGAGGCCAGGCGTCCTCCCGTCGTCTGAGGACTGGCGCCTCGGGGCGTCGCCGCCGCCGGGCGCGGCCGATCAGGAGGCCAGGCGTCCTCCCGTCGTCTGAGGACTGGCGCCTCGGGGCGTCGCCGCCGCCGGGCGCGGCCGATCAGGAGGCCAGGAGCCGGCGGCGTAGGAAGAGCGAGGCCACGTTGGACGGGGTCTGGCGTGGGTCGGGCGGACTGCCATGACCGTGGCAGACGAACGCACGGTCCTGACCCCGAGCGTGGCCGTCGGATGGCCGGGACACGACGGCCCAGAGACGGGCTGGCGGCCGGCGTCACCGTGATCGCGTGAAGCGAGGAGCGGTGGTGGCCGAGGACCAGAGCGGCGGGGGAGGAGGTCCTCCGTCCGCGCCTGACAGTCACTGCCAGCTTCAGAGCACGGCGACACCCGCCTGCAGGTGGGAACTCGTTGAATGGCCCGGCTATGGTCGTCAAGACCTGAAACTGTAGTGGCTCCACTCACGAGGCCGCTTTTTCACAGCTTTGTGTGTGTGTGCGTGTGTATGCACGTGTGTATAGGTGTTTTCCGCGTGTGTATCAAAATTTTTGCCGTGACAGTGAATCGCAACTCTGTAACGCTCACATCTTCGAGTTTTTTGTGTAAGTCTTACAATGTGACGTAATCAGATTGTTGCTTTCCTACCAAGGAGATGTTCCTAACATCAATCATGGCGTCGTTGATGAGACGATGATGAGCAGATCTAGAACACTCCGAATGTTGGAAATCAGTGACGTGTTTACATTGCAGCCGACCAGTGTGGCGCGGAGCGCGGAGCTAGGCGTCCAAGCGAAATGTTTGGATGCAGTCAATCTCGAGCACCTGATGGATAGTCCCTACAAAAGGCGCCCTGTTTATTCCTTTCAATTTTGAGAAACGGATCCAGGAAACCATCATATCACGACGTTCGTCCCTGGTGGTGTTCTACGGTTTGGTCACCGTGCATCGGCGTATGTCTTTGGGATACGAAAACATCGTGATAATGACAAAACGCCTGTAAAACAGCAAGGACTTTTCGTTCTCAGTTGAGGAGGACTATCGGAAACTGTCCAGACTCAAATAACGAAACTGTATTCTCGTGTAGAGGCGACATCTTAGTTGAAATGGCAGAAGCTCTGCCGACCTTGTATCACGCACCTTGTGCGTTTTAAGGGTGACGTTTCTAGGTTGGTGCAGTTTAATGTGCGGTCGCAGCCGTCCATACAAGAGCCGATCTGGAAGGCAGAATCGTTTGCGGAAAGTATGGACAGTGAAGTCCAGCCGCACCGCCGCTTGGTGCTAGCGGCTCGGGGTTTTATTGAGAGGCGCTCCATTTCGGGGAGCCACGGGAACCTTCGGCTCGCGTCAACGATCAGACATTCGAACCCGAAGACTCCCGTGTTTTTCCGGAAAGGATTACAACCTAAACATTTAATGTGAAAATGTGACATTGCACACTGATATGAAGATCTGATGCATATGAATGCATATGAATGCAATGCACATGCATATGAAGATCTGATCTGGTACCTTGAAGTGATGATCTGATGCTGTATTCCGACTGGATCATGATTTGTACGGCCGTGGGTCTGTCGATGAATCTGCCGACCGCACTGCTGGCGGTCTCCAAATGGGTAATTGCCTGCCGTCGCTCCCTAACGTTCTCTTCAGGCCTTTGCACCCTTGCAAATTGACAGACGTCGAGTGTGCGTTTTCCCCGCCACGCCTTTTTTATTGTTTCCATATGATGGCCAGTTTTATCAGCTTTGCGTCATCTGTGACTTGAACATTGCACATGCATTGCATGATGTTGGCGTGTTCTACTGCATTCTGTATGACTGCTTGCTCGGCAAACCTGTGTCGTAAGAAGTGCTTCAGGATAACGAGCCAAATCAATGTTTTGCAGCATGAATGGCAGTGAAGTGTGACATGTAGTAGTGCATACTTTTTGCTGTCATACGATAACCAAGGCTCTTGAGAATTTTGTCACTGTCAGCTCGCTGTTCACCTGTTCGTGGTGGCCAATTCATTTGTCTTCGACAGCTACAAAGATGTTTCATTTCGCAAAAAGGACTCGTGATCCCATCGAACAAGAACGTTTTCAGCCCGAGGAGAGGATGCACAGCGACGCCATGATGGTGAAAATCAGTGAATCTTGTACTTGATCTCCTACGTTGGCAGTTTCAAGGAATGCAAATAAGTTTTCGGAAAGAAAAAAAGGTTGCTGCGGGTTTTTGGTATCTTTGAATTGGCAGCGATTGCTTTTGGTATCTACTGATGGAGCATCGGTCTGACCTTCGGGAGGCAACCATAAAGAACAAGTCGCGACCACGATTGGTCAAAACCATGAAATGGGAGATTCTGTGGCGCTTCAGCAAGGGCCGCGAAACAGGCGAGGACGGAGGACACATCTCGACCACTTCCCGGATTGTGAGCGCGGTAATGTTTTTCGTCCCCGTCACGTCTCTTCTGACGTCACGTCTCTCTCCGGACGCCGTCGCTCAGAGATACGTCAGGGGAGGCCCCTCACTGTCCTCAGGCATTGACAAAGCTCTTGTTTAACACGGGAGGGTCTGTTACTGCCTGGTCGCTGCAACACTGCAGTAATTTTAACTGGCGACGCTGCCACGACGTTCTCCTGTACCACGGCAGGGGTACAGGAGAATGCTACCCGTCTGCAATTTTTCCCACTGGCGACCTCCCTTTAGGCAACCACAACTGCTGAATAAAATAATGCGAAAGGATGATCGACGCGTCGAACAGCTGCCAGATTGACCTCTCTTCCGGTGGGCGGCTTGCTGGTGTATGCGGGATGGGAACGTAAATGTAGACAACTCGCTATTCAATGAAGCAGGTCAGACGTAATGTATGCACAGCATATGTTCTTGGTTATTATCTACAATATTTTAATACTTAATGATTAGCACACAAACTAGATTAATACTGGAAACGAAGTGTGCGTCATGAATGTTAAAAAGGTCAAACTAAGAAGCAAGTCATACTCCCTGCTAACGTTTCAGTAGGGCCAAAATAAGGTAATAAGGGTCGCATATGGGGGCAGGGCCTCTGGGGCGAGCCATCAGGCCTCCGGAGCGTTCTAACCGGTCTACGGAGCGGGCCAGCGGGCTGGAGTATCCTGACTGCACGACGAAGGGCTGGAAACGATATTTGCAGCGCATATGTCCATAGACCAGCTCGTGGCAGACAGCCTTGGTTAGTCTGCCTTTGAGACCGAGATAATCCAATCGTTAGGGCACTCGTCGATTGGCTGGTACGGGAGGACCATCACCTTACCGTGAAAGGCACGAAAGACTTGAAAGGCTTCCTGGCTCAGCAAGTTCCAGTCCCAGCAGAATGCCGAGCCACTTCGAAACGAATGTGTACACGCTCCGAGATGGTCACTAGTTTTTCAGTAAAGAGCCGCTTAGAATAAAAACACGACTCAGGAAAAGAGCAGGGGATGGATAGGACAAGAACCAGAAGACAGCAGCAACTGAGTGCAGAAAAGTAAAGAAGGAGGCACCTGGCAACGCAAAAATCAAGGGAGATGATCGCTCAGGGATGAAGCCAGGAAAGGGATAATGGACGACATGTCTCCCTTCCCCGAGCCAAGCGGTCTACACTATATATCAAGCGATTTCGCAGGAATACGGAATAGTGATCACATGAGTGTCCCACAATTGTGTACCACGTTTTTATCTTTAATGAAACGGTGAATTCTGCATCAGTCACGATTTTTTTAGCTGTACGTGATACGAAATTTCCTGCTATTTTGTTCCACATAAAATACGTCACTCTGAATTAAGGATCGGCTGAGAACGATTAAAAGAATCAAGGTCGTTCGATCTTACATAGAAACCAATTCAATGACTTTGACACAGCGCGTATTAAAAAAACACCTTTCGACCCAGACTGCTGTGACAGGAAAAGCAATTCTGGGGACTGCCCAGAAGTTTCTTGCTCAGGGAGCAGTCCAGAACCAGCGCTGAGGAGTCTGCGGGCCGAAAAATACAATGTCGACACCTCAAACTGTCAAAAACGTGGAAGCACTGGTTCTTCAGACGCCCAAAATTTCGGTGCGGCGTCTTGTTCGAGAAACGCACGTGAGTAACACTACAACGCACTGGGTTCAGAAGAGTGTTCCTGGGTCTGACTCCATACAAGACCTCGTCCGTCAAACGCTCACAGACGCAGGGTTGGAGGAGCGGATTGCCTTTTGTGGCTGGTTGAACCAGAAGTGTGCCTCGCATGAGGATTTCAGCGACCATTTTTGGACCAGGCTCATTTTCACCTGCATGGCCAAATCAGTCTCCAGAACTATCGGTCCTGGGGTCACGCTCCACCCGATCATGTTCTTGGGACTCCAGTTCATTCGTCTAAGGTAACTGCTTGATGTGCACTCAGAGAAGAGGCCACCATCGGCCCCTTTTTCTTCCTGGACTGTCGCAGCGAGACCACAGCTGTCAACACGGAGCGCTACATCTCTGAACAGGTTCTGAACGGCACTGGAACGGAGGTGTACCGACACCGTGCATCAGCAGTGGATGCAACAAGACGGGGCTACCCGTCACACGGCCCATAATTCACCGCAGTGGCTTGAAGACCATCTGGACGGACGCTTCGTCTCCAGAAGCACCGTCAGCTGGCCAGCGCGCTCCCCGGACCTGACCCCCTGGATTTCTTCGTATGGGGACATCTCAGGGCGACCTTCTACAGATTAAGACCGGAGAGTCTGGAGGAGTTCAAGGACAAGATTAGGAAGGCCGTTCACGGGATCAAGGGAAGATGTGTCGCAGAGTGGTGCGTCAGTCTCTCCGCAGAGCCGAAGTATGCCTGACGCAAAAAGGAGGACATCTTGAGCACGTGCTCTAGATGGCGCGTCGTCAGTCTGTTCTTCGTATGCCGCTGTCAAACAAAATAACATGAAATATGCTTCCTTTAGATACCAGTTTCATTGCTATTCTCTAATAAATATGAGAGTTATTGAAATTTAGAATGTGGTACATAACCGTGGAACACCTTGTCTTTGTGTACAAAGGCAAACATTATGTTTTTCGTTTGCGTTAACCCTATTCCCGGAGGGCTAGACGGTATGGCCAATCCCCGGGGGGGGGGGGGTTTCCCCCCCCCTAAAAAAAAAAAAAAAAAAATTTAAATTAAAAAAAAAAAAAAAAAAAAAAAAAAATAAAAAAAAATAAAAAAAAAAAAAAAAAAAAAAAAATAAAAAAAAAAAAATGTGGATACAGGGGAAAATGTATGGGGGTTTTTACTTCTTATAACTCCATTGTTTATGGACCGATTTCAATGAAACTGGCATGAATCGAGAGATTATGGATAGGGCTTTTACCATGGGTATGCAAATTTGAAATTTTGAGAAAATTCATGGGCGTTCACAGGGTTTCAAAAATAGGGGGATTAGTTTTCCAATAACGGAATGAACAAAAGAAGCCAAAACACTTTTTTAGCTTCTGCTAGTCATGTTATGCTAAAGAAGTACAAATCGCATTGCAATGTTTGTATAATGTTAGCATAGGCGGTGCCAGGGACATAAAAAAGGGGGAACTGTCATGGTCACACGTTTCTCAGATCAACTTATGACCTTTGACCTTAAATGACCTCCAGTGACCTTCGGGTCACCTGGAATGATGTCGTGTGCATTCAATATTATCTGTAAACGTTTTTAATCGATTAAATTCACTCTATTTCAAAAAATTCATTTTTTGGCTTTTGCGATATAGGGTACGCGCACTGCCATTTTAGGTCATAGCTTCGTGACCTGACCTGATATCAAGCTGAAACTTGGTACACAAGTAGAGGGCATCGTTCTACGTCATATATATTCCGGGTTTGACATTGGAAAAAACGGCGCCGAAATTATTGCGAAAAAACAAATTTTGAATTTTGACCTTGACCTGACCTTGTAAAGTGACCTCAGATAAACAAAATTACATATGCACATTGCCCAACCATTTAGCTATATATTCATATAAAGTTTTAAGTTCTATCTTAAAAACTCTGTTTTTGGCAGACATTTTCCTTTTACCCTCAACATGGCCAAAAATGACCTGAGGTGCCTCCCAAAAACGTTGCCTGGCTCCGCCCCTGAGCAAAATAGAATTTCGAAATTTTGTGACGGCGCGTAGAAGGAATAGCTAGGAAAAGTCACCAAGTTTCGTGAAGCTGCGTCAAAAAGCCTGGAATTGGCAAGCAAAAAACCCGAGGGGGGGGCGGATTCCGCCCCCCCCCTGCCGGGAATAGGGTTAAATATGACCTTAGTTACTGAAAATTGCTGCTCCTTTCCATGAATTTCGCCATATGCCACCGGCACATGACAAAATTCGACATTTTCTCCCCCCTCTCAAGGAAAATCCTGGCGACGTGCCTGTGGCCGCTGCATTTTGTGCAACAGAGCAGACGCTGGCAAACAGGAAATCGGGATGACGTGCCAGTGGTGTGATGAATGATGCCATGAATGACGTCATGGCTTGAACGGACGGCACGAGTACAATTGCTGCGACTTGTAACGGCAACTGAGACTTGTATCAATAGCGGTGGTAGTAATTTGGTCCAACGTACTGGTGCGAAAGATTGTCAGATGAACAATAGCCCGGCACCGCCTGGGGATGTCAAATATGTTATCCCCGTCGGTTTTCGTAAGTAATTCCTGAACCATTAGAGCAAGCCCAACCAAACTTTTAGCATCTGGCCACCAATCCACCAATTTTAGGTACTCTGAAATCAAAATCATTTCCATGCTAGGTGAGGCCGCGGAGATATGACATGATAAGTGAGACATTGCATGTACGTTTTTGGCTCTTCGGGTGGTGACGTGAGCATGCTTTACTTTCTGATAATATTCGCGAATATGATGCATGAACTATTTGGATTTACATAAGACACGACCCCTAAAAGGGTATCAAACAGTGTCACTTTAACATATGAGGTCATGCTAGGTCACATGCATCATGGCATTTGGACATGATTTGTATTGTGGGTGAAAGAAGTGGCTGTCGCTGACTTTCCCCATCGTTCAAACCAGATAAGCAAACCTGCTTGCGCCTTTTAGCAGGGTTCGCTGAATTCGACGTGAGGTCATGCCAGGTCACGTCATAGGTAGATGTCAAAACGAAATTGAATAAAGTATTGTCTGTAAGATCGCTCAGTAGCAGCAGTGAGCAATTATTGTTCAACGCCAGAAAAAGAGAAATGAATATCTGTCCTAACTTGGCTTGACTTTGACCCGATTAGGAGCAGACGAGCAGATCAATCATGATCATCACGAGATGTCATTGCAGTTCTGTATTTCACGTAGTTAGGAATCCCAGCAAGTAATTACTGCTCTTTGGTAGGAAGAGAAATGCAACCTTATCTGATCTGAGTCTATAGTACAACTAGTCTATTCCTAGTCTTAGTACATAGTTAATGTCTAAATGAGTCAGACAATAACATGAAAAATCCCATACATCTATTTTCGACCACGGAAGGTCATAAATGCGGAATATTCTCAGTTGCATTTTAAGCAAGGACTGCAAAAAGACCCATTTCGGAGGCACTTGCTGCTCTCGATCGCACTCAATGGTAGATTCATATAGAAAAAGTCAAGGAATTAAAAAACAGTATTCAGGTCATCAAAGCAGTAAATTTCAAGGTAATACTTCAACTTGAACTTTGGGTTAACGGGATTTTAGGCCCCTAGCGAGGTCTGTGATCTACTGCTCGGTTTGCTTCGTTTATTGTGTTTCCCTGGATGGCCTTTCATGAACGGAACTTGCTGGTGTACAACATGCAGTTGATAGCGTTTCTAATGTCCAGTTTTCTCTGGAGAGCATTTCGAATTTTCGGGAAACTTTATTGTTTCAAAGCTGTTTTATGTGGTCATCCGTGCACATGATGCACTGCGGACCTGCATAGGACAAACAGCTCCAGCGTTCATTGGTCTGCTGTGGCCATCTGTCCACATGACACACTGCAGGACATGACGCACTACGGACCTACATGGTACAAAAAGCGTTCATTGGCCTGCTGTGGCCGTCCATCGACATGACGCACTACGGATCTGTACAGGACAAAGAGCGCCAGCGTTACCGTGAAACGCTGGTTGACCGTAAACTGGAGGAGTTTATGCGTGTGTGGTGGAGTGCGGTTGGTGTGCATTGTCCTCTCAGAACGGTGACCCCTCGTCACTCCCATTGTACATGGCTTGAGACTAGCCCTGACCTGCGGCAACTGATGCAGGAGCGGGACGACACGTATCGGAAATGGCGTCAGTCCTGAACCGAGACCGATTTGGTCGCATACCGACGCCTTCGTAACAGCGTTAAGAGCCTTTTCGCTCGGGCCAAGCGCAACTTCCCGTGTGACAGTATGCTTGCCGACCGTGCCAGTTTTTGGAGGGGCATAAAAAGCTTCTCTTTTTAGCCCGCCAAGGGGGGGGAGAGAATTCCGCCGGGGAATTGCCCGCCGAGCAGGCCGATGACTTTAACCGCCACTTTGCGTCCGCCGGCCCTCGTATTGCTGCCCAGCTGGCAGCGGGTAGCCACGGTGGCACCCCGCTTCCACCTAGACCACCATGCGTGACCACATCAAGTCTAAGCCTGTCTCCTTCGACTCTCCTTGAACTCTCGAGAGTTATGAGTGATTTGTCATCGTCGAGGGCGGTAGGGCATGACGGCGTGCCGCTGCATGCGCTACGAAAATGTTTCTCCGTCCTCGGGACGCATTTAGTTCATCTGATCAACAGCTTTGTCGCCACTTGTGTTTTCCCTTCTTCCTGGAAGATGGCCTCTGTTCTTCCTCTTCACAAATCAAACCCGCGTGACGTCGCCAGCAATTTTAGACCCATATCTATCTTACCTGCGCTGTCGAAGACATGTGGAAAGTTCGTGTGCACACAGCTGTCTTCTTATCTCGCTACCTATAATCTTTTAGCTCCATCACAGTATGCATATACTGTGATGGAGCTAATACTGTGACATATATGCCGTCACCTCGATTGACCTCAGTCGAGGTTTTGACAGTGTCCACCGTGACTCCCTCCTGACCAAGCTCCAATGGTACGGCATGGATCCCAGGTGGTTCGAGAGCTACTTGGCTGATCGGCAGCAGGTGGTGAAAGGTGGTTCTCTCCCTTTCTTCTTTACCGCGGTGTTCTCCATTGTCGGTCTTATCCTCTTCAGCATCTTCACGAACGACCTTCCATCCTATATGCCTCACGGACGTCTAGTATCCTATGCCGATGACACCGAGCTGCTAGACTCCGCACATCCCGATCATTTATCCGTCCTAAAACCCCGGCAGAAGATACTCTCTTTGTCGTCAAATCCTACTTTACATCCAACTCCTTGAAAATGAATCCATCCAAAACAACCCTGCTCCCCTGTCGGCACAGCCCATAACCCCAAGAAGACCATATCCTTCCATCTTAACTTTGTCGGCCACATACTAACCCCTTCTCCGTCCGTGAAGATGCTGGGGGTCACTATCGACAACTCCTTGTCCTGGGAGGAGCACATATCCAAGGTTACCAAAAAGTGCAACTCCATCCTGTTCTGTTCGTATAAGATACGTCACCACCTTACGTGACCACCGCCCGAGGTCCTCACACTCCTAATCCAGCCACATGTTTTCCCCCACATCCTTTACTGCCGTTCGGTCTGGGGCGGGGCCGCGTCGTGTCACCTTAGCAGAGTTCAGAGGGTGGTGAGCTTTGGGGCCAGGATCGTCTCCGGGGCTCGTAAGCGGAATTCGGTTTCGGCGACCTTGAGGGCGCTAGGCTGGCGCGCCATAAGTGACCTAGTTGCAGACGCGACAGCATTGGTGTCTTCCAAACCCTGAACGACTCGCGTGCTCAGGTGGCGGTCCGGTCCCCGTTCATTCCACGTACCGCTGTGTCCCAGCGTGCTACCCGGGCGTTGGCGGCCGGCGCCTTAGAGCCACCAGCTTTCCGTCTGTCTGTGGCCCGCAGGGCTTTTTCGTATCGCGCGGCCTCGTCCTGGAACCGCCTGCCGCCGGACATCACCGCCTCTCGAACCCGTGGAGAGACACGGGTACACAGACTTGAATAACTTTCTCCTATAATTTGACGTGTCTGACTGCCTGGTTTTTCCTGTATGACTATTGCGCATGTGCTGTGCGGTAACGGCTAGGACCAGACAGTAATCCACGCGGTGGAGAGATTTGCAAATAAACTGAAACAAACTGAAGCATGTTAACTGGCCTGCACCCGCTCGAGACGTCGCACAAAGGTGGCAAACACGGCATGGCCGAAAAGGACACACGGGAAAGCCGCCAGAAATCGCTTTGAGCTTCCACAAATGCATAGTTTTGAGACATAATGCGTGAGTATATTACACACTAGCTTCTAAGACTGTAGGTTATAACCTGGCTCTCTCAGTTCAAAACAAATGTCAAGGTGAAGTCTTCCGTTTAAAAATTTACGGTTTCGTATTTCCGAGGTCGCCAGGGTGCCAATTTAGACCTCTTTATGGGTGCCACAGACGAAGCCAAGGAGGGCCCGCCCCCTCCCAGGCCCGCATTTTTTTGCAAAAACCATTGCACATCGTCTACCCCGCAAGCGGTTTCCGTATGAATTCAGTTCACAGTGAACTCCACCCTCCCCCTGTTAAGAAAGTCCTGGCTGCTCTCCTGATGTGTGCATATGCACCCACAAACTTAGTTTGTTCACCCGCAACATGGCCTGCGCACCCACCAACCAAAAAACAGCTTGTGACTCAGATACAGTACCTAGACTCTTTCGTGGTATAGAGTGAGCCGTACATATAAAGCAGGTATGCAGATATGTGCGGGTATCCACTACATGACTAAAAAAAGTACCACAGAAACGTACCCGTGGACACGTCTAAGGAGGAACGTCTACCCTGATATTCCCAAATTTCTGCGTTCCTTTTTTGGCCCAAAAATAAGAAGTACTTATTTTTGGAATATAAAAATAAAGTGGCCGAAGTGCAAGAAGTTTTTGGTTTTCCGGTGGATTTGTGTTCGTCCCCAGCTAACACATGACGTCGTTATAACGTTTCAACGAAGTTGTATTTTGTTAATCGAAAAATTTACGTTACCAAAACGTCGTGACAACGTTGTGAACGTTGTTAACTTACAAAGCTGTCCTGCTGTTGTGATGAAACGTCCTGTTAACGTTGTGAAGGTACATTACGGGAACGTTACTCTCATGGCGTCTGTGCGAAACCCAATTCTTGGAACAAAGCCTTCGATATTCGCTCACAGAATGTTGACTTTCGTTCCACACCAATATGAGTTATATCTTTGCCAAATCAGACAAGATGTCCACACCAATTAATTCTCTCGTTATTATGTAACGTTGTACTAACGTTGTCACCATACGCTGTGACAACGCTCACTAAAAGTGCAGAGGGCGTGTGTTGGCGTTAGATGTTATGGTGATATATGAAGAATAATGGTAGCATAAACGAAACAAGCAAACAAAAAAATTCAAAAGAAAAACCTGAAAACAAAATTTAAAATTAGAAATAATGAAGCAAAACTTGAAGCTAGAAATCTGACATGAACATGTGCAAGAAATATAAATAAACGCTAGTAAGCGCAACAACCGCGACATTTTAATTTCCTCCTCTGTGGCGTATTCGACGCAAAACGGCAGAAATCGTCTGCCCCACATGTTTTACTGTCGTAAACATGAGTAGTGATGTGTTCATTGTTCACACTAAATGCGGTAACAAAACGTTACAGGCTTTTCGTTATCAGCAGTTTGCAAACAACTGGAAACACTGTATTTTATTCCCAAAGCCGATGTGTTGAAGGTTCTTCACAGGAGCCAAAATAGGTGAGTCCCAAAGTGAGCGGGAGCCAACAGGTCATACTCCATCCCAAATATCCCGTACCTGTCATTAAGTAGACTGTGGAGCTGTCTGTGAAGCACGTAGGTGCTTCACAGATGGTCCATCATACCCATAATAGCTGACATTGACTGTCCTGTGTCTGAGTGAATAATGAAGTCCATAGTTAAGTGCATCCATTATCAAATCCCTGGACGTCATGGATATTTCTTTATTTCTGGTTATTTTGCCTTCAAAGACATGAATTGATCGAAGGTTAAGAAGAGTTATTGGTGTTGGCTTTGCCCACAAAAGGGTCATGTTACATACTGTTGACCGGGGGTCGATTTCTGTAAAAGACTGAGGGGGCGAGGCGACGGCCCGACAGTCTAACCTCCCCCAAATGTGGGTTTCTCAACAGATTTAACCCACTTTAGTTTGACCGACGGAAATTTATAAGTTTTCCGGTTACTATCTATCGAACAAAATGGCATTTATTCGCATATATATATATATAGGTATATATAGATATAAAATAGAAATATAGTAACATCGCTTTAGACTTCATTCGTCACCTTCCAGCTATGTCTTATCTATTGTGGCTGTTCTTTTCGTTATTATTATTCATTTGCCCTCAAAACCGGCAGAAATTATTAGGTGGGCCCAAACCAACACTGGGTGGGCCCACATCAACACTACAGGGCCAGGACCCTCTCAAAAGAATACAGATCGACACCCCTGCTATTGACTTGTGTTTTGCCAGTATAAGGTATTAACCGAGCATAGATTAAAATGCCGATTGGAATGACATTGTATGCCAAACTTGTGTCATATGCCAAAAAACTTGCAGGGTGACTGCATTGTGCACTTGCAATCCAGTGGGGTGTATGGGGCCGAGTGGTTATGGCGATGGACTTTGAACTAGGGATGCACCGGATCGGGATTTTTGTGATCCGGCCGGATACCGGATATGCCGGATAGGGTGCTGAATATCCGGCCGGATATCCGGCCGGATACAGGGTATTATGTTTACATGTTTTTATTTACTATTTCTACTGAAATAATGAAACCGAAAAGACTGAATGGAAAAGAAAGATGTGGGAAACTGAAAAAATTAGTAAAAAAATGCCCACAGCTTGTGAGTCGATATATTCAAGGCCAAATGGGGTGGAAAAGGTCAACTTTGGACACTTTATCGGCCTGTACAGGCCATTCCGTACAACTTTCCGAACAAAACGGGGTGTTTGTTGGGCCGTTAAAACGTGGAATACGATAACTTCCATTCATCTGGCGTCTTGACTGGGGATTTTGGGCCGAGGTCATGTCAGGTCAATGACCTGTGGCGTCATTTTCTTCATCTTTTACAGATCAGATTTCGAACAACACGGGACAGTTTGAGAGTAAATGAGGGCGCGACATGTATCTTTTGGCGTATTTTGAGTGAAGGTAGCCAACATCGGTACATCTGGTCATTTCCAGCGTTTATATTTCTGTATGTATGTATAGCTATGTATGTATATACATGTCAGTATCCATGTGCCAAACGTGTTTTAGAAGGGTCTTTGAATGCGTATTTCACACAAATCGATGTATTGCAAAACAAATCCGGACCAGGTCACAAAAACCTGCTCTTGACCTTTGATGACCTTGACCTGAAATGACTCTGGCATATATATATGCGTCTGCATGTGCGCACACGTTTCTTTATTAGGGTCTTTGAATGCATATTTCATACAAATCGATATGCCGCAGAACAAATCTGAGCAAGGTTACAAGATGTTTGACCTTGGCTTTTAACGACCTTGACCTTGACTGACCTTGGAATATGTAAGCATATCAGTGTGCGCACACGTGTTTTTATTAGGGCCTTCGAATGCATATTTCATACAACCTGAAATCTTGCAAAGCAAATCTGGATCAGGTCACAAACCTCGACCTTTGATGCCCCTAACCCTTATTGACCCTGGCTGTGGCCTTGGTACGTCCATCACTTATGCCCGAATGACATCGCCTGACTGTGTTCAAACAGCAGTCTTTCACAGTTTCACAGAAGAACGCCAGTTCTTTCACAAAGTTCCCATTTGTCAGCGACAACCGTCGTTTTCGTGATGTTTGCCTGACTTCAAATGCTTGAAACTTCAAAAGTTATAGCCGATTTCCAATTTTTCTACGCCATTCGACGAGTTATTCAATTGCCATAAATGTCACAAAGTAACAGCAACCAGCTCAGATACGTTCTCGAGATATTCAAGAAGAGCAGGTGGGGGGCACAAAAAGACCCCCATTCCAGTGCTCGTGTTAAAAGACAGCCACAGCTGATTCGAGCTGTAAAAACAACGGGTGTCATAATGCGTTCCGGCTGGAAGGTTTGGAATCTCCAGAACGTACGTGCCAAAAAGTATTGGTAGCAAACAAGGTTCGGTACCGAAAGAGCAAGAGGTCACCTCAGGTCACCCAAAAACAAGAGGTCGCCCAAAAGACCCGCATCCGCAAACTGTCCCGCGGATCACATGAAATCGGAAAGAACGGGGCATTGCCATGGACGACGAAAGCTACTTCACCTATCACGAGAGGTATATGTCAGGAAACCTTGGGTACTATGTTGGAGCACGTCCAGCAGAAGTCCAGCAAAAGTACAACTGAGGCCAGAGAGCAAGTTTCCCCGTAATCTTTTCGTCTGGCCCGCCATCTCTCTCAGGGGTGTGACAAAGCCGGCTATCATGCCGGGTATGGGTAATGTTGATGGTAACATGTACCGTGAGAAGTGCGTAGGAAATGTGCTCATCCCATATTTGGATGAGTACTGTTTCGAGAGGGACATGTTGATCTGGCCAGACTTGGCCAGAGCTCATTATGCGAAGAAAACGCTCAAGTTGCTGGAAGGGGCCAGAGTGCCGTATGTAGTGCGTGACAGCAGTCCCCTGTGTGCACCAGGTGTGTCCTACTGAGGACATCTGGGGCATCATTGAGCAGAGGATGTATCAGGGAGACTGGTACGTAACATCCAAAGTCGCCCTAAAGCGCTGGATGAGTCAGGTGATCGCTGCTCTGGACCTAGAGATACCGCGTAAAATGCTGGTGCGCGTACCCAGGCGCGTGCGTGTTGCCGACAGATGAGAGGTGATGGAGATGATCCATTAAGCAAGAACTGACCGCAACGGTTATCACTACATTTCTGCAAAGTTTAATGTTCATACAGTAATAAATATGCTTACGGTATGACTTTAAATACTGTCTCATTTTCCAGTGCCCACAATTTATATTTTTTCTTAATGCGTTTGTGTCAGAAAAGATAAGAAATATTTCGAAAAAAGGAAATCATAAGATGGGCTGCTGACCGCATGCTGGCTATTGTTTCACATTTTTGAACTTGAGTCCCATTCTTGCAGGATATGTCCGAACCCTCCCGGACCAATACAGAAAAAAAATTGGTTCCAAGGTCTCCAGACCGACTTGGAACTGCCAGTTACATCGACAATGTAATAGAACAAGCCACGTTTCCCCTGCAACGGTTTTGGACTCCGACATTACAGCAACGTCTTGATTGTACACCGGGAGGTTAAATATCCGGCAGTATCCGGCCGGATCACAAAAATATCCGGCCGGATACCGGATACCGGATAATCTCTAATATCCGGCCGGATATCCGGCCGGACCGGATATCCGGTGCATCCCTACTTTGAACCGAGAGACAGGGTTTGATTCCCTTCACAGGGAACTTTCACAGGCCCTGTTTCCACCAGGGTAAGGCAACTCTTGTGACCTTAGCAATTACAACTCTGCATCAAGTTGGGAAGCAGAGAGTCTTTGAAGAAGATGGTAAGATTTGTTTATGGGTAGTAATTGAACTCAGGGTGATTCATTGTCTAAGAAATGCTGGTAGAGCAAGGTTGAGATTTGCTGGTCATGCGGTGTGTTGCGTATTTTTTGTGAGTTGACTTAGTATTCTAGAAAATTTAAAATGCAGCTGTAGTTCACATGGTGCAGAATTCAGTTAAAGCGAAACTGCTCTTACATCAATTTTTGCCCCAGGTTGCCATTCTGAGTATGTTGGGTGGTGTTGTCCTTGGGAACACAGTGCTCAGAATAATGAAAAAAGTTGGCATCAGTGGACTCTGGTCAACCTCCATCCTCCACAGTTGGCAGGTATAGGAGGCCTCTGGGAACATGCCACTTTGCGTGGTTGTAATAAGTAAGTAAATTTACCTGTTGCAGTTGAATATCTTGCAGTGATTGCACTTCACTGTCCTTCTCAGATGAAATGGTGATTTACATTTCAGAATGCAATCACACTAAAAGCCACCTTTCATTCAATTCAGATCACATCCCAGTTGGTGGGTCTTTTCCACTTCCTTTGAGGGTGTTGCCTTGTCACAAGGCTTCTTGGTAAACTTATCATTCTTAGCCCTCCCCAGGCAAAGTCACAAGTTTTGTCAATGCCTGTATTGCAGAAACATGCCATTATTCATGCTTCCAGCGTTATTCATGCCTTTTTGCTTTCATGCCATTTTTGATGTCATAGTTCTTTTAAGCGAGATTACCTTTCATTGATGCCTGTTTTTTTTTTAGGAGCATACCTTCTTGTCCACAAGTTGGCCACAATACAAAAGATGGAAGAAACCATTGGAGAGACCCTCAAGCATACTCCCCATCACCCTGAAGATATGAAGTTCAGGGTGCAGATGACACGTTTTTGTGATGTAACTAGTTCACCACAAATAATGGAACCAGCGTCGAATTACCACGAAACCTGCTAGTCATAGTTTTTGTCAAAAGTTGTAAGCTATGACTCAGTACTTGTCATTAACGCACATATATTGCAATTTAGCCCTAATTACAGTGACTCTGTTACATTCATTTCCGGGAACCAGAAATGCACCCAGAGAAGCTTTTGAAACTTTTGTCGTCCAATTCATTGTGATATTTAGGTCGATCACACTTGAAACAAACACAAAAGGAGGCGGAGACTGATAGACCTGTTACTCTACAAAACCGGTTTCCCATATTTGCCACCATTTTGTGGCATTGTGGTGCTAAGGTAATTATGTGCACTGCAGATAAAGGATGTAGAGTTTGTGTACCATAGGTAATGAATTCCGTTTAGATTTTAATGTCCTTGTTTACTGATCTGTTTTTTTCCAGAACAAGCTGCAAGAGGGCAGCTTTTCGAGAGACAGTCAGTCAACTTCTCTGGATACAAACACTGAATAAGTGTAGTAAGTTACCCATTGCCCTGAGCATCAGTAAAATGGTATTGTATGAGAACTTAGTTTGACGTAGGATGGAGACTCTTCTATCTACAAACGCTTTATTGTCTTTGCTGCGCATTGAACCTTCCCATATGAAAAGACCGAGGAGGGGAACAGCGTGGGGGTTGGGTGACTGTGTCAGACAGCCATAGGCCTGCCACACATGCTGTTGCAGACCCTGCGTTCATCGCAGGTGACGCAGAGCTCCGTCGCGGTTGGCCAGGTAATACTGGAGTAGTCGGTGTGGGCAACAACAAATGTCCCCACAACGTCTCAGCAACGTTGTGGGGACGTTGTGCAGGCATTGAGGGCACGTTGTTTGAATGTCAAGAGGATGTTTCTCCGACGTTTTGGGGAACGTTGCGTGAACGTCAAAGAAACGTTTCAGCAACGTTGTGGGAACATTCTGCAGACGTCGTGGTCGAACGCTGTGGCGACGTTTCTGGTCGTCTACAAAATTACGTTATGGGGATGTTGTTGCACAACGTTTTGAGAGCCAAAGTGTAACCTTGAAATAACGTTCTAACAACGTAAAAATGTTAGCTGGGGTCGGCCCCATCCCGTGCAAAAATCCTGGCGTTTGAGTGCACCCAAAGGATTACGGAATATTTCACCCTTAGGGATCGCGACTAATTGGTCTTCCCCTATACTGGGGAAGGCACATTCTCCCAGTATGATAAAAACGTTTCATAAAGGCCACGTCGGAGTTCACAAAGAAACCATTTGAGAATGGCATTTCTCCCAGCTATGAAGAGATTCCACGGATACCAACATCGAGATGAACTCACGAAGCATGAAAAAAATCTTTTCACAGTTTGATTAAGACTAGTCTCAAATCGGTAATACTGCATTACCAAGAGCGGATTGGCTGCCGAGTCCATTGTTAGAACTCCCAGCATATAAAGTCGCTAATGACGGCAGTAGAGGGGATTGTGTGCAGTGCCAAATGGCCCACATGCCTGGTGTCTTGTTGCGCATTGGGGCGTGACCGGCCGCAGTTTCTCCGCGACAGAGGACCGCGCAGCTGATCCGGGCGTGAAACCGTGTGATTTCTGTTGGCCAGCCACTCGGCCGCCTGCTGCGCCGAGTTTGCCGACGATGCGTCAGGCTATTTGTTGCTGCTGCCATCACACGTCCCAGCGTTTGGCGGTAATGGCGGGGATTCATGCGAGACGCATGACTGCACGGTCAGATGTGAGAAACACGCAGCCGTTTCTCCCATCAACGGCGTCATGCTCCACGAATTCCATATTTGAGCGTCATCTGGCACCGTCCAGTTTCGTTTACGATTTCCGAATTCTAAAGCGCTATATACCAAGGATGACTTAAGATATACCAGACCGAGATTTAGATCATAGCCTGAATACTATACCAGCAATCGACAGCGCTGAACTTGCGGCATTTGTGTTGTGGCTGTGTTGTGTTGTGTTATCCTACGGCCTGCTGTAGACTACAGGATAATATTGAGAACCAATGATAAGGTGTATTATGTACTGCGCGGAATTATTACACATGGGCTTAAAGCATTGTGTCCAAATTCAGTTTGCATTGAGTGTCAAGATGTAAAACATCCCAATATGTAATTACCATGGCCTGTACGGTCAATGGTGGAAATACAAAGGTTCACCAGCAATCACCCGCAAATGAAGCGTGTTGCATTCATTTCTAGCCAAAAGTTAGCCACAACTAATCGTGGAGTTCAGACAAGATTCTTGGGCCGAAAGGTGATTCAGATTTGGATTCGGATTGACAGTGGACAAATATTGAATCGATTCGGATTCTGATTCGCGAAAAGAGCTGGTGAATCATAATCGATTCTGATTCGATTCTGAGTCGTTCACAAGCCTATGTTGCTTGTTCTGCGCTGACTGTCAGTATTGAATACTCTCTGCGCTGGAGTTCCACCGTCTGAAGCAGGAATTGGCGCGCCTTCTCGTTGCAGTCAGTTCTGGTCCAGATAATCCTGAATCAGTTTCACACCCCTTCCAGCAGTGTCATTTACTGACCTGAGACCCTTCATCACATCAGCTGTCTTGGTGTATTCTGCGTCATTGGCCCGTGTGTCGGGTGGGGTGTCCAGGCACTCCATCCCCTTCCCCTTTTTTCAAGGAGATTCATGTAGACGGTCCCACCAGGTCCTTAACCCTATTCCCGAAGGGCTAGACGGTATGGTCGATTCCCGGCAGGGGGGCGGGGGCGGATTCGGCCCCCCTGAGATCTCGAGAACTACTTGTCTGATTTCATCGCAACAAACGGCAATCGATTTGCCGGGACGTGAACTACACTTTTATAAAAAAATTCAAAATTTCGAAATTTGTGGATACAGGGGGGGCAAAAATGTCAAAATGGGGGGTACTTTTGGACCTCTTATAACTCCGTCGTTTATGGACCGATTTCAATGAAACTGGCATGAATCAAGAGATTATGAATAGGGCTTTTACCATGGGCCCACAAATCTGAAATTTTGAGAAAATTCATGGGCGTTCACAGGGTTTCAAAAATAGGAGGATTAATTTTCCAACAAGTGAATGAACAAAAAAGGCAAAAACACTTTTTTGGCTTCTGCTAGTCATGCTATGCTAAAGAAGTACAAATCGTATTGCAATGTTGGTATAATGTTAGCATAGGCGGTGCCAGGGACATGAAAAAGGGGGAACTGTCATGGTCACACGTTCTTCAGATCAACTTGTGACCTTTGACCTTAAATGACCTCCAGTGACCTTGAGGTCACCTGGAATGATCTCGTGTGCATTTGATACTATCTGTAAACGCTTTCAATCATCTGAATTCACTCTATTCCAAAAATTTCATTTTATGGCTTTTGCGATATAGGGTACGCGCACGGACATTTTAGGTCATAGCTCCGTGACCCGACCTGATATCAAGCTGAAACTTGCTACACAAGTAAAGGGTACCTTTCTACGTCGTATGTATTCCGGGTTTGGTATTTGAAAAAACGAAGGCGAAATTATTCCAAAAAAATAAATTTTGACTTTTGACCTTGACCTGACCTTGTAAAGTGACCTCAGATAAAGAAAATTTTGTGTGCACATTGCCTAACTATTAACCTATGCACACATATAAAGTTTGAAGTTCTAGCTTTAAGACTCTGTTTTTGGCAGACATTCTCCTTTTACCCTGAACATGGCCAGAAATGGCCTGAGGTTCCTCCCAAAAACGTTGCCTGGCTCCGCTCCTGAGCAAAGTAGAATTGTGAAATTTTGTCACAGCGCGTAGAAAAAATAGCTAGGAAAAGTCAACAAGTTTCGTAAAGCTGCGTCAAAAAGCCTGGAATTGGCAAGCAAAAAACCCGAAGGGGGGGGCGGATGCCGCCCCCCTGGCGGGAATAGGGTTAAGCTGCGTGCTCTCATCCACCTGCAGCAGGAAGTTTGGCTTTCCTGGATGAATTTTGTCAGGGGAACAGGTTGTAAACAGCTTCTTCGTCATGAGGATGAGAAGAGCTTCTTCGCCATGAAAATGAATATTACGTATGATGAATGATGTGATGAATAATATGATAAATGAAATGGAAGAAGCAGAAAAAGAAAAAAAAGAAATTACCCAATGTTAATCCGTTCCCGTGAAAGGATTTTGCTGTCTAAACGGATTTTGGTCAAGCTGAGAAGTGGTCAGAAATGTTTTGAAACCATACGCTGATGCGTATTGGTTGTTTACAAAACATGTAGACCAATGTATTTCCTGAAAATCTATCATGGATACAGCGACTGTAAGAAGTGGCCGCGGACAGACTGAAGGCACAAATCAAAAATACAAATGTGTGTTATTACACCGATATAATAGTACACTTTCGTTACACATTATCCGACCGGCCAACGACGTCGCACGACTAATGCTGGATCTGTCTCCGGTGCGGTGATAACTCGGCGCGGTCTCCTAGCAAGAGCTCTCTTCTCCAGTCTAGAGCGATGATTGCTATGCTAGTCCTGATGCTAGTCAACCATAGGCGCTACTTAATGTCATCAGTTCCTCTGATGACGTGATTAAGTTTATCAACGCGACGCAAGCCGCAAGTTGGTCTGGATCCATTTCAGATAAGCCAGGGACGGCCAATGACAAACTTAGAAAAAATGGAAAAAACATTATCGCACACAGGTCGTCACCGATAAAGAGTTGGACAAGGAGCTGCCTTTGCATAGAAAATGGCCGAGATCTTGGATCCGTTTTTGCACATGGCTCCTATGGGATTTTGATTCTTACTCTTGCCATAATGGAGCAGTACAAAAGCCTCCGATTTTCGGAACATATTTATCACTTAATATAAACAAAGCAATAACCTCACAATTTCCTTAGAGTCTCACGCAAGTCCGGAAACACAAATGATGGCATGACATGGCGTCTTTAGCATGACAGTCATCAGAAATGTCGATAACTCCCTTCCAGATTTGATTTCAGCTATGCACTCATCACCAAATGTGTTCATGTGATCATGATAAATGTGATCATGATTCGAACAGTCCGTGCAAACGGCCCCGCCCAACGGAGTCGTGCACCGAAATGCGATCCGTTCTTGATTCGAATTTGCTGCAAATGCCCATGTAAACGGTTATACCGAACGGAACGACGGCGATTAATACGATCCGTTCCGCATTCCAGTTTTCTTTGAATGCCTATGTAAACCGGGCTAATGACCCAGTTGACCGACGTATCGTATTTTTGACTGTCTGAGGATGATTGGCATACATGAACGGCAAATGACGGGCATGAAGTTGGTTCAGTATGGTAGACCACATGTGAACAGGTCTTTACAAATATCAATCATCTTTTCAAGGCCAAACAATGCCATTGGGCTAAGATGACCTTTTTTGATTTTAGAACTTTTCTATGCTAATTTTTGGCACTTAATATGATAAAGGAGACGATTTTAGGTCTATCTGACCCCAAGAGTGTGGTTTTCAACTCCGGAAAATCGACTTACAGTTCCCAAGCATACAGTTATGACCAATGACCTCGAGGGCACGTCATGAAGAAACAACGCTAACTAAATAATAAACATTTTGAGTAATTTACGGCATTTACACTGAACCTTATCCATAGCTATCAGCCATGGTGCCAGTGACTTCCGCACTTTAATCCTTACTTGAGTTAGGTTCATCTTTAGTGAAAACAGTGAACTGAGGCAAATGACCTTTATTAAACTTCTGTCGACCTCGGGGTGTTACGGTGTAATCGAAAACGTTGATTGCCATGGTAACAGTAACTTGAGTCTTTCGTCACTCTTAGACGTAGACTTGGTCTCCTTAGAATCGCCCTGTAAGTTACGTTTGATAGGATCCAACGAAACCCATAATCCACTGGCATGGCCTCCTTTGAGGTCGCCTTAACCCTATTCCCGGAGGGCTAGACGGCATGGCCGATTCCTGGCAGGGGGGGGGGGCGGATTCGACCCTCCCCCTGAGATCTCGAGAACTACTTGTCCGATTTCATCGCAACAAACGGCAATCGATTTGCCGTGACGTGGACTACATTTTTCTGAAAAGGAATCTCCAAAATTTTGAAATTTGTGGATACATGGGGGCCAAAATGTTAAAATGGGGGGTACTTTTGGACTTCTTATAACTCCATTGTTTATGAACCGATTTCGATCAAACTGGCATGAATCGATAGAATATAAATAGGGCTTTTACCATGGGTCCGCAAATCTGAAATTTTGAGAAAATTCATGGGCGATCACAGGGTTTCAAAAATAGGAGGATTAGTTTCTAACAACTGAATGAACAAAAGAGGCAAACACTCTTTTTTGGCTTCTGCTAGTCATGTTATACTAAAGAAGTACAAATCGCATTACAATGTTTGTATAATGTTAGCATAGGCGGTGCCAGGGACATGAAAAAGGGGGAACTGTCATAGTCACACGTTTCTCAGATCAACTTGTGACCTTTGACCTTAAATGACCTCCAGTGACCTTGGGGTCACTCGGAATGATCTCGTGTGCATTTAATATTATCTGTAAATGTTTTCAATCATTTGAATTTGCTCTATTTCGAAATTTCATTTTACGGCTATTACGATATAGGGTACGCGCACGGACATTTTAGGTCATATCTCCGTGACCCGACCTGATATCAAGCTGAAACTTGGTACACAAGTAGAAGGCACCCTGCTACGTCATATATATTCTGGGTTTGGCATTTAAAAAACCAGCACAGACATTATTGCAAAAAAACAAATTTTGACTTTTGACCTTGACCTGACCTTGTAAAATAACCTCAGATAAACCAAATTATATCTGCACGTTGCCCAACTATTTTGCTATACATCCGTTTAAAATTTTAAGTTTTATCTTTAAAACTCTGTTTTTGGCAGACATTTTCCTTTTACCCTCAACATGGCCAAAAATGGCATGAGGTGCCTCTTAAAAACGTTGCCTGGCTCCGCCCCTGAGCAAAATAGAATTGTGAAATTTTGTTACAGCACGTAGAAAGATTAGCTAGGAAAAGTCACCAAGTTTCGTGAAGCTGCGTCAAAAAGCCTGGAATTGGCAAACAAAAAACCCGAGGGGGAGCGGTTTCCGCCCCCCTTGCCGGGAATAGGGTTAAGGTCACCGACACTAAAAGGAGTAAACAAAGCATCATAATGTAGCAAAATGAACAAGTTACACGATCGGTCTCATTTTGTTGCTCTGTCACGTCAGGTTTGTAAATGGCTGGGCGTCGTACCAAAGCGACAAATAAGGTTACATAAGACCCGGTACTTTGTGGAGTCGCAGTGTAATACCTCTGGCTCTAATCGGTTCATTCGCTGGTCAACGCGCCTCGTTCTGTCATGTAGCTGCCTGCCACATGCTGGCATCATGTCATTTCGCACCCCTTGGCCCGCATTGTTTGAGCTGTTCGTAGCTGAGCAGGCTTCTGTACTCTTGTCCCGTAAATGAAGGGTGACGAGTGACGTGAGTGCAGGTGTTAGTGTATGTTAAATGATACACGTTTGCGTAGACAATATAGGAAACAGATACTGAGTCTGATATGATACATATCAGATTGATATGATACAGATACTGAAGATTTCCTTAAACTCACTGGAAGCAGAACTTGCGAGAACACCTGTTACGAGCGAGGTCGTCACTAGTGACATTATCACGGTCAAAAAAATCTGCTGCATTTTGCCATTGGACAAACAGACACGGTCATGCTATGTTAGCTGAAGCTTCATCTGACACTAGCAAGCCATTAACCATGAAATGGTGAAATGGTCAGACCTGAAAACACATGTACCAAAATAAGGATCGTTCGCCTCCCCCCTTTATCTTTGCCAGGAGCTTTCGTCCCCGATGAAAAACACTAATGCGATTTGCCTAGTAGAGGCCCTGTGGCGTGTCACCCGAGCTGCTTATCGCGACCACTTGAAACGAACGCCATGTACTCATCGGTTTACCCCGATGTTCTGTAATGCGAAAGCTTTAGCGAAATGCTTTTAGTTTTCATTTTTGCAATGGTAATGTCGCCACTTCATTAACATGACTCAGTTTTGCTGGGATAGTCACCAGAGCCGCAGAATTTTGCCGGGCGTTTTTCATTCGATAGTCGTCTGGGAAGAACTCCAGCTTCCTCACGGCGAGAACACCATCACCACCAGTCAGCTAAGGTTCGGCGCTGATAGATGTTTAATGCCGGCATCCATTACTTAAATACGAGACACGACCAAAAAATTATTTTGATGTTAACCACAATTTGGTGGAAATGAGAGACGTAAGATGCAGGGGCGAAGTTTCCTATACTTTTGGTGGACCATGGCCAGGCACGTAGCCAGGATTTTCCTCGGGGGGCAAATGTCAAATTTTGTCACATGCCACAGGCATATGACGAGATTTACAAGAAAAGCCAGCGATTTTGGGCAATTTATATCATATTTAATGCGCAGGAAAACGTAAAATGTTTGCTTTTGCAATATATGTGTATGATCACTATTACGTATTCATGCCAAATCGCCATGTATCTAATGTAGACCACTTGGTTCAGGGGGGCCATGGCCCCCATGACCTCTGGCTACGTCCCTGACCATGGCCGCACCAACTTTGTTGTTGTCCACAACAACACAGATTTTGTTCCCACCAACTTTAAGATAGCTAGATTTAATGTGTCTCAATAAAATTACTCGTATAAGTCACGTTCCATGAACTATATCCAATATGATGACAACGATGTAGCTAATCTGAGAATTTGGTTATGTCTTCCGCTTGAATGCCAGCTGTGTTAAAATAAAAGCATGTTGGTCTTGCTAAAAAACAGCTTGGCCGATATAGACATGCGTGCATCCCATACCTTCCTTCTAGATTGATAGATGTACGTGTGTGATAAGAGATTAAGGTGGGGCAAACCGTGAATCAGTGGTTGGGATCCAGCATATGAGATCAGGGGGGTAACCGGACCAAGGTTCGTAAGTCAAGGATTCGCATGGGAAAGGTTCGTAGCTAAAGGTTCGTATGCATGAGGTTCGCAAGGTAAAAGGTTTGAATGGTAAAAGGCTCGTATCGGAAAATGTCTGTATCAGAAAAGGTTCGTATCGGAAAAGGTTTGTGACGGAAAAAGTCCTTACTGCGAAAGGTTCATGTGGACAACGTTCGTAAAAAAAATGTTCGTAAGGGAAGGAAAAAAGTTCGTAGCCAAAGGTTCGTAAACATAAGGTTAGTATCGGAAAAGGTTCGTTCCGGGTTTGCATCGAAGGCGCGGTATAGGATACGTCGCAGGCTAAGATAGGATAGGTCGCATAAAGGGTGCAATCGGACTTGGCGCGACCCAGCAAGGAGGTTGGGTAAAGTCAGCTTAAGGTAGGCTTGATCACAATTTTAAGTCCGTTTCTTTTCCGATACGTACCTACGATACGAACCTTAAATTTACGAACCTTTGGCCAAATTTACGGCTTAAATTTACGAACATTTTCCTTCACGAACCTTTTCCTTTACAAACCCTCTTGCGAGCCATAAAAGTCTCGTATGGTAAAAGGTGCGTATCGGAAAAGGCTCACATCAGGTAAGGTTCGTAATGGAAAAAGTTGGTGCTACAAAAGGTTCGCATGGAAAAAGTTCGTCTGAAAAAAGTTCATAGAGGAAAAGGTCCGCAAGGCAAAAAGGTACGTAACCAAAGATCCGTAAACTTAAGGTTCGTATCGGAAAAGCAACGAACTTAAAAAGTAACCTACCCTAGCCTAGCCTAACCCAATGTAACCTCTTTGTTGGACCGAGCCAAGGCCAATCGCACCCTTTATCGGCCTGCAGCCTGTAGTATCCTATACCGTGCCTTCGGCGCACACCCGGAAGGAACATTTTCCGATACGAACCTTGTCCGATGTCTACCAACGAGCCTTATGTCTACGAACCTTTTTCCTCATGGAGCCATTTCCTACGAACCTTTTCCATATTGACCTTATGCAGTTTTTTGCGTTACGAGCATTTTCCGATATGAACATTTTGTTATATGATCCTTATGCATACGAGCTTTTGGCTACGGACTTTTTTCATGCAAACCCTTGACTTACGAACCTTGGTCCAAGACCCGATCAGGTGTGTGTGAGACGACATTTTGCCTTCGGCGAAAATCCGACGTTGGCCCCAACCGCATTTTTGGAAAAACCCACCCATGGTGAAGCGCATTCATTTGTTCTGCCTCGTAATGGTGTGCAGTTTGTTTTGAAATGTCACGAGAAGTCAATTGTAGACTGCTCGTGACCTGACACAAAATTATCGCAGTTAAACTTTATGGAACTGCGACTTCTTCATATGTTGTGCCAGTTCACATCGCAAAACCAGTTGTGACAGCCAAGAAAGGATGTCTTTAGTGTAAACACGGCTATTAAAGACATCGCATTGAAGCGAACGACGTTCATGAAATTTTATGCGTCATAGGTATTAGGCACACTTAAAAGCAGACGTCAAACTGTGTCACCATTTCCCTCAGACAGACGTTTACTGGCAGCCTATGAAAAACTGTTTACATGCTTCAGCCCTAGAATGTCTAATATTCGATGAGTACTCAGGAAGTCACACTCCCCATATGGATTCATTATTAACCTTTGATATGAACTGTTACCTGAAATAAAGTACTGAAGCCCAACAATTTCATGTAAACGTCTTCGTACCACTGAGGAGAATGGATTGGCATTTGAATCAGCCGAATCGATGCATTGGTGTTGAATGGAGGCACCTGACACCCTCCCCTCTTCCCCGCCCTAGCAAGTGCAATGTGATGAAATGCCCTTGCAGCTGTCGGTCTAATAAGCGTCACTGGCAACGTTGTGGGGATGTTTCTGTTTTCTTGGTGAATAGACGCTTCATAGTTCTGTTCGTAGTTGAGCGCACATTTGCATGACTAGCATCCAGAACTGCACAAAAAAATGTCTCAGAAATGTGTGTGACGTCAAAGGATGAGTTTCACTTCAGATGTTGAACTCATTGGGAGTGTTCTGCCCAAGTCTGCAGCCCTGTGATCATGAAGAGTCTAAACTCTGCTTGTAATCCTATTTCTTAATGCAGCGCTGTTGGCGCAATGCTCCCTCTCCCCATCCTTCCCTCTCTCTCTCCTCTCTCTTTCCCTATCTCTTTCTCTCTCATAAAGTTAAGGATGCACATGCATTCCCAATTTACATTGATACTCCTAGTTTATGCCTAGTTATGACATGCGAAAAACACGGTGCTGTTCCGCAGGTGACAAAAATGAAAACCTCCTCCTTCCATGGGCTTTGTATGAGAAGACTCTCTACCTTCACGTAACGAGAATTTCTTTCAAACTCCACGACGTTACCAGGAAATGAGAACAGCGGCTCAGCGATATTGCTGTGCGGAGGTGAGCTGATTACGACATCAAATGGACACAATTCTTGACTGAAGACCGCGATACAGTCGTTCAGGCATGACGCATTCAATGTTTTTAGAAACCGTAGACTTATCGCCGACGGCCGTCCAGACGACCCCGGTATCATAAATGATGGATACACACACAGCGTTGTAGTGAAACAGGTTTTATTTACGACTAGCGGCAGCCGCCGGCCTGTCGGCCGGCATAGCCCCATCTAGATGCTGTCGCTACGAGCTCGTTCCTGTACCCCCATACCCCCCGAGTTCCCCATGTACGCCACACGACACATTCGCGACGCCCCGACAGCAATTTGGAAGTCTGCCGCGCCGCGCATTTAAAGTTCTTTGCGCGTTCGAATTTTGGAATCGAATCAAGTTTTGGCCAAAGAGGTGACCGAACTGATCCTGGGACCGTCCCACCACCGCCCTGCATACTTCATTGCCAACAAACGGCGTCTGCTTGATGGTCCAAACGTTCGCAGTCTCATCCCTACGCCAGCTGCGGCATCCCTCACTCGCCTGCGGTGTTCCCGGTCACGCTGGAGCACCATCGGGTCCTCGCGACGGCCCTGATTGCGCTCGCGTCAAATCAAGCACGATGAAATGAAGCAAATTTTATGTATGAGCAAGGGCAGCTGATTTTGGAGCCTAATTGACGAAAAAATCACGCAAAAGACGAAATAAGACCTTTTTGTACGCTTTCGTTGAAAACAACCGCAACGAGACACACCAAATGGCCTATGCCGACGCATTCACAATTGACTGACGAACTTGACGCAAGTATTTTCAATGGCCAGCTCCCAATGACGGCGCCACAATCGTCAACCGAACACAAAACGCTGAAAATGCGTCGATTTTGCGCATGAAGCCAATTTTATGTATGAGCAAGGGGAGCCCTAATTGACGAAAAAATCACGCAAAAGACCAAATAAGACCTTTTTGTACGCTTTCGTTGAAAACAACCGCAACGAGACACACCAAATGGCCTATGCCGACGCATTGACAATTGACTGACGAACTTGACGCAAGTATTTTCAATGGCCAGCTCCCAATGACGGCGCCACAATCGTCAACCGAACACAAAACGCTGAAAATGCGTCGATTTTGCGCATGAAGCCAATTTTATGTATGAGCAAGGGGAGCCCTAATTGACGAAGAAATCACGCAAAAGACGAAATAAGACCTTTTTGTACGCTTTCGTTGAAAACAACCGCAACGAGACACACCAAATGGCCTATGCCGACGCATTGACAATTGACTGACGAACTCGATGCAAGTATTTTCAATGGCCAGCTCCCAATGACGGCGCCACAATGTTCAACTGAACGCAAAACACTGAAAATCCGTCGATTTTGCGCAAAACTACGACATGCATCGGTTCGGTTGATGCCCCATGGCACGAACAGTTATGTCAAGTATGATGATTTTATTGCGGCGTCAGAACGACAAAACTACGGCCTTTCCATTGGTACCAATTTTGCCAACAATGTCACACTGCGTGCTGTCGAAATCGCGGTGTAAACACGAATGAACCGGTAATGAAAAATGTTGCCATTTTGAAACCTTTGAGAACGGCCATTTTTCTCGTTGCCTCGGGTGGCACGCGCCACGTGCCGAACCCCGCGCCACGTGTTCGGTGTCATGCTGTTCCCCTGCAGATTCTCTTTCGATGGCATTTGGTTTGGTGTCGATGCGACCTGCGGTTGCCGAGATCGGGCGCCCGGAAGCGGCGCGCGACACCGTTTTTGCACGATTTCGTCAAAAATACATGCAAACCCTATGGGCGACTGCAGCGGGTGCCACGCGCACCCCGTGCACCCCCGACGCCCGAAAACCCGACCAGAATGCATTGTGCCACCAAACCCGTGACCTGGCCGAGTTTCACCTCTGTGCCGCATGTGGTCTCGCCGCACCAGCCCGTCAAAACCGAACTCCGACGGGGTATTTTTTAAAATTTATAATATAGAGATAACAATGCATTCCAATAAATACAAACACAGATCATTTATAGTCATCGAATACGCTTCATGAAACAGTGGTCATGCCTCCTAAACCCTGCTGAGTGAAGCGTCAGCTTCAAGATGTTTGTAAAATTGCACACGCAGTTAAAGATTCATCCACACGTTCTCAGTATCCGCTCACTGAAATCGAAAGTCGGCAACTAGCTCGCTTGCTGCGTCGAAACCGACAGGCGTAGTTCTCTTAATTACACGTCAAATAACTTCACTCACCGGTGAAACCGTTCTTTGTGGTTTCACCGGGCAGCGGCGCCGGCCTGTCGCTTGGCGCTCAGACGGCGCCCACCACGAGGACACCTGCCGGTCGCCGCTAGCGCACCGCTAACGTGCCGCGCTGCCAGATGGCGGCGGTGGTGGCGGCCACCTCGCGCCCAGAGGCCGGACAGCCGGACGGCGCTTTCGCCGCCGGTCAGAGGGCTGCGGCGGACCCGACGAGCCGGTCCGGTGAACTGCAGCTCTCGCCAGGTGGAGGAGGCGGCGTCCAGCAGCTGGCGGCGGTCCCAGAAGTCCCCGCAGGCACCCAAGAAGTTCGCAGGCAGTTCCTGTCGTTTGAGTACCCGGCTGTCAGAGTGCTGAGACAATCGGGAGACCGAGACGGCGCCGACCGTTAGAGAGCGGGCCGATCTCACTCAAAATACGTGGTGTCCTGGGACAGTCGACCGTTCAACAGTTTGAAACACAAACGAAGGTACAACGCTTTTAACGAAGAGCCAAAAGACGGCTGAACAAACGCAAAAGTCTACTTAGGTTGAATGCATTAGTCGGTTGCTGTCCCCAGCGAACTACCCCTTCAACTTGCTCGCACCGAATTCAAGACATTTAATTCAGGACTGAGAGACCAACTAGGAGACGCCTCGGTGATGGACCTTACCTGTGCACGTCTTCATCGGCATGTGTATGTTCGCATCTTCTTCTCCTCAACATTCCCGACAGGTGAATAAAATTTCAGGTCTACAGTGTTTGTCACTGACTGTTATAAGTTTCTTCCCGTAACTCACCTTCGCAAGCGGATCGCCAGATTGGATCCCAGCCAAGTTTACGCCTCTTCGACCTCCTTCGAGTCGACAACGGCGTCATGCGTCATCGTCTCGGTGCCCGCCTTCTCTACGACGGCGGACGTGTGAGAGCCGGCCGCCGTCAGACCGTACAGCGATCCCACTTGCACCCGGTACGGGGTCAGGGTCACGGTCCGCTCCGGGCTGCGGCGACCGACCACCTCGCGACCCGGGAAGGTCGCCCGCGGCGCCTCGTGGCCGTACGGCGCCACGTACTCCTCGGCGTGCGGAGGCACGTATTCGGGCAGGTACTCCGGTACGTACGGAGGCACGTACTCGGGCAGCCGGTTGTGTTGGCGCGGCGGCTGGTAGTGCGGCAGCGGCGCCGGCGCGAAGTGCTTGGGCTGTCGGTGACGGCCGCCGAAGTTACGTTCGTTCTCGTGGTACGCGATGGCGATGGTCTCGATGAACGGCTCCGGGTCGAACGAAAAGCGGCCCAGCGCCTTGCCGGCGCGGTACCGGTGCGGTGCTGGCTCTGGCGCAACGTACCCCGGCCGGTATTTGGACGCGCGGTACGGCTCCGGCAGCGGGTACGTCTCAGTCACGTGGTAGGCCTCTGTGACGTGGTACGACTCGGGCAGGGGGTGGGCACGGAACACGTGGTCCGGGCCAGGCGGCAGGTGAGCTCGCACCTCTTGGTGGAGAGCGTCGATCGGACCGGGCGGCGGCGGCGGCGGCGGCGGCGGCGGCGGCAGGGCAGCTGGCGGCGGCGGCGGCGGCGGCGCGGGGGCCATGAATGGCCTAACAGGAGAGACTGGGTGTGCGTAGGCGGGCGGAAGCGGGTGGGCGAGGTAGAATTCGTGAGCCGGCCGGTAAGAGTGTGGCCTGTGCGTCGGCTTCGCATGGTACTCTACATCGTCGTACTTGGGATACTCGGGCTCCTTGTACTTCGGACGCGGGGTGTCTGCGTACTTGGGATACTTGTAGTACTTGGGCTTATATTGAAGTTTCTTATGCTTGCTATATATGGGCGCGTACTTGACTGCGCGCGCCTGCTCCAGTTTCCGGAAGTGTTCGTTCAGCGGATGTTCCGGGACCGGTCGTGTTCGCGCCCCGAACGGCAGCAGGGCAGGATATGGCTCCTGATAGGCGCTCGACCCGAAGTCGTTCGAGTGTCGAGACGTGTAATCTGCAACAGTCGGGGCTGTGCGTTTGTACGCGTAGCGCCGCTGACGCAGGGTCCATGTGGCCATTTACGGACAGCATGTTGTCAGTCAATTCAACGAGGACATTTGAAAAAGGTCCACTACTAGCACATACGTCTGTGTGCGGCATAATATGCCAAATTATGTAAACGAGCACAAAAACACCATTCGACGTAAGATCGGATAGTTATATACATGTATATATATATATATGATTCGAACCTCTGGAGTTTGTGACGCTTAGCTCAAGGACGAAGCTAAGCAGGTCTTATTGTACAGGCCTTCCATTCCCCAGCCCATGTGGCCAAAATGTGGAATGATTTTGCCCGGAGAACAAAACGGTTAGTCACTTGAGATATGTTTAACGCACACACTCCGTGTCCCGGGCGCCTTATGGCCCAGGTATCCCATTCGGGGCCGGGTCAAGTAACGCCGGTTCCTTATTGGAATCGAGCCACAATGCCCACCACGCACTTGGCACAAGTGCATATGCTCCTAAGTGGGAACGCGATACGCAAGAAACGATAAAATAACTAGAAAAGTATTGTTTTTATTACGCCCGCAAGATAAGTGTTCTGGAACACAACTTAGCCACAGTCAAACGACAAAGTAACCTGTTACGACCACGCCGATGGTGCCGACAAAAACGCGAACGCCTTCGTCAGTTGGCTGCCCACTGTCCATTGGGTCCGTCACGCGGCAGCCCAGCCAGCGCGTGCACTGACCGTGCCGGAAGATGCTCCGCTGGGTTTTCGCGCCCGAACCGGAGGTGTCGGCAACATCGTTGACAGCGGCCAGAAGTTGCGCTGTGGCTGCGGAAGGACAAGCGGACGGTGATGACGCTCATTGAATGGAGGAGGGACATCGATGCAGAACATCTGCAGGTGCCGGCTGGGACCCGAGCTAGGGTAAAACCGTAACGTCAGTAGTAAGTGTGTTCGCTTGTTTCCCTCACGAAAGAGTGCAGTCATCATGCACTGCCCGGCATACAACGAGCCAACGTATCGTCTGGAAACACCATGGATCACGAGTCTGGGATCGGGACGCCGGTTTCGCACGCCCGTCTAGGGTGCTGTCTTCGCCAGAGGTACTGCCTTGGCTGCAGTCGTAAATAGCTTAAACGCGCGAGTCGCGGAACGATAAAGTCAGTGTATCACCAAACAAATACTTCCAAGAACGGTCGTAAAAATTCAGCGGCAGCCTGTTTGTACCAATGGATCATGAGTGTGTTATTCTGATGTATGAAAAACATATGGAATCGAGATACAAAAACACAAAAATTACAGTGAAAACAATGTCGCTGTTTGGTCGCGTCCCTATAGCGTATGTAATAATCTCACATGATACAGTCCAGGATATCGTTTCAAATGGAATGCTGTTTTTACGCCACATGTAAGCCTTCTTTGGCAAATTTAAGAGCGAGTTTTTCAACGCCTATGTGAACTGCCATTGCCCAACAGTGGACTGTTTAGCAGAGCAACTTTTGTAACCGTTTACGTTTGAGATGCATTTCGTTTAACTGGTGCCATATGCACAACGAACATGACTTCATAGCCATCGCGGTTGAATGATAACTCTGATTGATTAATCCTGAATGTCACGACCTTGCAGACGAATACAGGTATTATTCCGTGATCAGTGCGATCGTTTTAGCTCCATTTCAGGATGAACCAATAATGACAAAACCGGACAGAAACCAGAATACACTTGGATTTGGCCAAGGGGATGTATAAAGTGCACATATAGGAATATCCCGCTTGCTTGTAGGCGACTACGTATGTTCTTTGGCATCACATTTTGCAAACATCATTTGCAGGGGATATGGCAAAACTGAAGAGAACATTCATGCTTTAAAATATGCTTTAAGCTGAGATATCTTAGATGTAGTATGCATTCCTGTCAGTTAATTCATAGGATATAGTGCGCCTGGAAGCTGGGTATTTTCAGGATTTTAGAGTGATTCCCCGCAGATTTTCTCGTATGCCATTAATCCTAGTCCTAGTGACAGCGTGAAGTCACAAGTGGACGAAGGATACAGCATATTTGCAGGAACTTCTTGTATTACGACACCATCAGTGGATGGCGTCATCGTAGTTTTGATTAGCCACTGGTTTTGCTTCTGATATCACTCGCAAAAACGGACCCTCAAAAGGTGGTCAGCAACATTTTGCAGCTTGGTGAATCGTCTAGTGCACGTGCCCTTGTGGAGCGCACGACGAGCGAAGACCACCTTGTTTGTCCAAATCTGAAAGCATGTCTGCTCGAAAAACACAGGGACTGCTTTGGACAAAACGATGTTTAAAACCCAAATGCTTCTACCTTCGTTGGCAAGCTTTCGTAGCTGGTTTTAACCGACCAATCTACTGACAGTTGATGGGGCATTTTTGTTGGTGTTCTTATGGGCGTTCACCAAATCGTTTAACGCCAATCATATTATTCACGAACAATACTGAGTGCTTCGAATTGTTCTAAACAACGACCCAGACCTACCAGTATGGCGCGAAACATGTTTTTAATTTAGCTTTATTGAAGAAAGTAGCAGAATTCTTCCAATGACTATTGATACACAAAAAAAATCCCAGTGGCTTCAAGTCGGCACTTAATGTATGTAAAATATTGTATTTTAAATAATGCATCTAAAATGTTGTTTGCCACATTATGTTCTGTTTTGTATTTCGTAGCACAAACGGATATTGATGTCGGATATCGATTATCGATGCATATTAAATTCGAAGAATTGCAAGTTTAAGCGTCACCATCATTCATGATACCCTGTTATGTAATTACTGAGCGGTTCAAAAGTGTCCGGAGAGAAATAGCACCACAACCGCAAACCTTATTTCAGGATTAGTACGCGAAAGAGCTTACAGGCTAACGCACTGCGAAGGCAAACACATAACATGTAAAAAAATCAAGCTGTGTTGTAACGAAAAGTCGTGATTCGGTGTCCAGGGCTTGCAAGATAATTTAGCCAGTCATTAGCCTACCAACAGCGGAAAGTGCGGGCCGGGCTCGGTCTGGCCGGGCCGAGCCGGGCCAGCAGCTCGGTTGGATTCGTTTCTGCTGACTGACTCGCTCGGCCTACCGCCTCGTTCGTAATGAACAGTCGCCATTTTTTCGTCGATTTTTTGCGAATGCACCATTTAAAGGTCCAAAATACATTCCCTTATTCGCCGTTTCACTTCACTGTAGAGAGCACAGGAGTATTGCTGTATGATGTCCTTCCCTATGGGTAATTCTTGTCATACGACTGCAATTTAGGGCACTGGTGCTGTGCGGTTTTAGGTGGACCTCTTGATCAGTAATACGGCGTAACTGATCCGGCCATTGGTTTTACTCTTGGTGCTCATCCCTGTATAGATGCCGCATTTTCGCGTCTCCAGTCGATAACGCAATGATTGGGCAGCGAGCTGTCCAAAAAATATGAATCAGCAATACGCGCTTACTGCTGTCCGTATTTTCATGATCGCATGTGCAATCGCAGAAACACGGAGAGCAAACGAAGCAGTGAAAATGAACGCAACGAAGTCATTCAAGACTTGCATTGAGGCACCATATGCAGCCGTCCTCAGCCGATCACGGGAGCGCGGCCGGGGACTCGCCATGCTCACCTGGATCAGTCCCGGCCACAGCAGTCACGTGACCGCAAAGCCAGCACAGAGCAGCCCCGATCAGCAGCCGTGCGGCTTCCATGGCTCGGACGACGCGTGCGCTCGACTGAGCGTCGACTGACGCTCAGTTGGCGCCGGCGCGCGTTTTACGGCCACGAAAAAGGGCGGGAACCTGGGCTAGTGACGTCATGGGATTGTCGAGCTGTGCGTTTGGGTACTTCGCCGAAAATAGAGGCCGTAAATGTTGTGATTATCGGAGTTCTTCACATGAAAAAGACAAGGCAGAAAACCAAAAGTTTGTTTGGTCTACCTAATATGTAACGATGTGAGATGGGCATGTCGTTCATATTTGTACTTAGGCACGTGACCAGGATTTTCCTTAGGGGTTGGGGCCAAATGTCAAATTATGTATGTCATTGGTATCTGACGAAACTCACAGGAAAAAGCAGCATCTTCATGTAATTTACATAATATTTAGCGCACAAGAAGCATGTATTGCTTATAGGTATATTGTATAAGTATATTATATTGCTTATAAGCAGTATATTATATAAGCAATATAATATACTGTTTTTGCAATATATATATATATATATATATATATATATATATATACACATGTATATATGATCATTATTACGTATTCCCTTGCACACGGTAGTACTGTCCTCTTAACTGATGGGCCTGGAAATTCTAAGACGATAGTTGGAACAAATATTGAGTTATTAACCCCCTCCGACTGGGGGGCAATTGGCCGCCCCCCCCCCGATGTTTTTCCGAGATTGCGAGAGAGCAAGCAAACGCAGTGCCACGGAACTTCGTGCACCGTTTGTTTGACCATTTTTACACTTTGTATCCAATTTTTGACCTCAGGTCAAGTAAGGTGTCTGACCTAAGTCGGACCAAGTGGACCTATGTCCGGAAAGTTTAACGCCCTGTAACTTTTTCGCAAAACATGATATCCCAATAAAACTTCCAATGGTTAGAGATTTTGATAAATGCAGCAAATCTGCTATGTTGGATTTTTTGGAAATGGCCCATTCATTGACCTAAAGTCAAGCCCGTTTTCAACATAAGTCGTTTTTTTCGAAAACTGACGGATTTTTTTATAACAATTTGAGTGTGGGAAGACCCAGACACCCAGTTTCCGTCAAAGAGCAAAGTTTTCGTGACTTCCGACCACTGACCTGCGATCAAGTCACGAATAATTGTTATGAGCCACAATGGATTGCCATCAAAATCGGCGATAAATAACTCAGATGGGGTAGAAAATGGCAGAACTGGCTCGTACGATTGTGAATAATACCATGGAGTTGAAAAGGTTCCAAAGAATTGCAAATTTGGGAAATAAATAGACTCTTGCGAATAAAGCTCAACCAAGTGTGTAAATCGAAAATTACTAATTTGTTCAACTTTTGAGCACGGGAAACCATCACAAGAGCCACTAGGATCAAGAAACGACACTTGGAAAGGCATATTTTGCGGAAATGAAAAAACGCTAGAATTAATTCCCGTTAATTTCATGCCGCGATCGCCTATGGCGCCCGCCCAGCAGCGGTGCGGAAATCACCGTGTCTTTAACCCAAAGTGTCCGAGTACATATTAAACAAATGAGAAATTTAACGTGTATCGGCATCAACGGGCTTTTATCTTATCTAGGCTTCATAAGTCACAGCTCTTGAGATCCAGGCCACCGGCGCAGTCAAGGTGGGCCGGGGGCCGGGTTTCCCACTAAGGCCGGCATTTTTTGCGCAAACTGTTGCATATTGTCTTCCCAGGTGCGGTTTTCGTATGATTTCAGGTCACACTAAGCTTCGCCCCCCTCCCTCAAGAGAATCCTGGCTGCGCCCCTGATCCAGGCCGTTTCTCGGTCTCATGCAGGCGGCTTGAGGAAACATATATAGGGTATAAATGGCTTACATGTTATCCAAAACTAAAAATGAGACCAGTTTCAAACTCTACCCGTCACGAGCTTCCCAACTGTGTCCTTATTTTTATCGCACAATCAACCGTTCGTGAGTTTCAGGGGGGGGGGCCACCCGTGCCCCCAGTCAGGCGTGCTTGGCCCCGACCCACAGTCGGGCGCGGGTTAACCCTATTCCCGGAGGGCTAGACGGTATGGTCGATTCCCTGCAGGGGGAGGATACGGCCCCCCCCCCCCCTGAGAACTACGCGTCCGATTTTATCGCAACAAACGGCAACCGATTTGCCGTCACGTAAACTACATTTTTATAAAAAGAAATTTTGAAAATTTTGAAATTTGTGGATACATGGGGAAAAATGTCAAAACGGGGGGTACTTTTGGACTTCTTATAACTCCGTTGTTTATGGGCCGATTTCAATGAAACTGGCATGAATGGAGAGATTATGAATAGGGCTTTTACCATGGGTCCGCAAATATGAAATTTTGAGAAAATTCATGGGCGTTCACAGGGTTTCAAAAAATAGGAGGATTAGTTTTCTAACAACTGAATGAACAAAAAAGGTAAAAACACTTTTTTGGCTTCTGCTAGTCATGCTATGCTAAAGAAGTAAAAATCGCATTACAGTGTTTGTATAATGTTAGCATAGGCGGTGTTAGGGACATGAAAAAGGGGAACTGTCATGGTCACACGTTCTTCAGATCAACTTGTGACCTTTGACCTTAAATGACCTCCAGTGACCTTGGGGTCACCTGGAATAATCTCATGTACATTTGATGTTGTCTGTTAACGTTTTCAGTCATTCGAATTCACTCTGTTCCAAAAATTTCATTTTATGGTTATTGCGATGTAGGGTATGCGCACTGACATTTTAAGTCATAGCTCCGTGACCCGACCTGATATCAAGCTGAAACTTGGCACACAAGTAGAGGGCACCCTTCTACGTCATATATGTTCTGGGTTTGGCATTTGAAAAAACGGCACAGAAATTATTGCAAAAAAAATTAAATTTTGACCTTGACCTGACCTTGTAGAGTGACCTCACATAAAGAAAATTTTGTATGCACATTACCCAACTATTTAGCTATAGCTCCATATAAAGTTTCAAGTTCCATCTTAAAAACTCTGTTTTTGGCAGACATTTTCCTTTTACCCTCAACATGGCCAGAAATGGCCTGAGGTTCCTCCCAAAAACGTTGCCTGTCTCCGCTCCTGAGCAAAGCAGAATTGTGAAATTTTGTGACAGCGCGTAGAAACAATAGCTAGGAAAAGTCACCAAGTTTTGTGAAGCTGCGTTAAAAAGCCTGGAATTGGCAAGCAAAAACCCGAGGGGGGGACGGATTCAGCCCCCTGCCGGGAATAGGGTTACGGCTTATATTCCCACAGCCCTACTCCCGCTCACAAAATACGGCTGGACGGGACGTACGCCGCGTCGGCTGCCGGCGTTTTCGGGCCCCGTGAGCGACAATCCGTTGGCAGTGAGGCGTCAGCCATGTTTATGGAGGAAAAACCGTCAATATTTGGATATATGCCAGTTGCTGGGATATTTCTCTGTCTTGAACTTGCGGAGATGGGCGTCTTACGCCTCAGGGCTTGCATGTTAGCCTAAAGAATCTTTAATATGGCACTTCATATGCTCTGTAAAATTTCGTTAAATATTCCTAAATACTCGTTTTAGCATGAGATATCTTAACATTGCCGTTGCTGTTGTTTTTACCACGCCAGTGAATGTTACATTCTTAAGTTGCAGTAATATAAATTTTAACGATGATAATCTTGTGTTATGTCAGGGGCGTCATTGATCTCATGAAATGAGGACACATTGCACAATATCGCCAAGCTCTCACGATCAGCTTCACAATGAAGATCATGGGCGCCGAATGACCCTGCAGTCGGTGCGTCCCTAAGCCCCAATAACCAACCAACCAACAAGGAAGATCAGACAGACTATGAAAACAAAACGGCGAAATTGTAAAACACCATTGGCGTGGCATGCTAATACCACCTTGCTTAACTTCATCAAATAAAACGACGCCGCGTATTTTGTTCTATGGAGATATGCCGCAGAGAAAAGAGTAAGGAAAGTCTTACATGCCAGCAAGTCGAGAGTTAACAAACTTTAGCAGGAATGCCAGGGCATACTCAGCAGGCAACTGGGCCTAATTTGTTGAGCAAAATCAACGCGGAATACAAGTACAAAATGAATTAAACAGCTTTTTCGTCGAATTTAGGAAGCCGGGTGCATGCCGGTGATATCGTTCGGCGTGGTTACAGTATCGGTCACACACAGTCAAGTCGTCTGTTTATGTGAAGGGTAGAGCCGTAGTCGGTGCGCATCAGCCAACATACTACGGATCGGTTAAGTGCAAGATGCTCCAATGCTGACACCTCTGATTCAAATCCACGCACGAGTGAGCTATCGAGCTCTTCTGCATAGAGACTTATATGCCAGCTGTTTAGCGTGGTTCCCTTTACGACCAGTTACTCAATGACAGTAATTTTGTGGGACGAAAAGGAATCATTCCCCATATGGTTGACGAAATGCGTCTCAAAATGAGCCGCCCTTCATTCTTCATTTCTGTCGTAGTTTTGTTGTTCCGTTTTCTGAATTCGTCTTTGGGTTTGTTCAGTCCATGCTTTCGTGTTTCTTCTCTTGCACCTTAACACCCGGTTAACCTGTTACTCAACGGTATTCGGAACTCACAAAATCATTTCAATGACCTGGCAGGAGCAATAACAAGACTTCCGTATCGGCGGAAATGATTTTCTTTTTTGTAGCTGTCGTGCAGCTACAACGTCATTATATATCCAAAGTTTCAATTGTCATCTGCCGACTCAAGCCTTCGTGACTCCCTCGCGATTCTGAACTTCGATCACGCCCTTGTGACAGCTCTATCACTTATGATGGCGGGTAAAATGATACCTCTTCCCCGCTCATTGTTTACTGGTGAATATTTATAGTACCAGTGGTTCTGAGCGATGGTATGACTTTTCGTGGGCCGCAGCGGAGATCTATTGTCTGTGCAGGGGCCCTGCTGATTAGCGTGTTCACGGGCGCCTGTCCCGACGTTTTTGGTTTGGTACGGCAGGGATTTCGCTTTTCTATTTAGTTAGCGTCAAAATGTCCCATTCAAAATTTCAAAGCATTTGCACGGTCTCGTACGCCACTGAAAGTACGCGGAACGCACCTACGGGTGTAGTGTTTCTTTGTTGGTACTTTGTCTGGTGCACCAATGACGCTGTGATTGTAGATTAGTCTGTCTGCATTCTATGCACACTTTCGCACCATTTCGCACCCCCAGTATATCCATAAAGACCATGTAAACTCGAAAAACAGCATAACATTAACATTTAACAGTAACATTTACCCTCGCCCGCATAGGGACGTTAACCCGTCCCCGACTGGGGGGGGGCAGTTGACTGCCCCCCTGAGGTTTTTCTGGGATTGCGAGAGAACCAACAAACACAGAGTCACAAAACTTTGTGTACCTTTTGCTCCATCAATTTTACGTCTCGTGTCAAAATTTTGACCTCAAGTCAGGTCAGGTGCCTGACCTAGGTGAGGTCAAACAGACCTATGTCCAAAAAAGTTTAGCGCCCTGAAACTTTTTCGCAAAACAAGATATCTGAATAATACTTTCAGGGATTAGTGACTGTGATAAATACAACAAATCTGCTATCTCAGATTTTGTAGAATTTTCCGGGTCATTGACCTAAGGTCAAGCCCATTTTTAAGACATATCGCCGTTTTTCGGAAATTGACGGAATATTCCATAACATTTTTAATGTGGAGTGAAGCAGACATCTATTTACCGTCATTGGGCAAAGTATCAGTGACTTCCAGCCATTGACCTGAGGTCAGGTCACGAATAACTGTAGTGGGCCAAAATGTACCACCGTCAAAATCGACGATGAATTACTCAGAATAGGTAGAAAATGGCAGAACTAGCTTGCACAGACGTAATTAATACCAGGAACCTCAAAAAGTAAAAAATGCATATTTTGGAAATAAACAGGCTCTCGCGAATAAAGCTCCGCCAACTTTGTAGATTGGCAACTAATCAGTTTTTTCCAAAATTTAAGCATGAGAAACCATCACAAGATCCACAAAGATCAATAAAATTGACATAGATCGTCCTCTTCCGTGAAAATAAAGGAAAGCCAAAATTAGTTCCCATCAATTTGGTACCGCATACGGCAGCGGCGCACACTGACGGCTGACGGGACAATTACGGTGTCTTTAACTCAACGTTTCGGCGTATATATTGAACAAATCTGGGGAAATTAGACGTGTATCGGCATCCGCGGACATTTACTTGTGCGCTGGTGCCTTTACCTATGCGTTATTAGTCACAGCCCTTGAGATTCAGGCCATTTCTCGGTCTCATGCAGTCGGCTATGAGAAAACATATATAGGGCGTAAATTGCTTACATATTATCTAAAACTAAAAATGAGACCAGTTTCGAGCTCTACTCGTCACAGGTTTTCCAACGGTATGCTTATTTTCATCGTGCGACCAACCGTTCGCGAACCCCCCCAACTGGGGGGCAGTCAACTGCCCCCCCCAGTCGCCGATGTTCGGGACGGACCGACGGTCGTGCGCGGGTTAATGCCCCCCCCCCCCGCCGATATATTCCGAGAGCAATTTCCGAACGGTTTGTTTGATCCATCTGAAACTTGTTGTACCTTCTAGGGCATCATTTCCGCATCTTATGGTGAAATTTTTTCTTCTACATTACCATAGTAACGTGCTGTGATTTCACAACGACAATCATGTCAAAGTTTCCATAGCATAAATTAAAAAGGGTTTAAAGTGTACCAGATTCAAAGGTTTAGACTAGAGCTGGAATGTTGTCACGATAATTGGAAGAGCAGAGCTGGCGGCATCTGTGGTGTGGCTGTGGCGATTTGGTAAAATATATTGCTAAGTGCTTCAAAGAAACAGACAACGCACTCACGCCTGGTGAGACACACAATTTAACATGAAACTATGGACACCTGAGCCCAGAGGCTGTGTGTCTTAACCCGCAAATAAAAAACAAACAAACAAACTTCAAAGAAACAAACGCTTCAAAGCCCTGAAGACCGCGGAGATCGGTCGTAAAACGAGGTTCGATATCAATGGTTGTAAAAATGCGTTGTTTCGAAGTAATTTACCTTGTATCTCACTGGAATATTTGTCTTCACGCATTACGCCTTCGCCACAAGGAATATGACGAAAAAGCGGGTTTTGGAGATACGGATTTGGCCTCGGAAAGATGGAGGGAGAGCAAATGCACAGAGTTCGGTGGATAAATATTTCGTGTCAGCTAAGCAAATGCTGCTGGTTAGACTGCGTACAAAAATACGTCCTTTGCAGTGTACTACTATGTATAAAATGCACATGTTTACCACTTCCTCAAATTTGCGCAAAAACCTTAACCACTTCAAATTCTTTCTTGAAGAAGTATAGAAATCATGGAATATAACGCGATTAGGACCAATGGACATGCAGGGGCACTCCTCGCTAGCTGTTAATGGAAAGAAAACAAAAAATAGGCTCCTGGGATGCTTTATTTTTCAGAGCCGTTTGATAATTACTGTACACGATCCCGCCTGGTTATTATGACTGATATGAGTAATTTCCGGACACGTAATTCCCATCAATCACAGAAAGCCCAAGGTTCTTTAAAGGAGCCCCAGTTAAGACATTTAGCTTCGCTGAATGCAACGCGTTCTTGTTTGAAACGACTTCGTCAGATGGCAACTGGATCGGCTGTCAGGTACAGAGTGCGACTCAGCGACGCCACCGTTCCACGATAAAGTTCAGGACGACGCTCGGAGCGTTGGCGCGTGGCCCACCTGTTTGATGGGTGAAACCAGACGACGGCGGCGTCGGCAGCCGGCGTTTGTCGCGGAGCGCGCACAATGGCAGCGCCGCGGCAGAATTGGATCACGCGCCGATCTCGCCGCGCGGGCGGCGGCTGCGGCAGGTGGTCTGGTGGGCGGCGTCCGGCCGCAGACGGCGCCGACCGATCACCGCAGACTAATGGACCGAGACGCGCCAGCTGAGCGCTGGGCAGCGGACGCACAGGACATACGTCGACCCGGCGGTCCCTCTCGCTGACCGTCTCTGGTGATCCCGCGCCGACCGATCACCGCAGACTAATGGACCGAGACGCGCCAGCTGAGCGCTGGGCAGCGGACGCACCGGACATACGTCGACCCGGCGGTCCCTGTCACTGACCGTCTCTGGTGATCCCGCGCCGACCGATCGCCGCAGACTAATGGACCGAGACGCGCCAGCTGAGCGCTGGGCAGCGGACGCACCGGACATACGTCGACCCGGCGGTCCCTCTCGCTGACCGTCTCTGGGGATCCCGCGGTCTCTCGCCGACAGTCTCTGGCGCGCCAGCGTTCGTTCACGCACGACTGGCGGTCGTTAGAACGGCGGACTTCCGCCATTGGCCTATATGAGTCGTGAACAAGGCGTCAGACACCAACCAACGTCTGTGTCATTTGAAACGTCACGTTACAACGGGATAACGACGGAAGTGTTAGAGCACTCCAAGCCGAAGCCGGTGCATATATGGCTCGCATATATATATATATATATATATATATATATATATATATATATATATATATATATAAGCACTGGGAACGCAGTTCAATCCGGGAATGCACCCAAACAGACAGTCGGGAGACATGGCTAGACAGAAAACAAACTGGAATGCTATGATTACGCCAAACACGACCACAGCTTTTTCTTCTTTCGGTACACCACGGCTGTTCTCTGGAAAATTTATTCTCTTCCAGAAATTTCCGCGAAACACGAAGATTTATCATGCTACGTTGATCACATATAGCGACAATGACGGAATACCTCACTAGAGGCAAGACCCACCGAACAATTCGGGTGACGCTCACATACGGACAGACAGGGTGGATGCCGCGTACGCGTCCTTCGTCCGTTCCAGCATGGCCAAAGGCGGCTCCCGTGTCCCTACCAGCGCATTCACCACAACCAGTCAATTTACTGTTCCCCATCAGAGGCGGCACCCTGATCACAGCAGCACGCGCGGCCGTGCCGCCTCAGTACATCGAGTCGTGGGAGTTTATCGAGCGCGGCTTCTTGATCTTCTCCAGGTTCTTGCTGATGACGTCGTGCAGCGTCGAGTACCGGTTACGGATCTCGACCAGGGTCAACCGGAGTGAGATGAACTCCTTCTCGTCCATCTCGGAGACGGCGCGCCGATAATCGTCTAGGTGAGGGTACTTCGCCACCTTGGAGACGAGCTTGGCCCGAAAGCTGTAGTAGCGTGACATCTCGTGGAAGTAGGTGGCCGCCTCCGACTCTGCCGACGACACCTCGCCCAGAGTGTCCTCCTGGATCGACACGCCGAAGTTGTTGCCGTCCTCGATCTTGGGAATCATGTACGTGACCCACATCTTGAGCAAATTCGTCTCCTCCATGACTTGTCGAATGATCTGTGAAAGCAAGACGGCAGCTAGTCAATCGGAAACTATCTGAGAAAATATGAAATTACACACATTTGGATTCACATCTTAACATCACATTGCACAACACATTTTGCAAAATGGTGCTGCATCCGTTGGGTGAAAATGTCACTTGCAATTAACACCTAAGTGCAAAGAACCAAAGATTGTCTGATACTGGATTCGACAACCAGAAGAACGCCGAAGAACTTGGCGTAGGTGGCAGCGCCATCTTTTCTCCTTTCACAAACAATGTCGGGCCGAACGGCGCCCTGGTGCGCATTACACACCGCACAGCGGCTGCCTGACACATCATGAAACCACATTTGGACAACGACGCCGCACAGAGCAAATCCCTCCTGGCATCGGCGTGCTAACAGAACTGGCCTACCTCCATGACCGACCAATGGCCAAGCACGCAACTTCTCTCCGTGACAAGTTATGGGCGAAGAATGACCCTGTTGTCGGTGCGCCCCTAACCCCCAATAACCAACCAACCCTCGGTGGTCGACCAATGACCAGACACGCATCTACCTACCGGAGCGCACTCTACCCACCAGCGGCCGCGCGTTGGTTCCCACCCGCGACCCGGCCACGACCCACCAGCGGACACATGACCCACCCGCGGACATATGACCCACCAGCGGCGGGACACCAGTTCCGACCCACGACCCGGCCACGCACCGGTTTGAGCGTCTCGATGATCTCGGTGATGGTCTTGTTGCACGGCACTGTGCCGCTGGGCAGGATCATGACGCGCGTGCCGTCGACGGCGGCGCCGCCGCTGAGTCGGCGCCGCTTGGCCGGCTGGTCGCCGTCGCTGGTCTGCAGCTCCGGCTCCGGCACAGGAATGTTGAGGCCGCTGTGGAACTGGGTCAGGTCGGTGGCCGTGAACGGCGGCTTCGAAAGCAGGTCGTTGAGGTGCAGGATGCGCTGTGGAAACACCTCCTTCACGAGCCGCTCGCCTTCAGCCGTCACCGACTTCTTGAACTCTTCCACCTTCTCCTTGGCCTCCTTGGCCTCGCTGGGCGACACCATGGCTGCCGCTGTTTTACCCGAACAGCGGATGGCGATATCTGAAAACGCAGAGAATGGTGTAAGAGGCAGAATGCAGTCAAAAGCATTTCCACTGCATTTACATGGCCACGCCAGTTTTCTCTGGATACATGCGAAGTGTGAGACCGAATACCCTCAGTCTCTGGAGAAATCCATAGAACACAAAATCAAAATGGGACCACTGGACCCATCATCATACTGCACATATGCATGGCACGAATTAAAACAAAGCATCACATCACATCATGAAATACAGACTAAGGCAATTTAATGTTCATGATACAAGCATGCAAAAAAGGATCGTAAAAACATTCCTATACATCAGGATTTAGTAATCAATGTCTGGAATGAACATAAAGAAAATTCACTAGATTCAAGCCACCTCGAGCCTAAAGCACCAAGCCGTACCAAGCCAAGCCTCAAGAAAAGCCATCTCAAAGACTTATATGTTCTGATCCATATAACTTTATGCTAAGACTTCACACTCATTCTAAATGGTTTCAAACTGGCAAAAAGATTATATATATATATATATATATGTATTATCATTATGTTCATTCCAGACAATGATTGCTGAATCGTCACGGTCAAGAATCTTTTGCGATTCACTGATCCATTTTTGTATGTTTCTATACACACGTACATACTTTTCACACAACAGAGCAAGCACAAACAATATGCCCAAAAGGAAAGATATGCAACTGTAAATGCGTCATCATAACTGAAATGTTGATTACAGAATCCCAATATGCTCCAAGTTTCTTGAGCTGACAAACTGAATCATGAAATTGAAATACTTTCTACTATGATGGAATTAACAGGAATACTGATGGTAAACATGATCAGTTTTTGAGGACCTAATTATATGTTTATGTAAAATTTGTGCAAAATTAAAAACAAGGACCATTTAAAGGCCTGATATCCATAAAAGTGTTATTATATAAATCAGCAGTGATTGTAACGCAAGCAGAACAGCACAGGCTACCAAAACATCTGAATACCTCTGCTGACTGAATACTAACACTACCCAACAAGTTTGAAAAAGTCTACAGTGATCCATAGGTCGGCACTGGTCCGTTACTCCGTTACTCCGTTACTAACGAAGTTACTTTTTTGAGTAACGGAGTAACGGACCCGTTACTTTTATTTTACTGTAACGGACTGAGTAACAGAAGTTACTTTTGTGGTCCGTTACTCCGTTACTTCTTGGTCCGTTACTCCGTTACTTTTTAAACTCCTTACAGACACCGCCCGGCTTTATTTGCATCGGCACACGCCATTGGCTACTTAAATAGCCAACACCCAATAGCGTGCGGCGATACAAGCGCGGCTGGGCGCGCACTCAGCTGACAATCGCGGAGTCGACTTGTTGACAATATTCGTCAGCTGACAAACGTTGACGGCAAGCTGGCGGCAATGGTTCAGTATAAAGGCCAGCTGACTTTGGTCTCTTTTGGGACAAAAGTATTGAATTGTGCGTAAGTTTGATATGACTTAAAATTATAAATTAACCAGTCGTCATTTTTCAGGCTAAAAGATATCAAAGTTATTGTCATTTATACTGGAACAGCCACCTGACGGCAGTTTTCAATGTTGTCTCAAGTTAGTCACGGATTGCTTACCACCGCCACACGGTTCCCCGCCAAGATCACTCAAGGCTGTTGAGCACATGATTACTGCCGCCATGGCCTTCGATCTTTGATGTCCATGGGGCGATGGAGTGGTGATTGATTCTTGACTGGCCTGAAATTTTAACTACCTGACACTAAAATGTCCCATCAAGGCGTCTTTACGCCGCCACTGGAGGTCGAAAACCTTGACTCCGAGTCCGACGGTGCCTCAGCTTCGGAGACAGAGGACGAGCCCGGTCTGGGTCACACATGGCCACATCTAGAAACGTACTTTGAGTTTAAGGAGGAGGGGAAAAACGTCATTTTTACGTATGTCCTGTGCCGACCGAAAGAGGTTATAATCAAGGGTCACAAGAGTAGCCTTTGAAACCTAAAGGCACATATCAAGAGGAAGCATTATTTACGGTATTTCCAGGTGAGAACAGAATGTGCACAATAAGTTGTCAGAGTGAAGCATAATTATGAAGCTTGTCGACTATTGCTTGGACTATTTGCCTTAACCATATTCTCTGCAGGCAGTGAGATTCACATTACCCTGGGGGGGGGGCAGATCTGCGGTAATCTACCTTTCGGCCGACGCTTACGCGTAATTTTTGGAGACGCGGAAGTGGCAACACAAGTTGTGTGAACAATTTAGCCCATTCAGGTATTTTTCTAAGCACTGGCCCCTACTGGATGTGTAAACTGACTTGGTTAGGTAACTCTTGAATTTTGATTCAGTTGACACATGTTTGCCTTCAGCCGATACGAGCTAACCAAACCAAAAAAACAGGCAAATTGAACCTAACAAAAAATTAGTTTTACATGCCCATCTAGGGCAATCCCTGCAACCATACAGTAGGTTTTAGGTTAGGTTAGGTTAAATCATTATTAACTTGGAGGACAGGCTACATTGTCCATGCGATTCGAGTTACCACTCCTGCGTTCCCGAAAAAAATATCAACTGGCCGAAACACCTTTCGCCTGACACATTATTTTTTGCAGACGCAGAAGTGAGGACCCAAACTCAAACATGATATGAGCCGTTGCCACTTTTGCACCTTCGAAAAATATGCATTGGCCGAAAGGTGAAGATTACCAATTCTGCCCCCTCCCCTCCCCGCCCTTCCAGAGATCTCGAGATGCATTCGTCCAATGTTGATGGGATGAATGCCATTTAATATGTTTCAACGAGATCTCCAATTCCGGACCCCAAAAATTCAAAAATTGCGAAAATAGGGCGTAGGGGCAAACAAACTCCAAAATTTGGGGATTTTTGAAAGGTCACTGCGGCCGTGTTTACCAACCAATTTTCATGGGAATAACACGGTTCAGCTTGGAATGTCCAAGTCTTTTATATACCGAAAGCTGAAATTTAAAATAGAAAACCATAGGCAGTTCCAGGGAGGGCAAGAAGGGTGATTTTGGAAATAAGAAATTTCCTTTGTTTTTGTTTGTTTTGGGTGATATAAACATCAGATGTACAACTAGCAAGCCAGTTTAAGTTTATATGTAGCGCAGAGGTGGATCCAGGTAAACAAAATTGGGAGGACACCATAAGCACAACAGTGTGCTCCCCCATTTTTTCAGTACCTGGGTGTGCGTTCGCCTGAAAATGTGTGTGCATACGCATTGTTTAGGATGTGCATGACTATATAAATGAGTCAGTGATCTTTATTTCTACTCAGAATGTCACGATAGTGAACCGCACAACTTTGCAGCTTCACGCACAGCACATTACCGCCGAAAACGGGGGCTTGGAACCGCCTCTGCGGGACCGATTTTTTTAAAATGTTGACAAAACACGCGTGTATCAATTCCATGAAATGCCAGAAAATCTTGTGGCGCTGCGGCAAACAGTGTGGGAGCGACAAGCAAAAAGACACGGGTAGCAGAATCTGACCCCCCACAGGGAATAGGGTTCAATGAAGTGTTTTTAACCCGTCTCCGGCCGGACTCAGAATGCCCTTTGCCCGGCCGGAGGGGGAGCGCGGATTTCCGCACCTCCCAGGATCTCGGCTCCCGTATATCGCACGGAAAAAAGGAAAACACCGGCGGAAAGGTTTTGTCAAACCGAGACGAAAGCATTCAAGAGTTTTGACCTCAGGTCAATTTTGGGGCCACCAGACGCCATGAAAGGTCAATACACGTCCTTGGAATTAGGTAAATAGACACAATACCTTGTCCCTGAAAAGCTGAACTTAAGCGCCATATACTGAACCGTAAGACAATAGCGAGTTCATTGATATCAATTTTGGCCTTTCACAGGGGTCATGTCAGGTAACGTCATCGTTCCAAAATGTTCCACTTGTGGACGGCTAACATCCTCCGTTGCATCTTACTTATGACCATGTTTTTATAGCTAATTTGTCTTTTCAAGGGTGCTGAAGAGGTACTAAAGCACCTTTTTTTAGTCTTTTACTTCCCAATAATAAAATCCATATCAGTCATGTTTTTTTTAATCCTTCGTCGTTTGGTATTAAAAAACCGTCAGGGGTATGAGGAATCTTATCTCCACGCACGCGCTCGTACACAAACTAATACACACACATAATTTCAAAACAAAACAAGAAGTTCGCGAGACCGAAACGAGCTCTGAACGGTGACCATTATGTTCAGGGCGGATACTTCGAGAGGCATTGTTGATCAAACCCAGTCGATAGATGTCCGCTGTTTGTCGCATTTTGCATGCGTCCGCTCCAGCGCCGGTTGTTCCCGCTCCGTCGGCGCCGCGGGCAATGAACAGGAATTCGTTGGTTTGAACATTGTGGCTAACACAGTGGTAGAATACCCGCCGCGGCTGTTGTCCCGGCGCCGCCGACTCTACAACGGCTGGTGAGGGCAGTGGGTAGCTAGCGGAGTGTTTTGGGTAAGCGCTTTTTGTTTCTTCCCTTTGTATATGGAATGCGTTTTACAACCACAAAGCAGCATAAAAGACTTAAAACCCGCGTTCGCTTGGTTTTCACTGCATTTAAAAAAGTAACGGAATAACGGAGTAACGGTAACTTCCGTTACTTTTTAGGGCAGAGTAACGGAGTAACGAGTAACGGACTGGCTTTTTTGAGTAACGGAGTAACGAGTAACGAAGTTACATTTTTAGTAACGATGCCCACCTATGCAGTGATCACACACTGTGGTAATGAAAAATTATGGGGAACCCTTTCCATTTCAACGGTTCTTGTTCCAACATCACCAATCTCACTTTTCTGCTCAATTAAGTCATCAATCAACACTTTTACCCTCACGTCACCATTTCTGGTCGTGACCTCCCTTTTCCGAATCCGTTTTTTTGCCAGATGCCGACCAAGATCATCACTGATGACTAAAATTGCCCATTTTATCAATGAAATTGCCCATCACTCGTCGCAAGCACTGTCTGCACAATGCAGAACAGAATGCACTGCAGGCCACCGCCTTACCGACTGGTGGGGTGATCCACCGAACAACCCCAGTCTTAGTGGGCTCCACCACCCCTCTGTGGTGGGGCTCTGATAAGATCTGACTGAACAGTGTCCCAACCCATCTTCAGCAAGTACATTTGTGCTACCTAGCCCACACCAACCAGCCGGGTCGTGGACTGACTGGCAGCGGCAGTGAACAGTGGCCGACTGACTGGTGGACCAGTCCAATGTCACAATTCCACTGTCGCATCCTCAGGCTGATAAGAATAAAACGGAAAATGAGAACAGACCTGACGTGACATGTAACCTTCCGTCATGTACATGGGTCACCTGTTGAAACGGTGATGACTAGGGTCCGGCCTGCTTTTGGTTCTAACCTACTTACTTTTTATTCCTTGGTCTTAAAATAACTTTGTAATCCCTTACCCGATAATGGGTAGGCAGGAGTGCCCTTCCATGCCCATGTGACCCAATTACGTTAAATACAACGGTTCCTACATTACTTCAAGAATCACTTCAGGTCACACCACTCCCCGCCAATCTTTTTTATCTAAATCTGCTCCCGCCACCGGTGACAGTTACTGATGGGCCTCGCGAACCGGGCAAGCAGGTAACAAGCTAGTAACGCCGCCCGGCTCGCGAGGAATACCGAATAGGAATACGAGCTCGGGTATGGAATGCGGTTAGTTAAAAATAACGTTATGTGCAACTGAAAAAACAAGCGAACAAAACAGAAATGAAAAGGAAGATCACAAATAAAACATATCTAGTGAACAATAACAATAAAAAACAAACAATAAAACATATCTTTCAGTTCAAATACGATGTGGAAAAGCACAAATTATACAACCCAATTTAGCTAGCTTGATCAGCTTCTTACGTTGTTTTTATGACTGATTTTTGCATTTGCCCAAAATAAACATCTCTACAATTTTTTCTTAGGTCTGTTTTATTCCTCGCGACACAAGATATTCTAGGCGATATTTGACCAGTTACTTCATTTCAAGTTTTAGGAGCCGCTATTCATGGAGAAGAGCCCATAATTTGTAGGAGAGAAGGGAATATGAAAGTATGTTGCTTCTCTGATGTTGACTGGTACCTCACGCAATTCAAAGATGGACATCATGGGAAAAGGCACTGTCTGGTTTACGAATCCGAGTAATTTTACCATGTTTTGTTCTTAAACAATGTCCGGGAATTTTAATACAGAATGTTTAATGAATAAATTGTTTGAAGCAAACAAATAAAATTTGTGGTGAATAGTCCTTAATGCTTTTTTCTGTAATTTTACAACTTTATCAATTCTGGAGGCGTAACTATCCCCAAATAACTGCACAGTAATTCAAGAAAGGTACTACAAGGGTGATATAAAGTATTTTTAACTCCCAGCAAGCTAGTAAATGTTTAACTCTTCCCATAACACCAATGAAACTAAGGACGATGGTTGATATTTTTTCTTACATTTTTGAGGACCCAAATTAAAACCTCGTCAGTCATGATTCCTAGACATTTAACTTCTTTATTTCGGCAGTCTGGTGTTGTTCAAGATATGCCAAAATTAATTTCCACAGTTACATGGAAAAAACTAAATACGCAATTTTTGATGCATTACGAGATAACCTTCTTGCACAGCACCACTGGATTATTTCAGGAATATATTTTTCTACACACTTTTTCAGGTTACATAAGGAATTTTCTTTCAGCATCACAATAGTATCACCAGCAAAATGGTATTTTTTTAATCGTGCAGAAAGAAGAGAAAGATCATTGACCCCAAAACTGAGCCTTGCGGTACTCCCATGAAGGATGCTTACGGTGTCAAACGCCACTTTCAGATCAAGGTATACTGCCAGTATAACGTGCTTTTCAACGTGCGATTTAGTAACTTTTATATTTTAAGATTTAATAACTATCCACTAACAGCGAAATAGGCACGAAGGTGGGGTGTTTCGTCCTAAACTGAAATTGAAGAGGTCACAAAATCCGGTTTTCCTCAATCTAAAGAGAAAGATGCCTATGCATGATCTTCTCTAATACTTCTGAGAAGAAAAGCAGTAACGAGATCGGCCGATAATTGGTAAATGGACTGTTGTCTCCAGAGTTGAAAATAGGCTTAATGACAGCAATTTTTATAGACAGTGAGGGAAATATGGATGACTGAGGAGAAATATTAAAGAAAAATGATAGATGTTGCAAAATGGTTTTGTAAATAGCTAACAGAATTTGAGTGCTTATACCGTCTTGCCCTCCTTTAACTTGATTCAGAGGTTTAATTATGGCCTCAATATCTCCAGACGTGGTAAACAAGATGTTTTGAAAGGGTCATAACTTGACTGAGTAACAGAGTCAGCTGGGTGTTTGTCTGAATGGAGAATTGTACTTCTCCGCTATACTGTCTATTATCATCATCGAATAGAAATGAAGGCAATTTGTCCTGTTTCCCATCCGTTATTGTTCTTTTGTTCATCAAATAAAATTTAAACAAGATAATAAAAGAAATAATTAGACAAAAAGTTTTTGTTCGTTAAATTATAAATGACTTGCCAAGTCTGTCTCATATTCTCATTCTCTTCCATTTTGTTCCTGAAGTACAACCTTTTTGCATCGGATACGTTTCATCAGACAAGTTTCAGCGAGACGGTTCAGCTGGTGTAATCACAACCATGGCATGTGCCGCTGTTGCAAAACATTGCTATAAACCAATTTTAGATGCTCCATAGTGCGTAGGGTTACTCAATTTTCAACAATTCTTGTAAAACATGTGTTTCGGACCTTTTTCCGATAATTTGGTCCAATACAACTTTGACACCAACTTTTTACAAATCGATTTCCAAGGGTCGGGCAAAACGACTGAAAACGTCAGTTCTTCGGAAAAAAACGACTTAACCCGCGCACGACCGTCGGTCGGTGACGACCGCGCTCGAATGAGGGTGGAGGTAGTTGGCCGCCCCCTCTAACTCACGAACGGTTGGTCGCACGACAAAAATAAGCATGGAAAATTTGTGACGAGTAGAGCTCGAGACTGGTCTCATTTTTAGTTTCAGATAATATGTAAGCAATTTACGTCCTATATATGTTTTCTCACAGCTGACTGCATGAGACCGAGAAACGGCTTCAATCTCAAGGGCTCTGACTAATAACGCATAGGTACAGGTACCAGCACACAAGTTAAGGTCCGCAAATACCGATACACATCTAATTTCTCGGATTTGTTCAAGATATACGCCGAAACGTTGAGTTAAAGACACGGCAATTTTCGCGCCGGCTGTCGGCGTGCATCACAGCCGCACGCAGTAAGAAAATAACGGGAACTAATTTTAGCGTTCCTTTATTTTCGCGAAAAAGCCTATCCATGTAAATTTAACTCATCTTAGTGGTTCCTGTGGTAGATTTTTATGCTTAAATTTTGGAAATTTAATTGTCTGACCTGACCTAGGTCAGGTCAAACAGGCCTATGTCCAAAAAAGTTAATCGCCCTGTAACTTTTTCGCAAAACAAGATATCTCAATAATACGTTCAGGGATTAGTGAACGTGATATATGCAACAAATCTGCTATCTCAGATTTTTCGGAATTTTCCGGGCCATTGACCTAAGGTCAAGCCTATTTTTAAGACATGTCGTCTTTTTTTTCGGAAATTGACGGAACATTTCATAACATTTTTAGTGTGCAGTCAAGCAGACATCTAGTTACCGTCACTGGGCAAAGTATCAATGACTTCCAGCCACTGGCCTGAGATCAGGTCATGAATAACTGCAGTGAGCCAAAATGTACCACCGTCAAAATCGGCGATCAATTGCTCAGAATGGGTAGAAAATGGCAGAATTACCTTGCACAGACGTAAGTAATACCACGAACCTCAAGAAGTTTGAAAAAATTGCATATTTTGGAAATAAAGAGGCTCTCGGGAATAAAGCTCCGCCAATTTTGTAGATTGGTAACTAATCAATGTTTCCAAAATTTAAGCATGGAAAACCATCACAAGAACCTCTAAGATCAATGAAATATACAAAGATCGTCTTTTTTCGCGAACAGAAAGGAACGCTAAAATTAGTTCCCGTCAATTTGTGACGGCATACGGCAGCAGCGCACGCCTAGCAGCTGCCGCGAGAAATGCCGTGTCTTACTCAACGTTTCGGCGTATATATTGAACAAATCTGGGAAATTCGACGTGTATCGGCATCCGCGGACCTTTACTTGTGCGCTGGTGCTTTTACCTAAGCGTTCTGAGTCACAGTCCTTGAGATTCACGCCATTTCTCGGTCTCATGCAGTCGGCTATGAGAAAACATATACATAGGGCGTAAATTGCTTGCATATTATCTAAAACTAAAAATGAGACCAGTTTCGAGCTCTATTCGTCACAGGCTTTCCAACGGTACGCTTATTTTTATCGTGCGACCAACCGTTCGTGAGTTAGAGGGGGGGCGGTCAACTGCCCCCCCCCCCAGACGCCCGTGTTCGAAACGGACCGACGGTCGTGCGCGGGTTAACATGATGACAAATCGAAAATGTATTGTCATTATATTGATCGGCCTTCGAGGAACACATCGGTATAAAGTTTATTGAAAATGAAAAGTAGTTCGGTAGTCAGGGGTCCCGCATCCACTTTGGATGCGGGACTAGGTAACACGTCCCCGCGTCCCCAGCACTGTTGGCACCGTAATTCCCGCTTGCGGACTTAATGCGTCACAAACTGGTCTTTCTTATACATATATATGGGGTGATACCCAATACCATGGAGAAATTACGATGAAAACCTTTTCAGAGTGCTTTCTCATTATCTGATGCGTCTTTGCAAGGAAACCTTGCGCGCAAAATATGGCCTTCACCAAGCATATATGCCACTGTCACAACAGGGCTGAATGTCACTGGTCCAATGGCGGCATAAAACCATTCGCTAGATTTGGTTTTGTCTTGATGTTGATGAAACTTTCGCAGGACTTTCTGCATTTCGAGCCCATCTGCGTCAAAGAAGACTATTGTACCTAGTCCCAGCAAGAACACCACTCTCCATGGACTTGTGATCCCTGGAAGACTTGGTCATGGTGAGGTCAAGGTGTAAAATGGCTCCAAACACGTATTCTGTGCTCCAGTTTTTAAACCATGTTGAAACCATGAAGAAAACGCTGATCACTGCACTCCTACTCAGACTCCAGGCCGCGAGACACCTCATACGGCTCGCCTCTGGTCATAGGTCTCTGTCAGCAACAACATGGTTTAAGTGGTAATGACACTGCAGCCTCCCTTTGCGGCCTCGGGATACTGAATACCGTGCCGGTGCTATTCGACGAGTTGCAGCAGGTACTGCTTTTGCAAAGCATCCTTCGCGAGTACCTCGCTGTACGCTCGGAGACACACCTCGCTCGGCGAAGCCGTTCACCAACGCGATCCCGTGCAGAACTTCCTTGGCGTTCTTGAAGCGAAATGCTGTCTCCCAATCAGCAGGATCGGCGGCACGGAAATTCGTGTTGATCCTATAGGCCCTCAGGATTCCCGCTGACTGCCGTCATGTCTGCGATAGCCTTCATGGCAAAAAACCCCTTTGCCCCGAGATGCACCTGCGCTCTCTGGGGTAGACCGTTCGATCCTTGTTCCCGGAATGAAAGGCTATCCTCCTTTTCATCTCATACGGCACACCCTCGTCGCGGAACGACAGGCCAGCCTGTTCTACTTTTAGGGAGCCAGACATAATTGGCGAACTTTCAGGAGGTCGCCTTCAAGATTTCGGCATCCGGTTAGCTGATCAAGCCCTCCAGCAAGACCAAGCTGTGCGCGGGAACTTGTGGACCTTGCTGTGGAGAGAGCTGACCGCCGATGGAGCGCAGAACCATGCCCTGACGTACGGGAAAAAAAGATGAAAGAGACAAGTCGCCGAGCGTCCCCTGCCCGCTGAGCTGACGTACGGAGAAAAAGATGAAAGAGACGAGCCGCCGAGCGTTCCCTGCCCGCTGAGGATCAGGGAGAACCGATCGCGAAGCAAGATCTTCATCCCGTAAACCATGCGTCACATCCATCTGGCACGGCGGAGAGCATCTGGTTGGAACGACTTGGATCCCCGCGGAGACTTATCGCCAAAGAGGAAGCTTGTGAGCTCCAAAACTCAATCGAAAATCATCGCGTGGCTGGATTTCGGTCAGCTTCTCGCCGCAAAATGCGACGACACGATCCTCGGAAGACACCAACGTCTCGGCCACTACTGGCTCCATGTCTTCACACATGGGCTCCAATTTGCTCAGGTCAATATGCCTCCATCTCATCTGAAGCGCCTGGACAAGATCTGCGGTCCCCAAGACAGGCCGAAGCACATGGAAAAAACTGTCTTTGCCATCATTTCGAAGATGCGATGACGAGAGGCGAAGTGAAAGAGCTATCGCCCAAGCTTCTGTTGAAGAGTGCATGCTCCCAACATTTGTCCAGTATTGATGGAGATGTATCCAAGCTCATTCCGACGACCTTACCAGAGACCTCCCAGTCTTCCAGACTATGCACTAGAGCGCCGGCCGTCGCTGCGCTAGTTCCGCTTGCCACCTTCGGCACACCGAGCTTGGCGACACTTTCTGGCCGGCTGCAATGGAATCGATCAACCTTCTCCTTTTTATTGTCGGGTAACATTTTGCCAGCCCAGTAGACCCGCGCCACCAGGTTGGGTGGCGCGGAGAAAAAATGCCGGATTCCCTCCACTATGACTCTCCTCTGCGATCTGAGCGACCACTTGATCGAGCTCCTGTTGGTCGCCAGTTCAGAGCAGCCGTGGCCGATAGGAGGTGGACCGCAGTGATCAATGAGGTTGGTACGACCAAAGGCTGCTACCAGACCAGGAGTGACGATGTTGTTGACTATCCTTTACGTCAGTGTGCAAATACTGCGGTGTCAAAAGTGCTAGGGACGTGGGGACTTGTTATCCAGTTCGCAGCCAATGACAATGTGCTTTGTAAAAACTCTACCCTTCGAAGTGGATGCGGGACCCCGAAATGTTCATCAGTTTCGGTACATTTAATACCAATGTCTTCCTCGAACGTTGAAAAATATTATGTGATATTTCCAGACAAATCTCTAGGAATTTCTACGAAACAAACATCGACAATCTGCCGTGTTTTAACCCTCTTCCCGGCAGGGATGCTGAATCCGCCCCCTCGGGTTTTTTGCTTGCCAATTCCAGGGCTTTTGACGTAGCTTCACGAAACTTGGTGCCTTTTCCTAGATATTCTTTCTACGTACAGTGACGAAATTTCGAAATTCTATTTTGCTCAGGGGCTGTGCCAGGCAACGTTTTTGGGAGGCACCTCAGGCCATTTTCCGGCCTGTTGGGGGTAAAAGAAAAATGACTGCCAGAAAAAGTGTTCTTAAGACAGAAATTAAGACTTTATATAGATGTATAGCTAAATAGCTGGGAAACGTACAAATATAACTTTGTTCAGCTGAGGTCACTTTACAGGGTCAGGTCAAGGTCAAAGGTCGATATTTGTCTTAAGAGTAATAATTTCGGTGCTATTTCTTCAAATGTCAAACCAGAAATGCCTATAATGTAGAAGGGGGCCCTCTACTTGTGTACCAAGTTTCAGCTTGATATCAGGTCGGGTCAAGGAGCTATGACCTGAAATGTCAGTGCGCGTACCCTATGTCACAATAGCCGTAAAATGGAATTTCTGGAACAGAGTAAATTAAAATGATCGAAAACGTTCCCAGATAACATCAAATACACACAAGATCATTCCAAGTAGTCCCCAGGTCAATGGAAGTCATTTTAGGTCAAATGTCACAAGCTGATCTGAAGAACATGTGACCATGACAGCTCCCCTTTTCCATGTCCCTGGCATCGTCTAAGCTAACATTATCCAAACATTGTAATACGATTTATACTTCTTTAGCACAACATGACTAGCAGAAGCCAAAAAAGTGTTTTTACCTGTTTTGTTCATTTAGTTGTCGAAAACAAGTCCTGTTTTTAAAACCCTGTGAACGCTTCTGAATTTTCTCAAAATTTCAAAAGTGTGTACCAATAGTGAAAGTTTGATCCATAATCTCTCGATTCATGCCAATTTCATCGAAATCAGTCCATAAGCAACGGAGTCCAAAAATACCTCAAGAGTCCAAAAATACCTCAATTTTGACATTTTTGCCCCCCCTGTACCCACGACTTTCAAAATTTAGAAAACTTTTTTTCTGCGTGTAGTTGACTTCATCGCAAATCTATTGCAGTTTGTTGCGATGAAATCGGATGTGTAGTTCTCGAGATCTCAGGGGGGCCGAATCGGCCCTGCCGTGAATCAGCCATACCGTGTTGCCCTCCGGGAATAGGGTTAAATTGCAGTTATTAATCGCTTCCCGTGACCCCTAAAGCAACTTAGTTTTTCTAGAACTGGTATTTTAGTTGTTATGGACCACATAATGGAGAGGCTTTTCAAACATGTCATTTCCAAAAAGCTGTTGAGAAGTGTCCTAATGGAGGACAGCTTACCAAAAACTCGGTGTCGCCTCTGCATCAGCTGTTTCATCCACGTGAACACAGCCCGGATGTGCATGCCCCGATGTAATGCCCCGAGATAACGCCAAGGATGGTCATCCGCAATTTCTGTATTCATGTTTTAACTTTATTGCTTAGAAGGCGATGTCTGCACGTCATTAGCTTGACATCTGGCCGGGCCCCTTCCCCCTCCCCCACACACTTTTTTGGCATCTTACACCTATGCAGGCTGACAACTGACGACGGAAGAAAGCCGGTATCTACATCCACTATGAGTAAACACGACCTGCGAGGTTGGATTCAGTAAAGAGTTGCGATCTCCTTAGGGACTTCAGTTCGGACAGAAACGTGCCTGTGTATGCTTTACTATGCGATTCAAAAACTGACGAAACAGAACATTCTGAGTAAGGCCCGTTTAGGGCGCGACTGATTGCAATCGTACTCGAAACTTGATCAGTTATGCCTTCTTATAAAGACTGATACAGGAACGATGCCGATCTCTAGGCCCATGAGAAGTACATGTAACAAAAAGAGTTAAGTTCAACAAACAAATATCGGCTTGCAAAACTATTTTCGATAAATAAACGAAGCCTTGGCGGCTCTGAGTTCCGTGTGGCGAGACAAATATTGTGTTTGTGTTGGTTCCACTACAACTTTTGCGGATACTGAAATAAAACATTCTGAACCAGGTTCGTTTAATGCGTGGTTGATTGCAGTCATATTCAAAGTTTGTCCATTTACAACTTTTCATAAAGGCTGACGAAAGAATTACGCCGATCTCAAAAACTGTTGGTCCACGACAAATAGTTGCTGTTTACGAAACCACATTCGGTCAACAATATGGTTGTCCTGGACGCGTCGAATTCAGCAGTGAGACGCAAAACAGCGTGTCTGGTAGCTCTTACTACACTGTTTCAAAAACCTGCATTAAAACGTTTAACCCCATTCCCGGCAGGGAGGTAGCTGAACCAGTCCTCCCCCTCCAGTTTTTTGCTGGCCATTTCTAGGGTTTCTGAAGATAATGCACGGAACCTGGTCACCTTTCCTGTCCATTTTTCCCTTTTTTTTGCTCCCGGGCAGAAACAGGCAACATTTCTGGGATGCCACTCAGGCCATTTTTGCCCTGTTGAAGGTAAAAGGAAAATGGCTGCCAAGAATAGGGCTTGTAAGATGAAACTTGGCACTTTACATGGATATATAGGTAAATAACCGCGTAAGCCTACAAAAATTATTTTCCAACCTCATGTAAGTTCATACGGTCAGGTCAGGCCAAAGTCAAAAGTCAAAGCTGAGATTTTTGTCATTAATTTTAGCGCTTATTTTGCAAGTGCAAAACCCGATTTATACATGACTGAAAAATGCCCTCTTTCTGTACACCAAGTTCCAGGCTACAGAACGCCAGGTCACAGAAGTCCGACCTAAAATGTCCGTGCGTGTACGCTATATCACGACAGCCATAAACTGGAATTTAGCAAGAACTAATTCACATAAATGAAAATGTTTCAAAACATCATGAAATACATTCTGTCATTCCATGCCACTGAGGTCATTCGAGGTCATTTAACGTGACGCGTCTTAAGGTGACCTGATGAACACGTGACAATGACCGTTCCCTCTTTTTCATCTGCCTGACGCCGCCTACGCTTACATTATACAAACAACGCAATCCGATTTGTCCGTCTTTAGTAGGACATGAATAGTAAAATCCGAAAGTACTTTGACTATATCATTTGTTGTTTTGAAAAAAGTCCTCCCATTCCGAACACCCTTTAACGCCTACAAATCTCCCCAAGATTTCAAACTTATCGACATATGGCAAAACTCCCATCCATAAGCTCCAGATTCATGCCAACAGCATGAAAAATGGTCCATAAACAGCGGAGTTATAATAAGTTACAAAAAATGGCCCCAGTTTCACCCGTCTATTCTCTGTATCCACATCACTCAAGATTTTGTAAGTTTCTTTTTACAAAGTTTTTTAAAAAATGTGTCCTAGCAAATCGACTGTCGTTTTTCGAGATTGCTTTCTCCCGACTGGGGGGGGCCGTTGACCCCCCTAAGGTTTTTCTGGGACTGCGAGAGAACGAACAAACACAGAGTCACGAAACTTTGTGTACCTTTTGCTTCATCATTTTTACACCTTGTGTCGAAGTTCTCACTTTAGGTCAGGTCAGCTGCTTGACCTACGTCAGGTCAAACAGACCTACGTCCAAAAAAGTTTAGTGCCCTGTAACTTTTTCGGAAAATAAGATATCAGAATAATACTTTCAGAGATTAGTGATCTTGACAGATGCAACAAGTCTACTCTCTCAGATTTTTTTGGAATTTTCCGGGTCACTGACCTAAGGTCAAGCCCATTTTTACGACATTAAGTCGTTTTTTCGGAAACTGACGGAATATTTCATAACATTTTTAATGTGCAGTGAAGCAGACATCTAGTTACCGTCACTGGGCAAAGTATTAATGACTTCCAGCCATTGACCTGAGGTCAGGTCACGAATAACTATACTGAGCCAAAATGCACCACCGTCAAAATCAGGGATGAATTACTCAGAATGGGTAGAAAATGGTAGAACTAGCTTGCACAGACGTAAGTAGTAACAGGAACCTCAAAAAGTAAAAAAATGCATATTTTGGACATAAACAGGCTCTCGCGAATAAAGCTGCGGCAATTGTGTAGATTGGTAATTAATGAATTTTTCCGAAATTTAAGCATGAAAAACCATCACAACAGCCACTAAGATCAATAAAATTGAAAAGGACCGGCTTTTTTCGCGAAAATAAAGTAGCGATAAAATTAGTTTCCGGTAATTTCTTACTGTGTACGGCTGCGGCGCACGCCGACAGTAGGAGCGAAAATTGCCGTGTCTTTAACTCAATGTTTCGGCGTATATAATGAACAAATCCGAAAAATAAGATGTATACCGGCATTTGCAGACCTTTACTTGTGCGCTGGTACATTTACCTATGCGTTATTAGTCACCGCCCTTGAGATTCAGGCCACTTCTCGGTTTCATGCAGTCGGCTATGAGAAAACATATATAGGATGTTAACTGCTTACATATTGTCTAAAACTAAAAATGAGACCAGTTTCAAGCTCTACTCGTGACAAGCTTTCCAACGGTGTGCCTATTTTTATCGTGCGACCAGCCGTTCGTGAGTTAGAGGGGGGCGGCCATCTGCCCCTGCCCCAGTCTGGCATGATCGTAACCGACCGACGGTCGCGCGCGGGTTAAATCGGATGAGCAGTTACCGAGATGTGGGGGAATCCACTCCCTGCCGGGAATCGGCTTTACCGTTTAGCCCTCCGGGAATACGGTTAAGCTGTCCTCCTTTATCAAAGGATTGATGGAAACTGTGTATACACTTTCGTGACTTTTTTTCTTTTACTGTTTTTTATCAATCACAAAACTGGCTAGAGACGAATAACGTATATGTCTACTGATGATTGTGAAACAATTACCTTGGCGTCACGTAAATCTTGCTTTCTTGTTTTGTTTTGGGTCGTATTCAAAACGTAATGGTTCGTCAATAAAACTGTCCGTGGCGGTGACAGCCGGCGACGGACTAGTAATTAATAGTTTATAAGGCTAAGAAGTCTGGTCTGATTTCGTTCTTTTGTCTGTTTCGTACATGGCATGAGAAAGACTGACATAAAAATGAAACCGGCTTCCTGAAATTCAAAAACAAACTTTGCCGTCTTATACAGCGTTCACTGCGAAAACTCATGGTTAATTAACTTCTGAACCACTTGACTGCGAACAAAATTAGTGAATAATCATGCCAGGTAATAAATGTAATGTAACCGTCGTCCTGGCTACAATTCAGCGACGAGTGTGAATTTCAGTTTGGCTGAGAACTGTGACTTTCATAACCGCCTCAAGCATCTGAAAATTCTGTAAATCATTTAGCACAAAGCGATAGATGAATTGCTTTTAATTTCGGCACAAGAGCAAATATCTTTTGATGCAACGCATTCCTGGGTCATACGTCAAAGCCTCATAAAGCACCTAATCCAAGATGGGCTTCTGATAAGAAGGGGCAAGGCTCTTTTCATTTTGAACAACAAACCATTGTTTGAGAACACGGCCATTGCTTTTTGAGACGTAAAGGAGCACACGAAAAGTGATACACAAGGCTAGAGCTTGACACATGACGACATGACAAACATGACGACACGAAATTCCGAAATGACATTAAATTTGGGCACCAAAGGCACCGTGTCTCATAATACATATAAGGGTCATGCAATTATATGCATTACATTAGTCAGATAAAATAAAACCATGAAAATTATGAGACAACGATTCTGGCGTCTCGAAACGCATACGTCTATGTCTTTGCGTAAAGTTCGACGTATGCATCAGACAGATTAACAGCTTGCTTTTTGCGCTGATTGCCAACACTTTGGACCTGCTCCTGCTCCTATGGAATTGGAATATGAGGATTCATACCTATTTCTACGTATATGTAGACGATATGACAACGGTTGGCTACACGTCATTTTTTGCTGATCCCCAGATGACTGATGACCACAGCATTACATTAATCTGTAGTATTATTGGCCTTGAATGGAATTGAACACAGTTTTGGTCAAACTTCCTTACGTTAAACTGACGACATTTGGCTTAAGATGACACTGCCTGGCTATTCGCAGCATGCATATTTCTTTCTCACCCACAAATCATGCTTGGATATCAGTGACAAGAAAAATTTATCGCTTTGTTGCACCATAGTGTTGCCTAGTCCCCTGAGTCTGGCGATTCATGACCTGAGATGACCTTTGAGCACGTCATTGCGATAAACTGCATTACTGACTCATCTCACATGACTCCAAAGCACTTGTATCTCCCTTGTATCACTTGTGGGTCGTTTTATGTTACAAAACAATAGTGTTTTGGCATAAGCCTTCTTTTGATAGTGTGGTTGCTGACCCCACTGATGCTTTGTGTTCAGTAAAAAATTGCAAAACCATTTTTGTCTGACCAAGAGGGACCTCATTTAACATAATCTCACAGTCTTCAATCTTTGGTGAATTATTTTGAACAATTATCCTCTTTTTTCCCTTCATCGTAATTCCCCTACATCGTAAATCCCCTGCACAAAGAAGTTATGCGACTGACTTGACTATGGCCATCGCACACAGTCAGCATAAAAGTTGTCTGTTGTCTGTTGTCTGTCTCCTGAAGCCTAAATACATTTAGAAATGTTCGAAGAACACGGGTCTTGCTGGTGCAAATGGGATACATTTACTTGCTTTCAGATTCTGCTTGACATCACACACCACGATCTCGAGTGCCCCTTTCTAATGTTGTAATGCCATCTACTGATGTTTGTTTTGGGGACAAAGAAGAGGCTTTCTTATTAATGTTTTCGGTGGTACGTGTCTACATCCGGGATGGAGTTCAAGTTCATTTCAATCAACTTCCCAGTAGCATCAGTTATCGTGAAATTCAGGGGCTTTCACAACATAAAATGACCATTTTACTCACGTTCACTCCTGCCATACTTAATCACTAAGCAACCGAGAAAATGTAATCACGGAGTAGTAGTTCCTGATGATGTCTAGCGACTAAGCACCAGAATGGCAGAAGAAAACCAAAGTGGGCAATCTGAGCTCTGTATGCTCGAGAACGGGAATATATTAGACGTCCCTTTTCTTGCTCTTCTTGTGACGTTTCTAGTGTTCTGGAAAAGTTTGTTTTAGCTACGCGTCAATCAAGACTACAAAAGTCCGTTTGATCCTTAATTCTGATAAACCTGCCGCAGCAGACAGCCAAATCGCTGCCAACAGATTCCAATCAACGTCCACCGCACGAAACTGATGCTAAAGAAAGTTTCAGCCGATAGAGAGATTACATGTTACGGTCAAATAAAACGTCTGCCGTTACGGGACCACTTCTGCTGGCCGGGCGCCAGAGACAAGGGTTCCTTTCTCCTGTCCTTCACGTTTTACCTCAAGTCTCCCTGCCGCATATCCAGTGCTGACTTATCGTCCGATTTCGGTAATTTTATTCCACGCATTGGGACAAAAAGCGTAGTGACTCATGCCACAGGACGAAACACCATGCATTTTTTTCCAAACCATCTCATGTGTATGAAAAAGCTGAGGTGGCAACCTGTGCCCATGTGTTGAAGGCAATGGCTTGAGAAGTAGCTTTGCTGTTGAAGAAGGAATGTCATGGTTCAAATATTTGGCGAACATGCTGCCTCTTACCTTTATATGCGCATATATATATATATATATATATATATATATATATATATCAATCCAATGCCTAATTTCCTAGCAATTTATCATTAGTTTAGCAAAAAGCAGTTGGCTTCTGGCCAAGGGGAAATGTAACACTTAATGGAGCAACTGAAACACCCAGCATATGTTTCATCATTGGGTCTGAATGCAAGCATGGAAGATGGAAATGCTTCTCATTCACACCACATAATGAATGCAATCAACCTAGCAAAACAAAGCTAGAAACCTGCACTCATGAACAGTGCAGGCCTGGTCTATCAGCCTTGCATGAATTTATGAATGTCTTGCAGGGCCATCTTGCACAGGGTGCAAAAGACTCAATCACATGACCAACCTTCCCTTGCAGAAGGTCGTATTGGCAGGGGCAATATGGAAATCTCTGCACTCTGCCCCAACAAAGTCCATAAAACAGGTTTTGGGTGATACAGAGAAATGTGACACTGTTATGATGTATATCATCTGAACCATTTCACAAAAGTGCATCATATGATTATCATTTCAGTATTGCAAACAAAACAGAATGAAGTTATGAACCAAAACAGAATGAATCCTAGTCAAAAACATTCCAACTGCATACCCCTGTACAAAGGCCAAAATGGAAAACAAAGTTTACAGCATGCACATTCAAATTTATTTCCATAGTTATACTCTGAAATCATACTTCAGGAACAGATCAATGTTCAGTAACGGGCACTGGACTTTCTTCATATATTGCACATATTCTTCATGTGGAATATACCACGTAAATCTTTTATAAGCACTATTATAATGGGGGAGGTGAATGAGTATGAAGGTGAGGACTTTTTTATATCTGAGAAAAAGGAAACGATTTCACCCTGTCCAAAAAAATTGAGAACGAAACATCTTAGGGTCTGAACACTACAAGAAATACCCCAAAATTCTGGCCTTGCAGATCACAGTGACTGCAACTACAAAGACAGCAACTGGAACTGGCTGCTGTAACAGTGAATGGTAAATGAATCAGCAACAAGACCTTTACAGTTTGTACTAACCACTACAATACTGCATATGGGAATGGTATCATGGGCAGTCACAAGGTTCTCTACTGAGGTTTCTTTTGCTCTTATCATTTAATACATATGTATGGTGTTGATTCTGTTGTAGAAGTAATTAACAAATGAATAACAAGAATTAATTAACAATAAAAAATGTCTTGTAGAAGTCATTTATTTTGTGTCTTATTCCTTTTCTCAGCAGGAAGTGCCACAACTTGCTATTTACCCCTTTCTGGCAACTAATTACATTGGGAGTTCATGTAACATTGTTTGCATTGTGGCAAATTGCAGTACAAGCACTCCTGACTACCTGATTATAGGTGGTAGGTAGAAATAAAAATGAAGGAAGTGTTCTGCATACAGACAAAGATTGTACAATGATGGCATCACAATTTTCCTGGAAAACCATCCATCCTGATATCTTCCATGCATTGCATGGCATGCCCAACATGAAAACAAGGTTGTAATGTGCATATTTCCTACCTCACAGCCACTAACTGCACTAATGAGGAAGGGAAAGTATGGACAAATCCTCAGTGGTGATGCATCAAAAGAAAGGACTACAAAATATGCTGTGTCCCTGACTTATACATGTGATGCTACTATTGCTGGTAGCCATACCAGCTTGCAGTTTATGTGCTACATGAAAAGAACCATATCCCAGAAATACAAAATGGCTAATGAATAATATCAAGCTTTTGCCCTGTCCCCTGCCTTCACATTCCAACAATGACACTACCACTCATAAACTGCTGAAATACTATAGCCTGTTGCTATTTTATGTTTCTACAAAGACACTGAATAAACAGACCTGCTCATCAGATTCTGGCATGATATATTCTGACCCATGACCAAACTGATGTCTAAGTCTAATCTGATGTGTAGAATTAAGTGATCCTACCCTTGACATTGATGACAGCATTTTTACTATCCATATGAAAATACTGTTGCACTGTGTATACTATGACTATAAAACTGCCAGCACTGTTAGCCCCATTAACAGTATACTTCAGGAGATGCATTTGGAAATTGGGCATCTTGTTGCAATTTAACTAGGTTTCTTTGGCATTTTGTTAAGCCTCTATGCCTTGGCACTGGCCCTGAAATAGCAAAGATATTCCAAAACCCAGGAACATTAGGAAATACAAACAGATTTTCCCTAACTACAAGAATGATACATTCAAATACTTTACATAACATGAGCAAAGTTGACTACTTTAAGAATGACTACAACATAACTCCTTACAATAGAACTACAACAGAACAGACGCTAACTCCTTAATGTATCAGGTCCATGAATGGTCCTTTGTATTGGGGTCATCCATGAATTAAGTAGTGCTGACAAGATGCAATGATAGGAGACAGCCAAAGCAACAGTGTTTCAATGGGGAGAGTGAGAGCTCGGCAGGGCATTACACAATACTATCACATCAAACATGGAGGCTAAAAGACAGTGTCATCTAGCAATCAGACATACAACTTGTGCTAAACAGGGGAGCAAACCTCCTTCCATTTAGCCTAACCTACCCAGAAATGTTGGGCAATCCTTTAGAAGCGCACGCCATAAACCAAGCACACTGGATGACACATATACGGCGCACGTGGCAAAAGGAGACGTCAGCTGTTGCAAGAAACAACAACATTATGCACTGGAGCTCCAGGTCGTAGATCACCTACTATTCGCTCTTGTTTTACACAGTAGGTTAGGTTAGGTTAGGTTAGGTTAGGTTAGGTTAGGTTAGGTTAGGTAAGGTAAGGTTAGGTTAGGTTAAGTTAGGTTAGGTTAGGTCAGCGAATAGTAGGTGATCCACGACCCTGGAGCTCCAGTGCATAATGTTGTTGTTTCTTGCAACAGCTGACGTCTCCTTTTGCCACGCGCGCCGTATATGTGTCATCCAATGTGCTTGGTTTATGGCGCGCGCTTCTAAAGGATTACCGAAATGTTGATGTCTCCACAGATATTTCACACTTTGTTTGGCCTTTTGTAAATTAAGTTGTATGCAAACAAATCTTTGCTTCAAAAATGAAAATCTACAACTTCAGTCCAAAATGGGGACCAAGACATCTGTAGGCCCTGGGTTTTCAAACAAGAGAAGGGCCATGACCATGGCAAGAAATCTAGTTTTGTTCTTGAGATTGGAAAGTATTTTTTGTTTTGCATTTGAGTACAAAATTCTGTAAGAAATAGTACTTGTTTAAGCTGGTGTTCTTGAGCAAGCCAGTCACATCACATCTGCTTCTTACTGAATGGACAGTCTTTTGCTGGCAATGAGAAATTTGTCAACATCACTATAATGTGGGTTTTTGATGGATGCACAAGATCAAACTTTTCGAGCATAAAAGACTTTTGGCAACATATTTTCTGGTGTTCTTCCACACCAAAAACAAAACAATGTCTTTCCAACCTTGGCCGTAGCCCCAACTGCCCCTACCGCCATGGATCTAACTGTGAAGTAATAAAATATGGTGAAATATGCCCACCTGATCGTTATTTATGAAGCATGTCATAAGAACCAGAACCGAGACCAAGCCAGTCGAAGCATCTTGTTATACGCTCTTCGTATGTCGAAACGTGCAATGAGATCCGAAAATGGGAGTGCTTACCTTAACACAATATACAGGAAGGCAATCGTCCAGCCGTGAATATGCGGCCCCCTTTCCTCCTTGCCCAGCTGAGTGCAGCACGTTTTAAGGCTATCAGTAAAAGGCGTACGCAGTGTTACCGCGCAAATTTACTAAAGAACCTGGTGGAAGATGTAATACTTCCGGAAATTTTACCAAAAGTTAGGGCATTTTATCAAAAAATTAACTTAAAATTTCCATGTGAAGCAATTTTTAGTAAAAATCTTTCTTTTCCAGGTCATTTCCCACAGGTTTGTAAGAGTATGACATGCAAAAAAGCAATCCTAGGATTGCGACCATGCTGACGCAGTTGGTACAGTGATCCAGTTGGCGCAAGAACAACGGGATTCCTCCACGAGGGCCTCATGGCTGGGATGAGAGCCCAGGATGCGCAGAACTGCGTCATCCTTCCATGCATGGTGTAGGAGATCGATGAACAAGGACCATTCGTTCATGGGGCGCCGATGGCGAGGAGGGGCGCCCCACAGGCGCAGCCAAAGGGGGGACACGGCCTCTCATTTAGCCTCGAATTTTTTCGTGAAGGTCATTCCACATCGTCTTCCCAACGGACGGTTTTCATTTTTTTCATTAAGTCACACTGAGTTTCGGGCCCCCCTTCAGAAAATCCTGGCTGCGCGCCGGGGGGCGCCATGCACTTGGGGGTTATTGTATGCCAACTTACGCGACGGATGACACCCGACCATCACGGATTTCGCTGAAACTTCGTCTATGAACTATGGGGTTTTCTGTAGTCCTCAACGCAAGACTGAGGAGATTAGGCCGATCGTGCTGACGGATTTAAAGTTATAAGCAGTTTCTTTTTTCAGCTTTTGAGAAAAAGCCAGTTTCAAACGAATGTATCTCATGAACTTTTCATTATTGGCGCACCATTTAAATACAAATGGGTTGTCCATTAGCCCAGCTGTAATTGCCCACTGAATTTGCTAAAAATATGAATGTATTTCATGTATCCAATCAGAAACGAAATGTTTTATTTTGATCTGTAAAACAAAATATACCGGTTATATACAAAATATAAAATATAAATATATTTTACAAAATATATTTATATACAAATATAAAATATATCTGTATACCGGTTCCGTCTCGTGACGCGCGCAGTCGGTCATCACACAAAAAATTCGCTGCCACGTCGTCGCCGTCTTACACCCTCAGGTATGCAAGGAATGGATACACTTTTGCTTGCCATATATCCCACTAAAAACCCTGAATGTCATCTGGAACTAAAAATGAGTAGTTTTCCAAAAATCTGCACACAGAATGACTTTTTCCTCCTTCAGTGACACCTTCAAGCCTCTCAGCTACGCATCTTGTTGTTTAGCGACGAAATGATATCTTGCCAGCTTCGTGACTTCCGAATTAATCTTCTCAATACATTCCACGGTGGTTTGACGCAGCGTCCCCAGTGTCGTGGGGTCTGAGTGTATCCACTGTATATATTTCGCTTGTCGGCGTCGTTTCAACTTGGCAAGTCTCTCAGAAAGGGCTGGAGCACTCCTGCTACGGGGCAAGTTCCACGTAATTTGAACATGCGTGCTTTATTTCTTAGCGCGTAGACTATTTTTGACACCAGACACTACAACTAAGTTCATGGCGACGGCCTGCGGCATCAGCTTGGGACTTTGGTATTGGCCGCAGATACAAATCGAGTGCGTTCCCGCCGACCTGTCCGGCACACACCATGACGGGCGGAGACTGGCAAATGTTGAAAATGGGATCAGCGGTTTTGTTTTTGTCAACCTCAAATAAGTCTAGAAGGTTAGGTAGAGTCAGACGTTTTTGACGTGGCTTTTTACTGCACGGTAGCACTCTAATAATATCCTTTCGTTCGAGAAGCTTTTAGACTGCATTTTCTCCCTCTTTTGGCACGACAATTCAAGGGCTTTTCATTGTGGATGTTGCGAGAATCCCCTGATCCGCCTTCAGTTTTCTAGCTCGTTTGACCATGTGGAATCTGTGCGCTGTTTGTTGGAGGGTGAAAGGAGACGCAGTCAGAGTTAACATCTGTGCGCATTAGGACGTACTCTGGCTTTTGAACCCTTCGATCATTTCTGTCATTATTGCTTCACAGAACTCATTATACGTTTTGTTTGGCTCAGCCTCTTCGGAATCGTTCGTTTCGATGCCGTATGCTGATATCTGACGTCTTTTTAGGCCTCGGATGGCTGACTGCAGTTTTCCCTGTGTTATTTCTTGCACTGCTGGCTTGGTAAAAATTCTGGAACCGAAAAATATGAAGTATCGCTAGTTTCGAAGTTTCAGCAATACCTTAAGGGAACAATTTTCAGGATATCCGAGTTTGTGCGTGATGAGAAATATATGTTTGGTATGACAGCATCATAGCATAGATTTAGCCCTTTTTGGAAACCGGTAGACGTTTTCGAAAGGCCGTGTATCCCGCCCGTTTCAGTATGCAGTCTTTTTCAAGACAAAGTCCTAAATATTTACGTACAAATAACATATACATGTGTTTGGCAGCTTCGAAATTAGTTCCCTTGTTTTACTTTAAGTCACAAAACAGCTCGTCTTAAAAGCACTACCTTTCCGAATATTTACCCATCACCGTCGACTTACACTGATTCACCGGCGTCTCCCCCGAGGGTTGTCATGATGTCGGCCAGCTGCGGTGTCGTTATCCTCTTCTCTGGGCTTTTCTCGGAGAGCAGTGACGACCTGGTGTACGGCGAAGAGGTGCTGCTACTGCTGGTGGCCCAGGGCAGAGCATTGGCGACGTTGCTGCTGCTCTCATTTGGCTCAGAATACGCAGCGTTTGCTGAGCTGGTCGACGGCTGATCATAACCCGGCGGCTTCTCTGCCCGCTGCCCGAACTGCGGAAGGCTCTTCGTAAGCTATTTTCTACAAGGCGTGCGTAGTGCTTCCTCTTCTTTCAAAAGATCGTGCAGGTTGTGTATTTGGATGGAATCGGAATAGACATTTCGACAATTTTTCTTTCCCTTCGGTGCCGGCTGTTGAAAGGTTTGGCACTTTTCGACAGTTGCAGTCAGGCTAGTGGCCGTCCTGTACTAGATCAAAAGATCTTGCTCGTGATATGGGCATTTCGGCTATGTCTCACTGGCATTAACACCCGATCTTTTGCCAGGATACTACATACACAGGAGCAAACGGCAGGAACATTTGGTCCTGGACTTTTTTCGCAACACGCTGTCGTGTGAATTTTCTTTGGTGGCAAGCGCGTCGTCGGCTAGGCTAGGCCAGGCTAGGCTAAAGAACCACTTCATGTTGACCTCTTCCCTACGTCTCCTTGTGGGCACTGACTAATACACGGGCGCCTTTCAGTGTAACGGATAGAATGGAATCAGAAAAGGATCCGCTCAATTACCTTGGCGCTTCGTCCTGCTCCGGCAGTCGTAACGCTTCATTCGTCGTGTGAATAACACACCTAGGGTGTGCTTTATCTCAAATGTACACTTCCTTCCCTCCAGTGACCCATCAACGACTGTCTCCCCCCCCCCCCATCCACGTCGCCTTCGACACCTGACGTGAGGGGCAGGGAGGGGCTGCGGAATGCTGGGGAAGCGGCGGTCGGCTGCGGCAGCCGGATGGGAGAATGCGAGTTGCGTTAGCAGAGCTGGCATGGAAATGCCGAACATGTTTTACATTCATTCCGATATCAGGTTGTATGCGAAATTCAAAAATGATATTTATTTTTAATTTTAACTGGCCATGTTTTTTCACAAATTGAGATGCAAAATTTCATCTGCCATTTTATACTGGAAACAGATTGATATTTCTAGCGCTTTTGGCACAGAGTTACAGGCTATTTTAAAGTCCATCTGCCTGTATTGGAATCTGTACCTGTGATGAATTGTATGGGATGTACAATCGGTTAAAATTTACCTTTTTCAACACTTGAAGGATGAGAAACTGCCGACTTCTAAACCGTGATTCCAATCAGTCTAATTCTGTCAAAGTCGTGTCCAGAGCTACCGAAGACCCTCCAGACCAAATTCCGGTGAAATCCCTGGTGGTCGGGTGTTACAATTGACTAATCATTGGTTGAGGTGGCATGGAATGACCCGTGGAGTGAGACTGGCATCATATTTAAACGCTTGGGTGCAGCCACGCCCCAGACATTGGAGGGGGGACAAATCAAAATCTGGGAAGACAGTCCGACCCTGAATTTTATTTTTTAACGAGAAATTGCAGATATGTCCACGTTCCAACCAAAATGGGGGGACAAAAGTCCACTTACCTACATACATGGCGGAAACATACGTACGCATGGATGGATGAAGGAAACATGTCCCTGCAGCCCGGTAGTTCCACCCATGTGTACACGGATTTTACTGTATCTCAATGTCTTTTTATATTTTTATAAATATACGCGAATATAACGGTGCTAGGTAGCCCTATAAATTGAGTTTCTTTGTGCCGCTTTGGCTATGACCTGTTCGATCCCAAACTTTTGACATCATTTTGACGTCCGTGAGGGGTCGCCTGGTATGGATGGAGCGCCAAGTCTGAAAGGCGCCTACTCGTGGGAATGTATTGTTAAGGGCGTTTCGATAGCACTCCCACAACGTGGCGTATAGGTGCGTCTGATCTATACCCGCTTTCTGGCCATCCGTGTTAGCCGTGGGGTTATCTTTGGACGGTCATTTCAAAGTGTTGCAGATCTGGCAATTTCAGTTCTATCAAGACAATATCGTGCCAGGATGTCGTCAACAGTCTGGACATGTCCTTTAACCATGTAAAAAGGTCTCATTCACCCTTTAACCCTATTCCCGGAGGGCTAGACGGCATGGTCGATTCCCGGCACGGGGGGCGGATTTCCCCCCCCCCGAGATCTCGAGAACTACTTGTCCGATTTCATTGGAACAAATGGCAATCGATTGGCCATGACGTGAACTACACTTTTATAAAAATAAATTTTCAAAATTTTGAAATGTGTGGATACAGGGGACAACAATGTCAAAATGGGGGTGTTTTTGGACTTCTTGTAATTCCGTCGTTTATGGACCGATTTTAATGAAACTGGCATGAATCGAGAGACTATACATAGGGCTTTCACCATGGGTACACAAATCTGAAATTTTGAGAAAATTCATGGGCGTTCACGGAGTTTCAAAAATAGGAGGATTAGTTTTTTGACAACTGAATAAACAAAAGAGACAAAAACACTTTTTTGGCTTCTGCTAGTCGTGTTCTGCTAAAGAAGTACAAATCGCATCACAGTGTTTGTATAATGATAGCATAGGCGGTGCCAGGGACATGAAAAAGGGGGAACTGTCATGGTCACACGTTCTGCAGATCAACTTGTGACCTTTGACCTTAAATGACCTCCAGTGACCTTGGGGTCACTTGGAATGATCCCTTGTACATTTAAGATTATCTGTAAACGTTTTCAATCATTTGAATTCACTATATTTCAAAAATTTCATTTTGCGGCTATTGCGATATAGGGTACGCGCACTGACATTTTAGGCTATGGCTCCGTGACCCGACCTGATATTAAGCTGAAACTTGATGCACAAGTAGAGGGCAACTTTCTACGTCAGAGATATTCCGGTCTTGGCATTTGAAAAAAACGGCGCCGAAATTATTGCAAAAAAAAAAATTATTTTTGACCTTGATCTGACCTTGTAAAGTGATCTGAGATGAACGAAATTACATCTGCACACTGCCAAACTATTTAGCTATACATCCATATAAAGTTTTAAGTTTTATCTCAAAAACTCTGGTTTTGGCAAACATTTTCCTTTTAACCTCAACATGGCCAAAAATGGCATGAGGTGCCTCCCAAAAACGTTGCCTGGCTCAGCCCCTGAACAAAATAGAATTTTGAAATTTTGTCACGGGGCGTAGAAAGAATAGCTAGGAAAAGTGACCAAGTTTCGTGAAGCTGCATTAAAAAGCCTGGAATTGGCAAGCAAAAAACCTGAGGGGGGCGGATTCAGCCCCCCTGCCGGGAATAGAGTTAAAGGGAAAATAAACGGAGGTAAAGTTAATGATTTTGTCATTACGTGACTCATGAATGCTTGTATACATATTTGAGAACGCTTTTAGGTGGCAGTGGAAACCTGCACATCGATGGACGAAATACTCACACATATTGCACAGCGGACACCAAAGTTTGACCGACCAGTTTTGGCCGCAGGGGAAGTGTGGGCGCGGGTGGTCGTGCGGCGTTGGGCTGGGAAACGGCTGTGAAATGCAAAGGGGAAACTGCTTTATCGTCTTCCATGGTCAGCGAAATACGTCAGCATGCCGTGTGTTTAGTGCGTAACAGCGCAAGACGCTGTCGAACTGAAAATGAACGATGATGAGCCGCGTGATGACGACCTCTAGATGGCGAAAATTCCCCCGACGAGAAGACTAACTAAGAGATGAGAATGAGACTGATGATGACTGAACTGGCCATCGTGCAAGATCCACTTGGTACAGTAGAAGTGCACCGCAGCGGCGGGGAAGTGGAGGTCGAGCCCGCCGTTCCACCGAAGAAAAGGCAAAAGTCCGAAAAATCGGTACCGGTGTGAAAGCCAGTCAGTCCATAGTGTTCTAGATTGGGTGCTATACCCCAAACGGCCACCAGCAATCGTAAGACCCTGGCTGATGAGCTGAGCTCCAATAACGGCAGTGGAAATCTTTGAGCGGCTTTTCAACTACACCACCATCCAGGACATGCGCACCGAGACGTTAAGGTATGCCCATGGTGTGAAGAACGACCCTTAAGTCCAACAGGGAGAGAACGAACTGAAAGCGTTCCCGTATATGCTCCTGTACTCGAGATACTGCAAGATGCCAAAAAAGGTGTACTGGTCGGAAGCAGTGGACGGATAGCACACTATCATCTGGAGAGCCATGCCTCTGAGCCGGTACATGAAGATGAAATCATATCTTCATGCACAGGATAACTCCAAGCTACTTGGGCCGCAGTCCCAGCTCAAAGACAGAAGCTTTCAAGGTATGTCAATTGCCGGACCTCCAGAGCGCTCCTGATGATGGCTGCCAGTGTCAGCACAGGAGGTGAAGCAAAGGCAAGCTGTCCTAAGCACACACACGCATGGGACGTGGATCCCCAGCAGTCTCCGGCATGACGGCGTGGGACACCTGACCACCACCTTGGGCTTCTACCAGCGCTGCTGACTGGAGAGGTGCAAGCGGAAGTCAACCAAGGAGAGTGTGAAGTATGGTGCACCGCTCTGCTTTAGCCGCTTCGCCAACTACCACCATAGCGCATAGACGGGACGGTCTCGCCGTGCACCGCCGGAGGTAAGAAGGCCGGTTGCTGGTCAGCCGCTGAGGCACGTTCCGATGGTGTAATGATGTCGAAACGTTGGTGCTCTGTTGCGTTTCTGCCACTGGTGCGTGATCGTCACAGCACATCACCATCACTGTTTAAGATGCGGTCCCGTGTTCTAGACGGGGGATGAATGTGTTTTGTGGGCGTAGTTTGTGGACGTATGTCTTGTCTTGTGTACATTCGTAGTTTGTGGACTCCATCTAGATATAAGATGAAGCGCGCTGAATGGTCATGACTTGTGTGTAGCTTCGTAGCATAACATACAGGTTGTAAGCGCATGCTTTTGAATGTGTATCTAATGCGTGTTGATGTGTTCCGAGGATGTGAAACGTTTAATAAACATTGTTGTGTGACATGCTATTACTTTGGTAATGACCAGAAGACAATGGACAGTCTGACCTGAATTATATGGTAATTGCAACGTATTTGCACCGCAAATATATAGGTATACAAAAAAGAAAACTCCTCTCTTAATTCCCTTAATCCTGATGATGATTACTGAATCGTTGCAGGAGTGTGCGGCCGGACTCCCTCAGTCGCTGGCAATCGACCGGACATCTCCCCCCTCCATCACTGGTCGTCACTCTTTCAACACTTTTGCAACATATTTACACTCACATCTCCCCCCTCCATCACTAGTCATCACTCTTTCAATACTCTTGCAACATATTTATACTCACGCACTTCCAACACTTTTCTTTATCTCGTTCCCAATCGCATGCGCAAAGCACAAACAGTGTCAAACTCACAATGGTCACAACTTAACATCTACAAAGACATCCGGCTATCCTTGCCATGGGTGGAACTGAGATGAATCCGGGCCCGTTACTAACACAACCGCCCCTCAAAATTTCTCCCACCAACATTAATAGCATGACTGCTGCAAACAAAATGGACGAACTACGTAAATCAAAATTCTTGCACTAACGGGAACCAAACTTGAAGACACCGTTGCCTAGTTTGTATAAAATAAATGGTTATCACCATAGAGGCGGACCGAGGAATGCACGGGGGTACCGTACCTCCCTTAACTGGCGAAATTTAATATTAACCCTATGGTGTAATATGGAAAGAAATGGCTCGGAAAGTAGCCGGTGTTCCCTTGCTGGAAGCCGTTCCACCCCTAGTGGTTATCACGGTCCACTAACACGACACAGAAACAGAAACAGCGGTGGAGTGGCGGACTTCCGCTATTAGCCTGTGTGAATCGTGAACAAGACGTCGGCCACTGACTTCGTCTATGTCATTTGAAAAGTCACGTTATAACGGGATAATGACAGAACTGCATTTCGTAGAGCACTTAAGGCCGAAGACGATGCGTATATGGCCCGCGAGTGTGAAAAATTGCAAGACATCAAGCGCGCGAGGCTAGGCCTATGGGGCCATTGTAAGCACTGGGAACGCAGTTAAATCCGGGAATGCACCCAGACAGAAAGTTAAATCCGGGAATGCTCCCAAACAGTTAGGGCTTGACATAAAACAAATCAGAACGTTACAAAACGGCGTCCCAAAGCTTGTTGGATTGATGACTCACATCCAAAACTGCGGATGAGATGGCTGGCTTTCATTTTAGTCATCAGCTTGTTACGCCAACCACAATCACAGCATTTTCTTCCCTCGGTGTACCACGGCTGTTCTCTGGAAAATATATTCTCTTTCAGATCTTTCTGCGAAACCAGAAGATCTATTACTCTACGTTGATCACATTTAGTGAGAACGACGAAATCGAAATTCTTGCATCAACCCTATTCCCGGGAGGGGGGGCTCAATCCGTCTCCCTTCGGGTTTTTTGTGCGCCAATTCCAGGGTTTTTGACGCAGATTTACAAAACTTTTTGACTTTTCCTAACTATTCCTCCTACGCACTGTCACAAAATTTCGAAATTCTGTTTTGCTCAGGGCGGAACCAGGCAACGTTTTTGGGAGGCACCTCAGGCCATTTTTGGCCCTGTTCAGGGCAAAAGGAAAATGACTGCCAAAAACAGCATTTTTGAGATAGAACTTAAAACTTTGTACGGATGTATAGCTAAATAATTGGGAAACGTACAAATGCGATTTTCTTATCTGAGGTCACTTTTCAAGGTTAGGTGAAGGTCAAAAGTCAAAATCTGGTTTTATTCTAATAATTTTGGCGCTATTTTTTCAAATGCCAAACCGACAAAATTATGACGTAGAAGGGCGCTCTCTTCTTGTGTATCACGTTTCAGCTTGATATCGGACCGGGTCACAGAGCTATGATCTAAAATGTCTGCGTGTACCCTACATCACAATAGCCGTAAAATGAAATTTTGAAGTAAAGTGAACTAAAATGGCTGGAAACGTTTTCAAGTGATATAAAATGCACACAAGATCTTTCCAGGTAACTGAAAAGTTACTGAAAATCATTTAAGGTCAAAGGTCGTAAGTTGATCTGAAGACCATGTGACCATGACAGTTCCCCTTTTTCATGTTCCTGGCACCGCCTATGCTAACATTAAACAAACATTGTAACACGATTTCTACTTCTTTAGCGTAACATAACTAGCAGAAGCCATAAAAATACTTTTACTTTTTTGTCATTAATATGTTGAAAAACTAATCCGGCTATTTTTGAAATCCTGTAAACTTCTATGAAATTCTAAAAATTTCTAATTTGTGTATCAGTGGTAAAAGCCCCATCCATAATCTCGCAATTCATGCCAATTTCATCGAAATCGGTCCATAAATAACGGAGGTATAAGAAACCCAAAAACACTCCTCATTTTGACGTTTTTGCTCCCTGTATCCACCCTCTCAAAATTTTGAAATTTTCTTCTTTTTTTAAAGTGTTATTTTACGTCATGGCAAATCGATTGCCGTTTGTTGCAATGAAATCGGATGTGTAGTTCTCGAGATCTCGGGAGGGGACCGAATCCGCCCCCCTGCCGGGAATCGGCCATACCGTCTAGCCTTCCGAGAATAGAGTTCACGGAAACCAAACTTGACGACACCATTGCCTAAAATCTTTCAAAATAGATGGTTATCACGCTCCACTAGCCCCACACAGAACCAAAAACGGTGGTGGAGTTGACCTCTACACCGATGCTTCACTACCAATTAAAATACTAAATCAAATGGAATTTGAAAATGAGCAATGGATCTGGGTAAAAATCAAAACAGAAAATTTCACTTCACTCATTTGTTGTTTTTTTTCTCACATCGAACCTGGCCAGACAGGTTGCAGCTCTTCACTGACCGATTCACAAAAAGCGTTTCCCTTGCGCAAACATATTCACCCACTGGAATTCTTATATGAGGAGATTTTAACACTGGGAACGTACGTCCTGACCAAAATACGTACAATCACAGCGGCACGACAGATTTCGACAACAAGCGTCAAAGCACCGCTGATATGTTAGAGTCGTGACAGCTTATTACACACTCCGTTCGTATGACTGACAACTGTTATAATTTACGAGACCTTATTTTTACAAGCAACAATGACATCATTATGGACCGCGGCACATGTCCTCTTTTTCACACCTAGATCACTTCGCTATATTTGTGCTGATTCGTATCACACCTTTTCTACGACATTTGGACGAAATGGACAAGGCTGTATGGGACTGTACGAAGCTTAACCCTCGTCTTACCGGAACATTACTAGATACTGATTCTAAATTCTAGATACAGATTCTAAAGAATGACGTTGACACAGCGACTGACCGATTCATTTCTGCTAGTTTGACTGTTGCTGAAACTTCAACTCCAAAAGAGACTACGGACCAAACGATGCCACAGACCATTGGTAACGTCTGAATTTATGAGGAGCATTAGGAAACGCGATAGTCTCTTGAGTCTTGCCCGACAAACTCAGACTGACTGCCACTGGGGCCCTGAGAACATGAACTGTGACGACAATCAGCAGACGACTCAACCAGCATCGTATAGAAAACCAAGTACGGAAGTTCGTGGAACGCGTACGAGACCCATACAAATACCACAGACACTACGCGCCGTAACGGAACGATCACGAAACGGCATTATTCCACCACTCAAAGGACCAGACGGAGACGTACTAACAGGCGACTATGGAAAGGCCACCTTGCTAAACAACCACTTCGCGAATCAAGCCAGACTTGAGCTGTCAGACACCCACACATTCCCACAACACAGTGACACAGAAGTGCTATCGGCGCCCCCTCTGGGAGGGATTATCACACCTGAACAATAGGTTCTCCAGATTGCCAATTCCTTTGACCCTAACAGATTTATTGGCCCAGACGAAATTCCCGTAAAGTTTGTTATACTGTCCGCCCTGATTATCTCAGAAGCCTTGTCTAAGGTTTTCATGAACTCATTTGCTTCGTATCCAGGCAAACTCAAATGAGAGAATATTAGACTAGTCTTCCAAAACAAAGGCTTTCCTTCTGAGTTCACCCGTTAGCGACGCATAAGCCTTTTGTCACCAGTGTCCAAGGTTTTGGAAAGCGTTGTTTACAAAGGCATATAAGCTCCCCTGCCCGAACTCTCGCTTCTCGCCAAGAAACAGTGGGTACCGGCGAAATCGGAATGCGGAACAACAGCTGCTGTACTTGACTCACAACCTACAAAGTCGCTTTACTCAGGACGTGAGTTCACCGCCATCTATCTCGACATTGCCAAACATTCCGTTAAGACATGGCACGAGGGACTGTGCCAGATAAGTGCAAGAATGACTTCGGAATTACTATCTCACTCTGGCTGGTCGTATCTGTGCGACCGAAGACAATGACAAAACAACAACGAGAAAAAACGCAACACATGTTCCAAAACTCAAATTATGAACACGGGCTGCCTGCAAGGACTTGTACGCGGACCTTTCCTGGCACTTATTCATCTTGACGCATTTTCAGCTTGGGCAGAAAACACAGTCTTTGCATGCAGAACATGCAGACAACACATCTCTTTCTGCATCCCTCACAACATGAGAATTATACACGTCGGAACTCTCACTCCAGCATGACCTCGATGAAATACACAAACATGGTTGAGAATGGGCAATTACAGCCAGCAATGAAAAAACTAATGAATAAACATTTTCGCAGAGACACGACACTAACATGTGGAGGCGATCCAGTACCGATTTACAACAACCATACCCTCCTTGACATCACATTTTCCAAAGACCTGCGCTCCCATCAACACATCAATGAAGTCTGCAAAAAATATACAGACACGCAGCCCATTGCTTACCCTAACCTACGTGCTAAAACAAAATTTCGTAATTCTATTTTGCTCAGAGATGGAGCCAAGCATGTTTTTGGGAGGTACCTGGGGCCATGTTTAACTCTGTTGAAGGTGAAAGGAAAATGGCTACCAAAAATAGCGTTTTTAAGAAAGCACTTGAAACTTTAAGTGGGTTTATAGGTAAACAGCTGGGTAAGCATACAAACATAATTTTGTTAATCTGAGGTCACTTCAAAAAGCGAGGTCAAGGTCAAAAGTTAAAATTTGGTTTTACAGCAGTAATTTCTGCCCTATTTTTCCAAATACCCAACCCGGCATATACATGTCATAACTGAGTACATTAAGGGTCATTCCATCCGACTCTAAGGTCACTGGAGGTGATCAGAGGTCAAAGGTTGTCAGTCCACTTGATGAACATATGACCACGACATTAACCCTTTTCATGTCCCGGCACCGCCTATGCTGACATTATGCAAACAGTGTAATGCGATTTTCACTTCTCTAGCACATGACTAGTAAAAACTGAAAAACGATGTTTTTAACTTTTGTCGTGAATCAGTTTTCGAAAAACTAATCCTTTCATTTTTAAATCCTGTGAACGCTGATGAATTTTCTCAAAATTTCAGATGTATGGATCAGTGGTTTAAGTCCCATTCAAAAATTCTCGATGCATACCAATTTTACTCAAATTGGCCCACAAACAGTGAAGCTATAATGAGTCAAAAAACACCCCCCCATTTGGTTTTGAGCCCTCCGTATCCATCCTTTGAAGATTTTGAAAGCTTTTTTTTAATGAAAATGTAGTTCACGCTATGGGAAATCGATCGCCATTTGTTGCAATTAAATCAGGTGCTTAGTTCCCGAGACCTCAGGGGCTGAATCTGTCCCCTCCTCCTACCGGGAATCGGCCATACCGTCTAGTCCTCCGGGAATAGGGCTAAACGGACGATCTCGGAACGGCTGGGGTTGCCTAGACCACTCAGCAGCTGGATCAAAAACGGGCTACACTTTGCATACCAGGCTAGGCACCGACTCGTCTGACTAAAGCTCCAACATATTTCGGATTCAGAAACACATCACTACGGCGGGAGCTTGCGGACACCTTTTCGACAAATGTACGTCACTTTATTCTTTTTTGCCCAAATTATGCTCGTCAAGAGTAGACTTTTCGGTATATCTCTCAGACCTTACTTTAACTTAACTTCAGTTACCTCCCAACTTCTCTGCAGCTTCGTATTCTCTTACACGGCACGACCCCGAGTGGTGAGATGGTCGAGCGGTGGCCCACCACTTCCAAAACTTTCTGCTCGATTCACAGAGATATGTAAATGAATGAACCTCTCTGCTGCTCGTGGCCTGTTACGACGGCAGCGGTTGGGTGTTAAGGTTTTCTTTAACGACTATGCTCGAGAGATGCTTTAATTTCAGCATTTTGTGCTTTTGTGCCAATCTGCAGATATTCTATTGCTACATCTTGAAACGAAATGCAATTACCTTTGCGATGATGATGGTGATGATGATTACCTGAGACGGCGGCATCCACGGCAGCGAAGAGTATCGTCGCCCGCCACCTGCCTTCGCACGCCCGCGCGCCTGCCGGCCCGGCCGGCCGTCCGCCTGTCGGGGACCTCCATGCACCATTTTTGGCCGCATCTGTATCTCAGAAACCTTTAAGCATGAAATTCTGAAATCTTTAAGTATTTCTTAGTCCCCTCGTTCTTTACTGTATACAAATATCTTACGGCAAAAATTGTCCGGAAATTGGTCCAGGCTAAAACGGGTTAAGACATGCCTGGTCTGTAAGGGACGCCGAGTCTCTGAAGGGCAACTGCTACGTATGTATGTACACACGACATCGAGATATGTTCTCATGCTCTTCGACGGACCCAAAGAGGTAGCGCGTAACGGTTCCCCACCAGAGGCGCTTAGATCACATCAGGAAAGGTCACTCAGCTCCATGAGGCACTGCCTACAGCTTTCGTAACTGTTTATTCCCAAGCGGAGTCCAGTCCAATGGCGAAGTCAGGCCTGGGGTAATGGTGGAGCAGAATGTCTTTTGCGGGTTCGAGATGAAAGCACCTCATTTATGAGGGACTGCTTACCAACGGATTTTATCGGAGTAACGCCATTTTATTTTACTACCCCTTTACTTCGCGTTTACTTTCTTAAATATGAATAACCAATTCAGTCAGTTGTCTTGGGCGAAACGAAGTTATGAGAGCTCAGTGAAAAAAACGGGCACATTGCATTTTCATTAGAGACAACACAAACAATGTTGTATGTTACCACTGAGTATTTCGAAACGCTTGAACATTATTGTGAAGGCATGTCCATGCTTCATAAAGAAAAGCGCAGCGTAACGCATAGACTCACTGACATCCACTGAGATCTATGAACAGAACCATTTATGGCATTCCAAGATACAAGCACGCGGCACCTCATTCGTAAATGAACAAGGTTATAAAAAGTATTCATGCTGCAAACATTTGCTAAACAAACTTTATGACCTTTGGCCATTTCCGACACTGACTTTCCCTTGGCCTGGACAGCATTCCTGCAGACAAGGCCCTGGCGACCTTCACCACATGCTGCCTGGATCTGCGCCTGCCCCGGCGCATCCTCGGAGGTGCGGAGAAGCCCGGACCACCAGTGGGCTGCTCGCACGACCTGGCCGCGGAACCGGACCGTGTCCGCTGCCATGTCTGGATGGAACTGGGTAAGTCAAAGACACACAGACTTTTGCAAAAGAGTTGGTGGACTACGACTCTTAGACTTAGACTTAGACTTAGACTCTTAGACTCTTAGAGATGGTACCTTTTTCATATCGCTATGTTTATCACTTACTCGAGATAAGCTATCATTAACTGACCTTGAATGCTCGCCAGGCCGGCTTCCGGATCCACCTCCGCCGGTCCGGAGAACGTTCATGAGGATTCTACCCCCCCCCCCCTCCAGATCTCGAGAACTACAAGTCCCTCAGAAAAGGTAAAATCACTGTCGGAAAATCCCTGGGAAAACTAAAAGAACCGCGCAGAATTTTTTAAATAAAATCAACATTCAGGTCACCAGAGGACATCTAAGGTTAAGTCGCCCCTTTGGCATTTTTGGCAGGAAACTTTGATAACCGAGTCTTCTACGCGGCTCAGAAGGGGTGTACAAGTAAAAAGAAAATCTGATTTACCAATGTGGGGGAAAAAGATATCCGCGGCCAAATTTGACCATTTAGAGGAAAGTGGAGAGTGAAGGCAAAAAATGGTCTGTTTGTAAGAGCAGGGGCCCGCTTTCTTTCAGGGTGCATAAATATTTGTCTTGGCTGGAGTACGTCACAAATGTGTCTGGCACGCTTATGAAATCTGTAACTATGAATTCAGCCCGCTGCGTACGAGAGGACTTTAGATGAAAAACGAAGAATAGAGCTGCCAAATTTACAGTACTTTTCTACCCTCTATTGCAAATATCCTGTCAGAATTTCAGCCCCGATTCAGGTCAGGTCGCAAACTTAGGGTAGGTCAAAAAGGTCAACCTCCAAAAAGCTTTGACCCCGTTCAACTTTTTTAAACCGAGTTCGCTATGACTTATAGGAGTTATAGCAAATAACAGAAGGCGCAAATTTTATATTTTAGTTTTTCGGAAAGTTTCATGTCAGTGTCATGGGGCTAGTGTAATTTTAGAATAGGGTCTCTTTTGAAAATCCGTCTAAATTTGAGCGTATTTTTATGGAATTGTGATGCTTAGATATCATTATCAACATGATCCCTCGCGAACGAAGGGCTGGTCCTGACCGCAGCTTGGGGGCGGGGATCTGTGCCGGGCCGCTCTGCCGGCCGCTCGGTATCAGGCGAGGTCTTAGCATGGCGTGCAGCTCGGCTTGTGATCTGAACTATCGGGAGATAGACTTCGGACTTACTCGTGCTTGGTCAGTTGAACTGAGCGAATGAAGCCTCATATGGCTCAGTAATTTGAGATTGGTCCTGTGGTGATGCAGTCCATTCTGCGTTTACGTGGTCACCACGTATATAACACACGTACTGTTGTGCGTTGCCCCTGACATAAGAGAGTGAAGTCTCATATTCGGACGTGCTGGTTTTCCAATCATAACAGGAAGCGAGTCGTCCCCAGGCGAGTCATCGCGAGCCGGCTAATATCACAACATGGCACGATCGATAGTTCTGCGACAGCCGATGAACGTCTTAAATTGAAGGAAACCAATTACTCACCGTACATCGTGTGAGAATCTGCTGTACTCTATGTAACCGTCGGCTCACATTAAGAACTTTTACATCGATCCGTGATGATCGTCGTCGCTTAGCGAGAGTCGTGCATTTTTCGGCACTAGTTCTCGCGTTGCTGGCTCAATGAACTAGACTCCGTAATGTTGTATCTAAGCATACCAGAATTCATGCAGATCAGCATTTCCAGTCACCTGGAACCTGATATCGGTAGCTTAAGCGGAAGCAACGCAGAATACCACGCTGTCGTGCCACGTTCGAATTCCCTCACTGGTGTGAGTTTTCCGTCGGACGGGATGTTGCGATTTGCCACGGAGGGCATTGCGGCAACGATTTTGAGCTTGACAACCTTTATGAGGGAGCAGATGTAGCTGGCTAACCAGCGGGAAGAACGGCTGACGGCATAAACTACCCCGGCGCAGCAGCATATCGCGCAGAGCTCGCCTGATGTGGACAGGGGCGCTGCGGAGACGGTTCTGTCCCCCAGCTCCAGACCCCGCCTGCCCTCGGGCTCAGAGACTCGTTGCCAATGCCAGCCTTCGAGAGTTCTGCTCATGGAAAGACAAATTCCTTGGGTATCGGCTGCTCAGCGGCATCGACAGTCTGCACCTGGAGGAGCAGCGTGCTGTGCTGCACACCGTCTTAGGCGACAAGTGGGCCTGGGTCGTCAGGCTCTCACTGGACGTTCCGGAAGACGCACCGGTAGACGCTCTTCTCGGCGCGATGGAGACCCACCTGAGCAGTCAGCAGAGCGTCATCATGGATTGAAGGGACTTATATCGCCGACAGCAAACCGAATGGGAGACGTTCGACGACTTTTTCATGTCGAAGGGAATATCGCAGTTTTGCGGTTTTTGCACAACCTGCGCGCAGGGCCAGCTGCGTGGCAGGTCAGTTACGGGTATCCGGGACGAAGACACGTTCCGGATTCTGCTGACTGAGACGAGTCTGACGCTGCAGAAAGCCATCGGCATGACCTTGAGCTCCATGGATTTTAGAATTATCTGTTTAACTCCTTCGCGGCAGGTCTTACAATTCATCAGTGAATGGGAAACAGGGAGAAATGTTTTATTGGGGGGTCGGTCTAGTGCGCATGAAGTTCAGGCGGTTGTTTCCGACGCTCTGCGCCAACCGCAGTGCCGACTTAATGCTGCGATTCATCCGCTCTGCGGCTCCTGCACTTTCTGGGTGATACGGTGGCACAATATGCTAACGCTGCTCAGGAACTCCACGAATTTGTGGGAAGTGAACTATGTGTCGTTGTCATTAGCTACCTGTCGACAGGAGCGGCTTCACTAAACTTTGGCTGTGGGATGCTGCCAGTGGCGCAGCCCAGACGGACAGTTTCTGAAAGGAGATCTCCACCACCCCCCCAAGAAAAATTGGGTTCCTTCCCGGATTTGGGCATTTCATTTTACGATTTACGACCTTTACAACAAAAACTTGTTGCTTATGTTGTGCGCAAAGGTGCGCTGTGGATGTCATCCACAGCGCAAGAAAAAAGGTTCACAGCCAAGCATCCAGCTCTGGTCCACATCTTGCGCCCCTGACCTGACCTAGTACTGGTCAGGTGAGGTCCGCGGCTTCTCACGGTACAAGTCTGCTACCTAATCATGACCTTCTCCCGGATCCAGCTCCGTGCTATCCGGATCCAGACCTCTGTGCCATGCTCAGAGTGTTTTGCTTCACATCCCTCTCCCCACAGCTTGTCAACCACAAAGCTCACGATGTATGCGCAGCATCTCTTCACTTTTAGATTAAATATGAAATGTCAGATGCACAACAGCACCACCGTCTGCACTGTCATCTGCACCTGCCACTAGCACGCCTTCCACGTATACCTCGAAATCAAACGCTGTGCTCAGGACTGCTGCGTCCGCTGCGATGGCAGCGTATTCTTCTTTCAGGACCTGTTGGTTGAGTGCGGCGAGTGGCGTGGCCATGGCGTCATCTTAACAGGGAGACAATAAATAACATGTAAATGATCACAGATAAAACACTGCGCGAATTAATTGTAGAACTGAACTGTGTAACGTTTTACTCCTTTTAACCATAAATAACGCATGCTGGCCAAACATTTTATCGGCGATATACAGCCAGTCACTTGAATTCGTCGTCGTTCTCTCTTCAGGAAAACTGAAACCCGCGATATCAGACTATTTGGCATCCGTATATTTATTATCAAAACTAAACTGGTAAACCTGTCAAGTGGAAAAGAACGCTTTTCGCAAAACGCATTTTTTGTAACGTTTCTAAAACTTGTTTTGCTAACAAAACTCACTTCATGGGCGCCAAAACGTCGATTACACGCCGAGTGTAAAGGTGATAGCCACGTTTCCACGATAGCAACCTCCAGTGAAGCTGACGAGGGCTGTATATTGTGCAGACATGCCACTTTTATTTCTCACTCCGTTGAGACAACACAAACCTTTGCCATACATAATACGAAAGAAAAAGGCATGGGAATGCACATATCGGGTATAACTGTCAAACACGAAACTCACCAGGTTTGCATGCTGTTTTCTTGGTGATCTGGTCAGACCATCTCCTCCAGTTTTCGTTTGCTGTGCTGGTTATCTCATGGTGGTCCATTCCACGAATCCTCGCCGGTTCTGTTCTATCTACAGGAACACAAATGCACCGTTTATTCCTTCATGACAACGGAAAACAAAAAAGTGCACCGCGTTTTAGAATAAAGGAGAGAACAAGACAGACGGACCGACGGGGAGGAAAGCAGGGAGACAGGGAGTGGGAAAGAAAGAGAGACAGAGAAAGAGAGAGAGACAGAGAAAGAGAGAGAGAGACAGAGAGACAGAGAGAGAGAGAGACAGAGAGAGAGAGAGAGAGAGAGAGAGGGAGGGAGAGAGAGAGAGAGGGAGAGGACACTTGCAGTCAGACAAGGACACTAACAGACATAGGCATAGGGGCAGAGAGACAGATATGACGGGCAAGCAGACAGAGACAGACCGGCAGACAACGGCAGACAAACAGGCAAGGACAGACACACATACAAACAGATGGCGACAGACATGAATAGACATGCCTACAAACAGAAATGAAAGAACTGAAAACGCCTACTTGTACAGCAGTGAAAAGCTTGGGATATCTTTGTTTTGCTTTTTTCACACTCATTCTTGACGATCTCATGCCGCCTCATTCCGAGATTGGCGTCCATCATGCTGTCAGTTTTGCTCCTGTTCTCACTTTGCTTTAGAACATTGACGTCGTGCTCCCCTGAAATTATTTCGCCGAGTTAGGCCAAACTGGCAGAAATAACAAAGCAAAACAAAAAAAAATGTTCGCTAGGTTAGTTACCCTGGTACTTTTTTTGCTACGGCTAGGGCCTCGAAATGGGATATGCAAAATCTCACATCTCGAAATTGATGCTTCATCATCCCATGAGCTCAGAGGTTTGGCCCGTCGAACGCAATTGAGACTGAGGTGGATAAAAACCAATGTCCCCTCAATAGACTGTTACGGCATGGCACAACTGTATATTGTACTTAAGCGTTCATGACAGCTTTTCCAGCCCGCGGAACAATTTGTCGTGGTCTTGGAAGGTATCTAGGCCAGTCTCGACCCATTCAGGTCGCATGGATCAAGGGCGACGCGGCCCGCCGCTTACGTGTCGCCTGTTCTGCCAGATTCGTGACCTGACCTCAGGTCAATCGTTGGAAGTCATTGATACTTTGCCCAACGACGGTAACTAGATGTCTGCTTCATCTTCCCCCAATTTTTGAACTTTATCTGGAGTTTTGCTGCCACGAAGTCACTAGAACATACACGTATGCCACTTTATGTACGCAGACTACAGATAATTTTGTTATTCGTGTTAGAACCGCACAGCATGGGGTGGGTCATTTGCAATGCTTGTGTTGTTGCGCATTTTGTGACACAAGTGTGTGTCATTGCATACCATTCTACCAAAAACAAACATGGCTGCTCTCTATTTTTTTGCCATCCAAATTGATTGATTCGCTCTCCTAAGTTTATAACTTGTTGCCACTGATGTGATCACTTGTTGAGCTTACGATTATGTATCACGACCAATGTCCGTTTCGTAATGCAAGCATTTAATTTTGAAGAATCCATATGAAGTCACATGCGCGTATTTCGACAGTGAGTAATCTGATGTGATCCAAGTAATCGATGCGAAGCATGGATGAACTTGGGAAATGTAACAAAAATTACACATTTATGTACTGAGAGGTACCTATGTCGCGGCTGCGGCGCGTGTTTCTGGAGCTAAGACGCAGAAAACAAACGGTGGCGCTTAACCGTTTTCCCGGAGGGCTAGACGGTATGGTCGATTCCCGGCAGAGGGGGGGCGGATTCGCCTCCCCCCCTGAGATCTCGAGAACTACTCATCCGATTTTATCGCAACAAACGGCAATCGATTCGCCGGGACGTGAACCACATTTTTATAAAAAGAAATTTTCAAAATTTTGTAAAGTGTGGATACAGGAGGGCAAAAATGTCAAAATCGGGGGTACTTTTGGACTTCTTATAACACCGTTGTTTATGAATCGATTTCGATGAAACTGGCATGAATTGAGAGATTATGGATAGGGCTTTTACCATGGGTCCGCAAATCTGAAATTTTGAGAAAATTCATGGGCGTTCACAAGGTTTCAAAAATAGGAGGATTAGTTTTCTAACAACTGAATGAACAAAAGAGGCAAACACCCTTTTTTGGCTTCTGCTAGTCATGTTATACTAAAGAAGTACAAATCGCATTACAATGTTTGTATAATATTAGCATAGGCGGTGCCAGGGACATGAAAAAGGGGGAACTGTCACGGTTACACGTTTCTCAGATCAACTTGTGACCTTTGACCTTAAATGACCCCCAGTGACCTTGGGGTCACGTGGAATGATCTCGTGTGCATTTAATATCATCTGTAAACGTTTTCAATCATTTGAATTCACTCTGTTTCAAAAATTTCATTTTATGGCTATTGCGATATAGGGTACGCGCACTGACATTTTAGGTCATAGCTCCGTGACCCGACCTGATATCAAGCTGAAACTTGGTACACAAGTAGAGAGCGCCCTTCTACGCCATATATATTCCGGGTTTGGCATTTGAAAAAATGGCGCCGAAATTATAGCGAAAAAAAACAACTTCTAACTTTTGACCTTGACCTGACCTTGTAAAATGACCTCAGATAAACAAAAGTATATCTGCACATTGCCCAACTATTTAGCTATACATCCATATAAAGTTTTAAGTTCTGGCTTTAAAACTCCGTTTTTGGCAGACATTTTCATTTTACCTTCAACATGGCCAAAAATGGCATGAGGTGCCTCCCAAAAACGTTGCCTGGCTCCGCCCCTGAGCAAAATAGAATTTTGAAATTTTGTCACAGCACGTAGAAAGAATAGCTAGGAAAAGTCACCAAGTTTCGTGAAGCTGCGTTAAAAAGCCTGGAATTGGCAAGCAGAGAACCCGAGGGGGGTGGATTCCGCCTCCCCCCCTACCGGGAATAGGGTTAACGACTCTCTCCTCCCCCAACAGATCGCAGGTTAAACCGGCACCGTGTGGGGCTGTCAAATACGGCACCCTCTCGGTTTCTCGTGCCTAATTCCTGAATCACCAGGGCCAACCCTACCAAACTTTCACTACCTGTTCACCAAGCCATTTTACATATTCTAACATCAAAACCATTTCAATACTAGGTCAGGCCATAGAGATATGACGTCATACGTGAACTCTTGCATGCATGTTTTTGCCTCTTCGGGCGGTGGCGCGAACATGCTTTGGTTTTTTTATAACATTCGCAAAATTAATGCATGGACTATTTGGATTTACAAAGTACATGGTCACTAAAAAGATGTAGAACTGTGACACATCGACATAAGAGGTCATGCTAAGTCACATGCACGCATGTGACCTAGCGTAACATGTTTTGTCGATTTGTCATGCTGAACATTAGACCGATTTGCATTGCGTGTGACAGAAGTGGTTGCCTCTGACCTTCCCCATCGTTAAAGCCAGGTAAGCAAATCGACATGCTCCTCTTAACAGGGTTAACCAAATGCAACGTGAAGTCATGTCAGGTGACGTCATAAGCTGATGTCAAAACGAAATGAAACATAGCATTGTCTGAGGAAGATCGTTCAGTATCAGCAGAGAGCAATTATTGCTCCTAGTCAGGAAATGAAGAAATGACGATCTGTTCTGACCTGGCTTGACCTTGGCCCCATGACGTGCAGACAGAGCAGACATAATTATCAAATGATGTCAGTTCACTTCTGTACTTGACGCAGTTAAGAGTCCCAGAGAGTAATTATTGCTCTTTGTCAGGAAGAGGCTCCTTGTCTCATGTTATCTGACCTGACCTAGAATGACCTCGACTGGATGAAAAGCAGGTAATGCAAAACTGATCATCAGAATGTTTCGCTTCCGTTCTTGTCATCAAGTGGATCTAAACAGTTGCAAGCATCAATCTTTTGCATGTAAAGTAAGAACAGTATTTCATCTGACCTAGACTAGCTTTGACCCGACATTTTGTAAACATTTTGGCATGCTTCTGATACAGAAGACCACGACCTTTCATTTGATTCCTAGTTGAAGGTTCTAAGACCAGTATTGCCAATTGTATGATGTACGAACCGGTGTCAGTGTTTCCGACGTCGTGTTATGCGTTTTGCGCGACCTGTGACGTCATCAGTCACGTGGCCAGGGCTAACATGGTATCTTTTGAATCGCAAGACTCAGGGCTATCGATTGCCGAGAGACCGGTTTAGATCCTACGGTTAGATCCTGAGATACCAGGGAGTGCCCCTTTTAACACCCGCAGGCGGTGCCGGGTTTAACCTACAATAACTAATTATCCAATGGTAGAATCAGAAAATGCATTTCACACAAGAACAAGTACATTCCTCTGAGTAAGTAGGGGACAATGTAGTCTACAACAGTGAATGGTGCATCTGGCAAGAAAAAGAAGTTGTTCATGAGGCGTGATGTTAACGGACACAAACTTTAACATGACGGTTCACTGGAAACGTAACTTGTTTTCAACTGGCATTCATGCGGTAAAGGAAAGCTTGAGATAACATGCGTGCATATAAGTACATGGAGATCCTCGAAACATATTTCTATGGCACGATCGACGTGAGCAAACTGACATCACGGCGCAACCGCCTACATCCAGAAGAGATATTTGTGTTATTGGAATCAACTCACCAGCTTTTTCAGGCAGATTGTCTGAGACCACGAATGGATACTCTTGGGGGATTCTTAGCGCTGTTGTTGTGTAGGAACCAGTAGCAGGGTAGCTGAAATAGTCCAAGTAGTCACTAATAGCAGAAGGTCGACTAACGGGGCTGATATACTAATGGCCAGAAATGGCAAAGGTCATCTAGCATCGCGTCGGAATGATGTCATACGAATCATGGTTTACGATTTCGCCCTTTTCCGAGTTTGCTGTTTTTGTTGATGCTTTAGGGCTTCAAAATGGCGATAGGTTACAATTTGTGTTCTAATGCCTTGGAAAGTCAGTACAGATCGCCCATGACCTCACATTAGGAAATCATAGGTCATATGTACGTCATGACAAGGAATCAAGTCTGACAGCCACTTGAAACCTTTCTGGCACAGATAAGGTTTTTTTTTGGGGGGGGGCTTTATTTCTTTTGAGTTGTATCCTTTTTATTGGCGTTTTGCTAAACTACATCCGAAACCAAATTTGACTTCCACACTGCCCGTGAATCAAGTTTCATCATTTTCCAACCGACTAGAAGCCTGAAGCTGTGTAAAATTCGATTGTAAAATTAACCTTGACCAGTGACGCCAAATAAAGCAAATGAACATGAATCTGGGTTGTCTGATAAACGGGCGTGTGGACGTTTACCGCCCCCACTCCACGCCTCCCCCCAAGTGGAATCACGGCGACGTACCCCAAGCAATGCCGAATGAAGCTTGATACCTGTGTCCGGTCTCCTTCCTATGGGCCTCGAATTTCAGGTCACCGATGGCACGTCAGTCACTCTTTTCCAGCTCCAGTTGGTTTTCGAACTTGTGACGCGTCAGGGAGGGCAAATCTTGGACCTTAATTAGTCCATCACTGAAAACACACACGTCATGCATACCAGTGCAGCTGCACCACCAAAACTGTAAAATCTGTATTACTTATATTAAACAACTGGTTTATGCAACAAAACAAGAATGTTAAAACGGAAAAAAGTGATTTTGTTTCGGAAACATTGACAGTTTCTGGTACTTCATGGATACGTAAGCTCACCGCAGGATTAGCAAGGGTTTCCAAGGATGGAGGAATGGTTCCTCCTGTGTGACAATTTTCATGACCCTGCACTTCAAAAGGCGAATATTCCCGTCTTGTGTGGATTGTAAGCTTGCTTCCAGTCATTTTAAATCCTCAGTAAGTGGTTTAAGGATGGTTGCCCAGAAGCAGTGGATTTGCCTTTCCCAGCCAGGGGAGCCCCTTTAGACGAATGCCAGGGGCCCCTTCAGTGGCCTTGCCGACACAGCGACACCATCCCACGGCAGGAGGAGTTTTCCTGGCTGGCGGCTCCTTTGCAGGGGAGCATCCTTTCCGGTACTCGCCTTTTGAATAGGTACATGCCGGGGTACCCACTTACTTTTGCCAGTCAGAGGGCATCCCGCTGTCTGCCAGAGGGGTCTCTGCCTGGGGTCTGGGGCCCTTTGCGGAGACGTGGGTTTGCCTTTCCCGGCAAATAAGGTTCCTTTAGGCCATTGCCGGGGACCCCTTCGTGGGCCGGAAAATTTCGGGATCCCAGGACCATTAAGAATCCTCCCCTCCCCCCCCCCCCACCCCCTCTACGCCAATAGGCATAGCACTGATCTGTTGATTGCCAATGACCAAAGCAGCTTGGAAGTTCTGAGGTACAAGGCACATCAGTTTCTCACACCTGTCTGTCGTGCATACTGATATTTGAAGTGTTGTTATTGCCGGTGAATCTCCCTAGGTAACCTATAACCTTTATAAGTCATTTGCATAATTAAAGTGATATAGCTAATGTTACTGGAGCAGAAACAGGTATGTTATAGTTTTAGGAGCTGTGGAATGCCCACGAAATACAGAGATCATACCTACTCTGCCTCTGTTGTGCTTGCTGTAACGTACTCTTATTGTCTACCAGGAAGCCAAACCTAATTGTCCAGTCTGCTCTCAGTTTTCTCTCTGTTCTCTTGTTTTCACCGTTTTCGCCGTCCCAGGCGCCACTGTCGCGAGTGACATGTGATCAAGGTGAGTTGAGGCCTGCCCGACAGTTAGCGTTGACGACTTATACATAATAAGTTTAGAACATTCCTCTATGTGAATACCACTACTATGAAGCAGCATCCATATTCCGTGCTTATGGTAACCAAGAACATCTTTATTATGAAAGTTAAATTTAGCATATCATTTTACTTTTTTAATTATGTTTGTAAAAACATGAAAATGTTAAATGGGTTACAGGGGTGTCAATTGGCATTCTTTCGAGGGGACCTGACCCACCCAATGTTGATTTGGGCCCCTCCAGTGTCGGTTTGGCCCCCTCCAGCATTTTTTGCCAGTTTTAAAGGGAATTGGGCAAAAATAACAAAAGAAACGGTCGCAATAGATAAAAGATCGGCAGAAGGTATAGAATAAGGCATAAAGTAATGTATCTATCTTTCTACCTTCTATATCTATATATGTATGTATATGTACATATATATCTATATGCGCGGGATATGTGCAATTTTCATTGGAAAAATAGAAACAGAATAACTCGAAAATTTCCATTGACCAAAATGAAGTCGGCTAAATCCGTTGAGAAACCCACATTTGGGGGGGAGGTTAGGTCGTCGGGCCGACGGCTCGGCCCACCCAATCATTTACAGAAATTGGCACCCCTGATGGGTTATATATGTAAGCAGTATGATTACTAGCAGATCCAGATGGGAAGCCAAAGGAGCCATGGCCCCGCAAGTTGGCCAGAACTGGGGAAAAGTTGGCACGTTTCTCGAGCCTGAAGAAAATGTAGGCTTCTTTACTGAGGAAAGTGCGTTTTAAAACGCTCCTCGAGATAGAAAGAAGTGAAATCCTATGAGTTTTTGAAAACCAGTATACCTTTTTGGAATTTGGCCCCCAACGCCGGCAAAAACCAACGTTCTGGGTCCTCCCCGATGGCCGGCTGCTGTCAGACGGTTGCCGCTTCTGACGGCCAGAGTTCAGCCATGGCAGCTCCGTAAACGCTCAGTGCCGGCCCAAAAGATGGCCCGGCCTGAGGCCGGAGCAATTTTCTCCAGCAACTTTGCTGTCCGTTAGATCTAGTTTTAGTGCTCTGAATTCGGTAACTGATCTTCAGATGCTGAGGTGTCGTAGGGAATCAGTATGACTCCTGACGACCTGCCACCCGGTGGACGTTGCAATCGTGTGCGGCAGGCCGCTACCGCCGGCCGCCGCCTGGTGACCGGACGTCGCCGCTGCCCGCCCTGGCTGCGACCCTGCTTCTCCAGCACTGCAGCGGCGTCCGACAGGCACACCTCGCCGAGACCGTTCGCCGACGTACCGGGTCCGCCCTGTCTGCCGCTCATCGGCTCCCTCTGGCTGTATAAGACAGGTAAGCGACTGCGGCCTTGTCTGCCGCTGTTCGGCTCCCTGTGGCTCTGTAAGACAGGTGAGCGGCCGTTGCCCTCTCTACCACTGGTCGGCTCCCTGCTGTAAAAGACAGGCGAGCGGTTGTTGCTCTCTCTACCGCTGGTCGATTCCCTGCGGCCGTATAAGACGGGTAGGCGACCGTGGTCCTGTCTGCCGCTGGTCGGCTTCCTATGGCTCTATGAGACAAGCGAGTTGCCGTGAACCTGCCTGCCGCTGATCGGCTCTCTCTAGCTGTATAAGGCAGGTGAGCGGCCGTTGCCCTCTCTACCACTGGTCGGCTCCCTGCTGTATAAGGCAGGTGAGCGGCCGTTGCCCTCTCTACCACTGGTCGGCTCCCTGCTGTAAAAGACAGGCGAGCGGTTGTTGCTCTCTCTACCGCTGGTCGGCTCCCTGCTAAAAAAGACAGGTGAGTGGGAGTCTAAGACTCCGATGTACCGGATCAGGAGCAGTGGGCTTTAGCGCGTAACATCAAAACTGGATGATCATCGTTATCTTGTGGACTGGGGAATGTTTGCTTCTTGGGAATCCGTGTGGCGTTTTTGCAACTTTCCATATATGCAGGCTAGTTTCGGCACACAAAAAAGTTTTTTTCTGTGTCACTGCCATTATGAACGCAGAGGGTGATTCTCCGGGTGCTGACCGGGTACACTCGACAGGAAGGACACGTCTCGCTTGCTTCATTTCGCTTAGATCATGTTTACCGCAAAAGACATCTTTGTACTCGATGTTCCTGCACCTGCTAGATGGAACGTGCCGAGAGAGATTACGACTGACAGTGGTCCCCTCGAAACAGCTTTGTTCCGCGGACGGCGGGCGCAGATTGGCCTTCTCTTGTTGCTTAGTTCTGACACGGCCTCCCAAATCTGACTGAACTTGGTGCGGTTTCGCGCGACACGTTACCTCCAGTGCCGGGGCTCGCACGTACCGCCTGTTTTGTCCGTCCCTGAGCTCGTTCGGCTCGGCGGCGGGCCACTCCAGCTCCCCTTGCGGCTGTGCACAGCGCAGTGACCGCAGCCGGCGCGCCGACAGGCCGGTACGACCTGAGACGGTACCACGAGGTGCTGTGCAGCATGTACCGCCAGTACGGACCGGTCGTGCGGGAGAGGTTCGGACTCAGCACCGTCCTGCACGTCTTCGACCCGGACCTTGCCAAGTACGCTTCTCGGGCCCTCGTCTGCGCTGCGATTCACGAGCCACGCACTGAGCGTCTGCGCAAAGAAACGATGACGATATTGGTGTCTAACAATGCGTGTGTAGTGATTTATCTTGGAAACTATGCGATAAGTTTATGTAAGACATATATATCGACAAAGCTAGTCATCATGCAGCGTAACTTTGGGGCAAATATTGTCTGTCAGATAATACTGCCAAGGGCTTCCCAGTCGGAGAAACTTTGGTCGGAGGAAGCCTCTTAGTATATCGACAGAATCCGAAGCTATGGCTCTTAGTTGCTGTGTCTTACTTTCCGCTGCCCCCCTCACCACCAACTAAATGATATGCTTTGTTGACACTACGTCAGGCAGGTGCATCAGAAGGAGGGCAAGTATCCGATCGTACCCCCGCTGCAGGACACTTTGCGAGTCTACAGAGAGACCAATAACTTGAGCCTGGGATTGGGCAATACGTGAGTAATCGGATTCTCGCTTACCGGGGCACGATATCCGTCCTTCCAAACACCATCTTGGGTGTTACAAAGTAAGATGGTGCGGTTTCTGGCAGTGCACTACTGTTGCATTCGTTGCAGTTACACGAATGGCATGGCCGGATCATTGCAGGCTTACACTTTATCGGAAATCTTGACATAAGTTTTCGCCAGATTTTACAATCAGCCAGTTTTTTGTCATCAGTCAAGTCGCGATACATTACATTAGACATTTCAAATGTCCTACATGTTATATTACACTATATATCTATGAGCATGCATGTCCGATAGTCCATATACGACACACGTCGGTGAAGAGACCCTCTCAAATTTTGCCATCCTTGGTTTTTTCTTCCCGGTCTGCGCGCAGCTACACCGCTCATTACCACCATTTCTTGTGATACCCTCGGCCACCGGCCGCCACACTCCATCGTCGAGACGGCGGCGATCATCGGCAGCGCGCGCCGCGGCTGCCGTGACCGGGCAGGCCGCTCTGACCGGTGGCCGTCGGCCGCGGCAGGAACGGGGAGACATGGTACCGGCTACGCAGCGCCGTCCAGCAGCTGCTGATGCGGCCCGCCGAGGTGAGCGGCTACCTGCCGCTGGCCGACTGCGTCTCGCGCGACTTCGCCAGAAGGATCGACCGGGACCGCGACGATGACGGCCGGGTGCCCCGAGTCAACGAGCTCGTCGCTAAGTGGGCCCTCGAATGTGAGTGACTTGAGGACGACGCGGTGTTGGGGTTAGCGCGATTGCCTCCTGGACCAAAGTGGGCTGACCAGTGTGTGTATCCTGGAGACATTGGGCTTTTAAGGAGACACGATCGCCTCTTGGGTGGAAGAAAGCACTCGGACGTAAATGGCCCGGGGACGGCGCGGCATTGAGGTTGGCGCGTTCGTCTGCTGGGTCAAAATGGGGTTCCAAGTGTGACTGGCTTTGGGACAGCGCGATGTCTGAACTGGCGCAGTCTGCTCTTGGATGGAAGTAGGTCTTCGGGTGTGAACGGCATGGGAATGGCGCGTTGCTACGGTTGGCTTGATTGTCTTTTGGGCGAACGGGGCCCGGCTCGGGTCCGGCCGATGGCGACACTGCATTCACCACGACCACCAGCGTGGCCTGTTGGGACGCCGAATGATCCTGGCTCTCCAGATCACCGACAGACGTTAATGAACGACGTCGAGTGGCAGGCATGGAGTTAGGCGAGAGCCGGTTTGTGGTGCCCCGCAGATAAGACATTCTTCCGCATCCTTCTGAAGTTTGGGATTCTTTGTCAGTTCAGTCCGTTGTCGTCATTAGACAAGCGCATTAATTAGCAACGTCGTGTTCATTTGGGCTAAGAGGACCTAACCTTGCCCCACCAATGGTCACCCATTACTCCGTGGATTTTGCCCATGGATTCCGAAACATTTTCACGATTTTCCAGAACTGATGGTGTCGTCCCAGTTTCCGAGTCAGACCTGGACTTTCTCCACCAGACAGCCCTCCTACCAGTCTCTGAGATTGTTCATGTTTGATTTGGTCTTCCTCCACTGCGCAACCACTCGCCCAATCGAGGGCTCTGTTTCGGGTTGCCCAGCGGCTTCTGAATGGCTTGACCTCGCCTCGACAGCGGCGGCTCACATCTGCGCGGAACGGAGGTTCGGGGCCCTCTCCGGCGGCGAGTCGGAGCGACAAGCCGAGCGGCTGATCGCCGCCAACCGGCAGGTGGCGTACTACGGTGCCCGGCTCAAGTTCTCACTGGCGCTCTACAAGTACGTCAGCACGCCGGGCTGGCGCCGCCTGGCCACCGCCGAGGACTACTTCTGCAGGTCCGAGCCGAGGCCGGCGCCGCGTGGTCTCCGGTCAGCGCCGCGTCAACACGGGCCCCGGTCGGTCCAGCCGCCGAGGTGCCGGAAAGGCTTGCGAGTGTGGCTGGATGTAGGCGTTGAGGTAACTGGCTCTGGTCACGTTTTTCTTTGAAACCACGATTACCGCATTCTCTTTTGTAGGAGGCATTAAAAGGCGTTTGTCTTTTTCTGTTGACTTTCACTTAAGTATTGTTCTGTTACATCAGTGCTCTGCTAATATTATCAGCGAAGAGGTAGCAGCGTTCAGTCTCTTCGTTATCCTCAGCATTGACCTGTTGCGTCTTTTCAGCGTTACTTTTGGGCTGTTTGACAACGCCCTGAAAGAAATTGAGAACCTGGTGGCCCAAGGCCGACTCGAAGATGGCCGATTCAAATTCCTATGTTTCCTGATGTCCAAACCAAACGTCTCACGAGAAGATGTACTCGGGATATCCTTCTCAATGTTCACCGACGGGCTCTCCACGGTAGGTTTAGCTGGCATGTTTCTTTGGCGTCTACAAATGCTTTCATACACTTCCTAGATATTTCATAATTTGACAACTTTTCGTAGCTATGGTAGACATCAATGCTGACTTATTTTATGGAACGTTCAATATGCTGTTAATTGGAAAACGCTTAAAAATTACAACTGACATAGGAAGTGAATGAACGCATCCGTTAGCTAGCTGGCTGGGCTTTAGCCAAGGTCAAAGCTAATGGATACCCAGACACCGTTTTCTGCTTTCGTTACAGATGAGGCCGAGACTAGAGTTGTAAAATGGTGTTAAATAATTTTGATGATACTTTCCGCGGAACTGCGAAAAAGAGATCAAGTGAACTTGACAAGTTGTTATTATAGGAACTGGAAATTTTGGATCGCTACTCATTAATTGTGGATGCTTCGCAACTTTCAGCATCAGGATATTGGTACTGCTTTTTGTGGTTAGAAAACATCCATTGCATACGTGCCCAGACATTCGTTAGAATTAGCAATGACGTTGGCTTCATCGTTCTGTTCATCAAGACTGTGCCAGCCATGCTAGCTGCCCTCTGGTGTTTGGCCAAGGCGCCAGAAGTTCAGCAGAAAATTTATCAAGAAATTTGCGACGTTATGCCCTCTGGAGAGGACGAAGACATCACCGATGACGTCACCAAACGAATGCCCATTCTGAAGACCGTGCTAAAGGAGACATTAAGGTACGTGTGCTTACCCGCTCCCGGTTGGCTGTCGGCGCAATGCGCTATGCACACCCGGCTGGGGGGGGGGGGGCGGGCTGTTGACAGCCTCCCTCTAAGTCTAGAACGGTGGGTAGTACGACGCAAACAATCGCGCTGAGTGAAAGCCCGTGATAAAGGGAACCACGAAACACGTTTGATTGGTCGATTTTGATGAATGTCTATTTTATGCCTTATATCTTCATTTTGGGAGGCTTTTCCATGCAGAGAAATGCTTTGTTTCTGAAGAATAATCGGTTAACGGAGAAAAATAAAAGCATCATTCGAAAAAATAATCCACGCATACACATCAGTGTGTTATTATTACGAACTCTGCAATATCTGTGCGTTACTGGCAAGTTAAGCATGCGTCAGTTCCGAACTGTTCAGCGCAGGCGCCAACGACAGCCAAGCTCAAAAGGCGGGAATTAATTTTGGTGTTCTCGCGTCATCAAAGCCATCAGAGCCAATATGCATATGCTGATGGCAAATGTAGTCGTGCCTTCGGCTTTGAATCCTTTTACCTATTCGGATAAAGCCCACTGACCAATGTTAGCTCCATGCCACTCTAATTCGCCATTCAGTTCACTTCGCATCTTTGTGTACTAATTTTTATTAAGGAAACTGTTTTGTCTACGGGGAACATCCCCTCATTGACTAAACACACCACATGACTGATTTCCCTGCGCATGTGTACCGAACAGACTTGTGCTTGATTTCCGTGGAATCAGAATCAATTCCGAAATCGATTTCGCTTCAGCTAGAGTCGGAATCGGAATCCATTCGACGGATGAGTGCCGGAATCAGAGTGTAGTCACACCGTTACCCACGGAATCAGAATTGGAATCGATGTTACATTGACATAGACTGACTAAAGTTGAAACTTATTGAGCATGAAAATGGTATAGGAGTTTTTACTTCCACCAAAATGGTATGAAGGTCTCTTCACAACTCAAATGCCAGACAATTAGGTAGACCAAATTTCTTTGGAAATGGAAAAGATTTTAGTAAAATTCAAAGTTTTAGTGAATGTCAAAGCAATACAATGCCGCAGTACACATGTAGTGTGCTGTTGCAGTGTATTCACACATGTCTGCTTTCTACTTATTACTGATTGTCTGAAAGCAAAATACAGTCAAATACTTTCTGAACGTGAAACATTCTGGAAATTTTCGACGTTTTGCATTTTTGCAGGAATATCGCAACATGTACATTGCAATTATCCCGGCCATTACCTGTAGGGGGGAACGTTTTACGCCCCCACCCTTGATGCATTTCGCAACGTTTTCGTGAATTAATCGTGTATATGCCGAGAAATATTGAAGTGAGGTCATCTTACATCACGTCCTAATAACATCATAAATACTATGTTTTCCGATTCCGCGTCCAGTTTTCCCTTACCGCTGTATTGCCGGTGCTCTTACGATGTATGGCCACTGCGGCTTATATTCCATATCAGCATGACCTGATAGCTCAATATGGAGCATCCCTGACCTCGTGCCTAGGTCATCCTAGGTCATCTTAGGTCAAATATGTATTTTGCACTTTCTGGGTCCATTGAGAATACATTTTAGGAACGAAATGAAATTATTTTTCGATTCGACCAGAAAGATTACGGAATTTTCTTGCAACATGCGGCATGTGCAACTTACACAAGTTGCTTGCAACAGTACATCTTTTTGTAGTTTGACATTTGGTGATTTATGCAGATTTCAGCTTAGCGAGGACACTGGTGGCCTCCGTTTGACGTTCCAGGTGACCGATGTGGAGATATCGATCTTTGCAACGTTGTGGAACATTCTGCAAAAATGCGCAGTATGAGACAAATTGAGATGTAGGATTATCCAGTGCTGCCAGATGGAAGTCATGGGCGTGGTCGTGCTACTCCATACTTGAGATTTCCGAATGTTTCAATATTGCATGTGCATGGTGTCGAGTTCCTTGCACACGTCGCCAGGCTCGAGGGGGAGGGGAAGAGCGTAATTCTTCCGGCCATCTTCTTCACTGTATTCGTGTAACGAGAACGGGTGGCGCCTCACACTGCTCTGTTCACACCCAACCCTCAAGCCACACAAAGTCACATTGCCAGCACCACCCCACACTACCCCGTAACACATTCACGGCACAGAGGCGCCATCTCTGCGTATATAATTTACGCTCTGAAGCGAGGCCGCCGGGTGTTACAACGTATCGCACGGAAATTCGGGCCATTTCAAGGCGTTTATTACCCTCAAAGCTCTTTCTAAGCATTCTTTTTAGAATCTCCGTGTGAAAAGGGGCAGAAAACATGATTGCATGGCCCGTTATCAGAGACGTCAAATTTGACCAAGCCTTTGACCTTAAACTTTGATAACCTTGGGTCAGGTGTCATTCATGATATGAGATCAGACTGCAAGAGACATATCCCCGTCTGCTTTTCATTGTGGTCAGGCAACCGGGCAAGGCGTGCGAGAACGTCGACCACGATACTGCTGAACAATCTCGAGTTGCACGGCATGTCGTCCGGCTGGTTCAGCAGCTACCTAGCTATGGCCGGTCCCAGTTTGTCCATGGCGGCACCTCCAGACTTCCACTTTCCCACGGACGTCCTTAGGGATCCATCGTCGGCCCAATCCTCTTCGTCATCTTTGTGAACGACGTACCCTGTTTCCTACCCGATGGTCGGCTCCTATCGTACGGCGACACCCAAATCCTGGACTCATCACCCTCAGACCCTCATGAACCCCAAGTACTGTAGTCTCGAGCCGAGGAGAACATCCAGTGCTTACGACAATGCTTCAGTATAAATAGCCTGAAAGAGAACGTAGGGAAAGTTTGTTTCACTCTTCTCGAATTTCAAAATGCTCCTGCTAAATCTCCACAATTCAGAGTCCATGTTAATGATGTTGATGTTTTACCCCCAAAATACATAAAAGTACTAGGTATTTTCCTCGACCAGACCCTGTGCTGGGAACAACACATGTCTTCTGTTGTTCAGCGATACAGTGCAATCCTCATGTCCTTTTTCAAAATTCATCGTCACCTGACCCCAGATTTCCTGAAAATCCTTGTCCAGATTCCTGTATTCCCCCATCTCCAGTGCTGCTCGCCATTCTGGAGTGGAACTACCGCTTGCCGCCTTAATCGCCTGCAACAGACTATCCACGTTGCAGTCAGAACCGTGGCGGCGTAGACCGGCACGGTCTACGCCGCCACGAACACGTCACTTCCGCCGTGGATGCTCTTGGCTGGCCTAGCTGAAGGCAGGTGATAAGGCTCCGCGATGCAGTGAGTGTGTGTATGCCGTGTACTGTATGCCTCCGCCGCAACAGCCTCACTGCGGTGCACGCTTCGTCCGCGTAAGGCTGTGTCTGATCGCCAAACTCGCGCTGCCGCTGATGCCGCCGTCCTTCACTTACAGCGGCTCTCCTGATACAAAGCCTCTGCCGCATGGGACAGGCCGCCGCGGCAAGTGACAGGGGCTGCCTCGCGGCATCAGCTATTAGAGCGTCTCAGAGCTGTGCCCACCTAAGTCGATGGCGTTCACTGTGTGGTCGGGGACAGGGGCACGGCGAGGGTGCAAGGGCGGGCGAGAGGGGGGTGTTTTCTAATGCCAGGGTGCTAGAGTGGGGCAGGAGGAAATCTTTTATAATGAGGAATGTGTTTTACATGCTTACATTGTACTGGCTGTGCCCGAAGAGCCACTGCATGGAGGAGCCCTTACGAAATAATGGAAATCTGGATAAAAGGGTCAGTTTTGGGCTCTGATGACCTTTCACGTCATCACCGGCCCAAAATAAAATACAAAATGCGTATGTCACAGGACCGCGCAGTTTGGCATAGTGACTGGACTGCTGCTTGTATCAGCCTAATCGGCATTATTTGTCGGAAGGGCCATTAAATGCTCTTCCCCGCAATTAATGCAACGTGGCAAAATAGCCCAGCCGACGCCTGGTTAATCTTGACAGTTTTGCCACATTTTATGGTTTAGTTTAGTGTTTTGTATGTATTTATTTCTGTTCTTTATGTTATATACCTTCTTTTATATCTTGCGTATTTTGTGTATTTAGCAACCATTTTTATTCCGTTTAACGTGGTTGGGAGGGGCCTTAATGGGATCGATTCCGACATCCACTCATTTCATTCTGTGTCGGGATCTTAACCAATTACGTTCGGGGAAACCGCATTCAATCAGAATCTGAATCGATTCAGGAAGTCGTAAGGCGGATTCGGAATTAGTGCCGAAGTATAAACGTAATCCGTAATCTTACCTGAAGTCATTGATCTGAGCCCGACGATGCATTTCCATGTATTTCGTATCTTTTGTATATCGCCCATATATTTCGTAGTTGCAGCGTCCATGGGGTAGCCACGTCCCAGAAACTGGAAAGGGGATAACCGGAATGTGGAGGGGCTATTTGACCCGAAATCGTATTTTTAGGTAGGAAATTCCAAAAGCGTTCAGTTACCCATCAAACGTCGCGGTAGAAAGACCCATTTTGACAAAATTTGACCGTTCGGCACCGTTTGACCTCCAGAGATTAACTGATGTTAATTCAAGGTCAACAATGAAGACAAGTATAGTCGCCGACCTCTCCCACCAAACTGTACAAATGAGGCTGACACCAGAATGGAGCTGTCCGCAACTTTGACGGCCCAAATGATCATGGTCAACGCCCATCGTCAAGACCCTAATCACGGTCAAAGGATGGGGCTATGGTGATGATGCCGATGATGCTGATGTGGACCTATAACACCAAACTGTACAAATGAAGTATCACACCAAGGACAAACCGTCCGCAACTAAAGCGGCCCAAACAGTCAAGGTGAAGGTCCGTCGTCATGGTCCTAATCAAGGTCAAAGGATAGGGGTAAGCACATTCGGCGACCTATGGCAGCAAACTGTACAAATGAGGTATCAGACCAAAAGGTCTCCATCCACTGACCTTGTTCTGGACTTTGACGACGGACCTTTACCTTAATCATTTGGACATCAGAGCTGCGGACGGTTCCATTCTTTGATGTCATACCGCAGTTCTACAGTTTGTTGGCGGCTACGCTTCCACCTATCCCTTGACCTTGATTAGGACCTTGACGATGGACCTAAACTTTGACAGTTCCGGGCCGACGAAGTTATGGAAAGTTCCACTCTGGTTTGATATCCCACTTGTACAGTTTGATGCCACAAGTCGGCGGCTATGACTGTTTCCACCTTTTGATCCTGATTAGGACCTTGATGACCTATCTTGACCTTGACGTTTTGGGTCGCCAGAGTTGTGGACGGTTCTCCTCTTAGGTGTGATACCTCATTCGTATAGTTTGGTGCCATAGGTCGGCGGCTTTGTTTGTCCCCGTCGTTGGCCTTCAGTTAACACTGTTGGGCCTCCAGAGGGCAAACGGCCATATTTCGGGCAAAAAGAATTTTAGATTTAGATGTATGACTTTTAGATTTATGATTTAGACATGATGTATCTCTCAGAAATGTTACAGAAACGGTTCCGCTTAAAGCCGACCCAAACAAACCTGTTTATTTTGTCAGCCAACGTTCGTTTGTTTCACATACCGCATCCTTCCATTGTCATACACCTGCCCCACCTAGAGTTTTGTTGGGGTCGGAAGCACGAGAATTTTGCCGCTTTGCCGATTCTTGCAAATACTCTTAAGTCATGAGTATCAGGGAAAGCCTGTTGATCTAAATAGTTGGACTGTCCTAAAAGGGTTGCTTTAAATATTACTTATGAGTTATTTGTCTGCAGGTTATTCGGTACGTCTTTTTTATGCGTATTTCAATTACGCTGGCAGTATCGTATCGCCTGTTAGAGCTACTCAAGAGAACTGTCAGTAACTGCAATAATCTGCGCTATTTATGTCTGCAAGTGAGTTATCAAAGATGACAAGCAGTCATATACAAAAATGCCTACTTGTTTATGGTCTGTATAGGGCAGGTCGCGAGTCTCTTTCACGCCTCACCTCAAATGAATCCTTGTATAATGAATGTCGGATAATGTTGAATCACGCAGATAACCTCTCGATAAAAATGGGGCTTCGCCACAAAGTTCCTTTTGCTTGGTGCCGTCCCCATGCCCCATTTAGAGCGCTGGATTGGAGTTCGGAGCGTTTCTGCGGCGGCAGACGTTCTGAATGCCCTGTTTGTCTATTCTGCGCAGTACTCCGTTATGATGAAGCGGCAGACGTTCTGAATGCCCTGTTTATCTATTCTGCGCAGTACTCCGTTATGATGCAGCGGCAGACGTTCTGAATGCCCTGTTTATCTATTCTCCGCAGTACTGCGTTATGATGAAGCGGCAGACGTCCTGAATGCCCTGTTTGTCTATTCTGCGCAGTACTGCGTTATGATGAAGCGGCAGACGTCCTGAATGCCTTGTTTATCTATTCTGCGCAGTACTGCGTTATGATGAAGCGGCAGACGTCCTGAATGCCCTGCTTCTCTATTCTCCGCAGTACTGCGTTATGGTGAAGCGGCAGACGTTCTGAATGCCCTGTTTATCTATTCTGCGCAGTACTCCGTTATGATGAAGCGGCAGACGTGAACCGTTTACGTTACGCCGGCTCGGACCGGTCCACTCCGGGACGACGGGTGGAGACGGCAGCGTTGACGAGGTCGACACATGGTGCTGACTGGTGGCCGCGCGACGGCAGTGAAGACCATGCGAGGCAGGCTGTTGATTTATCCAACGTAGCAGATTACGCTGACACCCGGTTATATGGTGACGATCGACGTTGTTTCAGACTTTATCCTATTGGTACTGAGGTGTCACGTATTACGGAGCAAGACACGGAGCTGGGAGGATACTTCGTACCGGCAGGGGTATGTGTACAGTTTGCTGTACCTATCTGAGGTGCGTCATACACACATTCACTCCCATTTTTTTATACAACGCCTGACAATCGAGCCTGTTTTACGACAACAAAAGCACTGTAATACGCCAATGCTCTTGTGGTCTCTCAGCTCGGCATCAAAATCTATGGTTTTCCACATTGCCGATGTGGAGCCAAGATCATGTGTACGTGACCACGTCGTCCCGCAGACCTGCCAGGTGACTGTGTCCGTCCCGCAGACTTGCCACATGACTGCATCCGCTCTGTAGACGTGCCAGGGACAGTGACCGCCCCACTGTTGTTGCCGCGTGATTATGCCCGCTCTTCAGACGTGCCATGTGACTGTATTCGCCCTGTAGACATGCCAGGTGACTGTGTCCACTCTGTAGACATGCCTCGTGATGCCTTCCACCCCCAGACTTGGCACGTGACTGTGTTGGCCCTGCAGACGCACGTGGACCTAAACCAGTGGGTGCAGCTGCGCTCTGAGCGTTGGTTCTCCGATCCGGACGAGTTCCGTCCGGAGCGCTGGCTGGGCGAACAGAGGAAGGCCGTCCACCCGTACCTGCACCTGCCCTTCGGACACGGCACGCGCATGTGCGCAGGTGAGGTGGAGCTGTCGAGAAGGACGTGTATGACAAACAAGGGGACGGCTGCATGGTGCCGGTGCCTGATGAAGGCTGCTGGTGCGCCGCGTATTCTGTCAGCGTGGCCTCTGACCCATTATGCTGGCGTTGTGGCTGCCTGTGGTCCCGCTGTGTCGACTCTGTCCCATCTCTGACCCGTTCTGTTGGCGCTGTGGCCGTCTTTCACCTCACCGTGTTTACCTCACTGTTTCCATCTCTGACCCGTTGTGTTGACGTTGTGGTCGTCTTTGACCCGGCCTTGTTGACGCTGCTTTCATCTCTGACCCGTTGCGTTGGCGCTGAGGCCGTCTTCGACCCTGCTGTGTTAATATTATTCCCCCCTCTGACCCTCTGTTGACGCCATGTCTCTCTTGGACCGTGCTGTGTTGATACTGGTTTCCCTCTTTGATTCGTAATGTTACCGCTGTGGTCGTCTTCAACCCTGCTATGTTGACGCTGTATCTTTCTCGGCCGGTCGCAGGCCGCCGGTTTGCCGAGCAAGGTTTCCACGTGACGCTGGCCAGACTGCTGCAGAAGTTTGAGCTGCGGCCGGCGCCCGGGGCCGGCAACACCCTGCGCCAAGTGTACGACATCCTGCTCATGCCGGACGGACCGATCCCGGTCCGCTTCTTCCGCCGCTAGCACGCCGCCTAGACGGCCGCTGTCGATTGGTGATAAGTGATGGCGTGCACGGACATGCGAATACGATGCAGATTTCATACTGACTGGTCGTCAGCGTTCGACACGTGGATCGAGTTACGCTTCAGGTCGAACTGGCGCAAGGCGCGCGTGTCTTCAATGAGATGTAATTTTGACCGAGGCGCCTGTCTGGCTGCACTGTAACAGGTGTTTCGCTACGATCGGGGCACCCGGCTGATGCCTTACTGCCTGATCTCCTCTGATTCCCGTAACAGTGTTGACAACGCGTAGGAATGTGCGCAATAGGGTGTCCCTGTAATCACAGATCCCGGCGAGCATATGATGTGTTCATTTGGGTGCACTAGAAACTAACATATTTGAAAGAATTTTTTAAGTAGAAGAAACTTGGAACAAGCGACGAGCGATTGAAGTTTGGTTCATCGGTGGGTGACGCGCACTTGGCGGACATTTTAGGAACCACTGACGTGTAGTACGTTGTTGGCTTGTACAACGATTTTATTTGAGCGCGATCATAAACAAACGATATTTTCTGAACCAGATTGAGCAGACGATCCCAATGGTTGCATTTTCGAGGCAATATGACGTCAAACGAACCGCAGACCTGCATTTTTGGTAATGTGCAATCGTTACGAAACTAGGTCAGCCGTTCGCGTCCCAATAAAACAGTCATCCGGCAATCACCAGCATCCGGCATCCAATCGTCCCGGTGTATTTTATTTATGTCACAAGCAGCCCACTCAACACTCAGCTACAAAGTCTCGCTTTGAAGTTAGCTTCTCGGTCATAATTTGAAGTCAGCTGAGGCATCAGGTGACGATGCTTAAACCTGGCACACATGAAGCCATGTGCGGCACTATCTCCAACAACAGCGTTGGCTGTCTCTGTGACGTTCTGAGGGCCACTGGCGATGTAGCAGTGTTGTCTAATGGTGTACCGTTTTGGCATGTAGTGACGAAGGATGTACAGCACCAGGTACTAAAGGTGGCCACTGGGTAAAGCCGTAAATATGTAAATCCACAGTAGCCGAGCAGCCAGAGTCAGTCACGTCGGGAAACATGACACGAAAAGGTGTCGTCATTTTCTGACCGCAGCTCAGCTTTTGTTTAGTTAGGTACGTGTTTGATTGCGAGCGCGTATCACTGCACGGCAGCAACGTGACTGTGTGACAAACAAGGGATACTACTAACCTGATAACATTTTCTTACATAATCAGTCCTTCTACTGAAAAACGGTACACGATTATGTTGGTTCGCAGCTTTTCTTATCTAATCAAATAAGTACGTTCTCTTTTGAGCCGTTCTAACCAATATTTAAATATTTACCTAGATTGAAAGGGCAGCAAAATTATACAGACATTTTTAAGATGCTACTAGTATCGCGCACAGCCTGCGTCTTTGTCAGAAAAAAGAAATAGGCAAGGTAAAGACCAAAAATAATGGGAGTTTCAGAATGTAGCTGGGATAAATTTGTTCTCACCTGGCGTTATTTAGTGAACCGGTCTTTCGCCCCGCGACCTGCTCCATGATGGCTACTCTTTGAACAGCAAAGACCAGCTAGCATAATGCTCTCTGGTCGTTACTCAGTGCATTCGAAACCGCCTCATCCATATTCTGTACTTTCCTTTCTACCGCTCCAAAGACAGGTATTGGCAGGTCTTCGACGGATCCTGCGGCGGCCTTTCTCAGCGGGCCGGTGAAGGAGTGCAGGCCGCTTGTTGCCCCCGTCACAGCTCTTGAAAACCTCACGGAGGTTAGGCTCGTTGGCATAAAGCCGGCAGTGTGGAACCAGTGCACTGACTGCAGGTGCTTCACTTAGAGAAAACCCCCCACTCAATCCAGTATTCACCAATGCATCGCCGCATGCAGACAATGGCGAGCAGCTCGTTACTGATCTCTGGCCTTCGCTGACTGCGGCGTCCAGTGAGCTACGTACTCCCCTACGGCCTCCTATAGCACCACACAGAGTAGCACACCAATGTGTTCCTCCTGCGTAGATGACGAAGATCTGTTGGCAGATGTAACGTCTTTTCTCTCATCAAAACAGAGCGCCACCAGTCCTGTGTCGTGCAGCTATCAGCGCTTGTCCTCTATCTTTATGAACTCTTTATCACGAACACGGTCTTTAGCCCGCCAAACTTTCTTTATATTCAGCACAAAACGCTTATCCTGTAACACGGCCTATGTCTACCTGAAACCCATTGCATGTGGCGGCAACCGTCCGATTTAAGACTCCAAACTGGTCCGAGGCCAGAGCAGTATTCTCATCAGTATAACTCATCCGTGTTCAAATTTGGTGGCAAGACTATTTGTCATATTTGTCAGAGCTGGGGCAAGTTCGGGCGAGTGGCCAACAGCGGGAAAGACAGTAGCGTCGCGACTAGTTCGGAAGTATGATTGTTTTCGAATTGGAAGCTTGCGGGATCTCTCGAATGTAGTATGGCAGCATTCATATCAAACTTTGATGTGGAATTAACCCATTTTTGCTCGCCGACCTTAACCCTATTCCCGGCAGGGGGGCTGAATCCGCCCCCGTCAGGTTTTTTACTTCCCAATTACCGGCTTTTTAACGCAGCTCCACGAAACTTGGTGACTTTTCCGAGCTATTCTTTCTACGCGCCGTGACAAAATTTCAAAATTTTGTTTTTCTCAGGGGCTGAGCCAGGCAACGGTTTTGGGAGGCACCTCAGGTCATTTTTGGCCATGTTGAGGGTAAAAGGAAAATGTCCGCCAAAAACATAGTTTTTAAGATAGAACTTAAAACTTTATATGGATGTATAGCTAAATAGTTGGGCAATGTGCAGATGTAATTTTTACATCTGAAATCACTTTACAAGGTCAGGTTCAAATTCAAAATTTGTTTTTTTGCAATAATTTCGGCGCCGTATTTTCAAATGCTAAACCCGGAATATATATGACATAGAAGGGTGCCCTCTACTTGTGTACCAAGTTTCAGCTTGATATCAGGTCGGGTCACGGAACTATGACCTAAAATGTTAGTGCGCGTACACTATATCGCAATAGCCAGAAAATGAAATTTTTGAAATAGAGTTAATTAAGATGATTGAAAACGTTTATAGATAATATTAAATGCACGCGAGATCATTGCAAGTGACCCCAAGATCATTGGAGGTTATTTCAGGTCGAAGGTCACAAGTTGATCTGAAGAATATGAAGAATAAGAATATGAAGAAGAATATGAAGATCATGACAGTTTCCCCTTTTTCATGTCCCTGGCACCGCTTATGCTAACAATTTACAAACATTGTAATGCGATTTGTACTTCTTTAGCATAAAATGACTAGCAGAAGCCATAAAAATGTTTTTGCCTCTTTTGTTCATTCATTTGTTAGAAAACTAATCCTCCTATTTTTCAAACCCTGTGAACGCCCATGAGTTTTCTCAAAATTTCAGATTTCTGTACCCATGGTAAAGCCCTATCCATAATCTCTCGATTCCTGCCAGTTTCATTGAAATTGGTCGATAAACAACGGAGTTATAAAAAGTCCAAAAGTACCCCCCATTTTGACATTTTTACCCCCTGTATCCACACATTTCAAAATTTTGAAAATTTCTTTTTATTAAAATATAGTTCACGTCACGGCAAATCGATTGCCGTTTGTTGTGATGAAATCGGACGCGTAGTTCTCGAGATCTCAGGGGGGGCCGAATCGGCCCCCTGCTGGGAATCGACCATACCGTCTAGCCCTCCGGGAATAGGGTTAAAAGACATTTCTGATCTTCATATGGCAAAAATAAGACGAAAAACAACCAAACTTTTATTTCAAAACGAGGACTATGCCACATCAGCAATGCTCATGCACTGCAGTGAGACAAACGTGTTCTGTGAAAAACACGCTTGACTACTTGATATTCTGTGATATGTATATGAAACTGGCATGTTTGGACTCCGATGTGCATTCTGACCACACGTCAGCCCTTGGTTTGCGAGGTAATGCCAGAACTTAACATCCACATCCGATTTTCCGAAGGTCATCACGTAGTTCACCAATTAGCCGCTTTGGCGTAACTAGAAGAAAGCCCCTAGAACTTTTGCAATCCGGTGAATCTTGATGTCACTACAAATCGTGGGTCGAACACACTTTTGGCGGAAAATAATAATCATGCCTTGGATGTGGCTTCAAAAAGGCCTAAAAGTAAAAACAAGATCAGATTTAGCTATGTAGTGCTACGGAATGGCTTTGAGGAAATCGTCATGGCGTTCGCCATCACGGTGCACGCGCAGATTAGACGTAGGGCGTTCGAGCACTTCAACTGACTTGCCCAAGAGCATCAACTTCCAGGTAATGCAGAATCACGTTCTGGTCCGGCCGGAAGGTCGGTCGTCCGGTCCAGCACCTGATCCCGGTTCACCGGCGACACTTGCACGTGCTGGCAGCGCGCAGTCGACGGAAAAAAGGCCGAGAAGATGGCGGCCAAGCGTCAACGTAGGGTCGCACTGTAATAATCACGCCCGTGACCTGCATGACCTGTACATCACGGGCCAGGTGGCCATCCAAGATCCGGCCACTAAGCACCGTAACCGTTACGATGTCGTCTCCGACGTGGGACCGCATCCCCGCGACTGCACCCGCCTCCCGAGCAGGCGCACGCTCACCCGAAACAGTTGGCACCCGCGACAGAAAGCTGCCCACGAGGCAACGCGCGTCCACGCTTCGTCCACGGTCGCGTCCTTGCCTACACTATCAAAGAATACTGACGACCCCCTGGTTAATACGGAAGACAGGCACTTGTTCTTGAACACCAGTGGGCTCAGTTCAAAAAGGAGACCCTAGTTCCATTTAAGAATGCCATGCCCAGTCTGCCCCGTGTTTAATGCGGTCATATGTTAAAGAATAGGGAGAAACTAGCTACACTTAAGAGACTCTAGCTCCTAATTGGTACAAGCTCTTGCCTAGAAAGTTGAACAGCAGATAGCCAATATCCAGGGCCACAACTCATCTGCCATACATTTTCTCCTAACTCTTAAAGGTACGGAGTTACAGGGGTTTGAAAAAGACAGATTTGGCAAAATTTTTAGCATTGACTTATGTTAAAGCAAGGGAAAAAAGGGACCCAGAGCAACTTTTTCTCCTTAACTGTGACAGTTATCAAAAGGCTGCAAAAAACAATCGATAGCCGATAAAATGAGCTTTATATGGTAGATCACACAACTTAACTCGCGGAGTGAGGAGAATTTGTTCAGACATCAAGTAAGTACGGTCCCTTTTGACACCTTAAGAAAGAGTTTGACACAGATGTTTTTTTATGACAAAATTGTAGCGAATGAGTGTAGCAACATGACTAATAAAGAAAAATCGCCCATTGTAGAAAGAATTCCAAAATTTTGAGTCATGTTTTCAAGGAAAATTTCACCCAAATTTGTTGACGTGCGCCGAATTAACGGATTCAGATAGAAAATTGTGCGGGCTCTCCAACGATCCCCTTGGTTTTGTCCAAGCATAACAATGTTGCAAAAACTGTTGTGTAAGTTCTCCGTGCAATTTGTGGCAAAAACCCATCTGACCTAAAAATCTATCTGACCGTATTCAAAAAGTTTATCTAATTCCCTTTCCAAAATGTATCCTCACAGGAACCGGAAAATGAAAAGTACATACTATTTGACCTAAGATGATCTCGCATGACGTCACAGAAGCTCTATCTTGAAGTCATAGGCTATGCTGATATGCCATGCAATCCACAGCCACCATATACTGTAAAACACCCACAATACGGCAGTTAAGTAAAACTGAATGTGAAATCACAAAACATGGTCGTCTTTATCGCGTCATTTGAACGTGCCCTAAGATGACCTCGTTCCCCAAATTTGTCAATATGTGTTGAATTGATTTGCGAAAAGGTACTCAAAGTTTCAGGACGCTGCGTTTATTCGCTTAGGAGATATCCAAGAAATACGTTGAGGAAGGCGTTAAAAGCCTCCCCTCGTCACTGGTGTGAGTGTGTTTCATCGCAATCAACGCTTGTGTTTAGTATTGTCAAGCGAGGGGTGGCTATTGCTCGTGCCTAGAACTGACGGCTGTGGACCGGCTGTGTCGGGACCATGCCAGAGTGAGTTGTCGCGACAGCGTAATATTTAGCTGCAAAATGGCAAGTTCGTCGGCCGCCGATGCAGCCGACGATGTGTTAGAAGAGGCTGTTGGCACGCCAAGCGTCCTCAGGCAGCCGCCGGTGCAAGCGTTGGTGGCATGCTAATGCTACGTGTAATCGAGATCGCTATCCATTTTTATCGTTCCGTAAAATCGAGCAGACCAGCGCGACGCTGCAGGGACCAAAGCGGACCAGGGGATCCGATGGTTCCACAAGTCAAGGTGAGCTGTCCTGGCTGTCTATTGAACTGAAAGACCTGATCAGGAGAGAAAACGAGAGCCTAAAAGCCGAGATCAGAAGTGAATTTGCTAATGTGGTGAAAGGCTTCGTAGAGAAGTTTGCAGACTTCAAATTCCATACGGACACAAGGATTGCCGAGCTCGAGACGCACGTATCAGACCGAGATGACATTATGGAAAAGCTGGAGAGGGTGTTGGCTGAATCAAGAGCAGTCATCCAGCAGCTGCAGGACGATGCAGAACAACGGAAAATGCTCTACAGGGCGCCGGAGTTGATCCTGTCCGGCCCAGCGGTGCCCCCGGCACGGCGGCCTTCTCCGCTTCTGATGAGTACCGCCTGGAAGATACCAGGGTGACCGCCCGCGACGTCGTCCGCGGGGCGCTCTCTCGCTGTGGAGCGAGCCCCGACCAGCTGACCGAAGTGCGTCGAATTAGGTGAAATGTCTTGTGCCACTTCGCACACAATGGGCCACGGTCACGGCGACAGGAGCTTAACGCCAAACAGTTAGAGCTACAAGGTAAAGACTCCGAGCTCTTCTTTAGCGAATCACTTACTGAAAAAACAAAGCGATTCTGAAAGAACTTTTGGTTCTGACGAAAGACAAGAAAATCCACTGCACGTTCACTAGAAACGGTTATGTGTATTGTAAGTCAGACAAGACATCGCAGAGAATCCCAATGAAACATCTGGACTCGATTCGTGACACCGCAGCGACAGAACGCAGTGGCGGCGAGATGTGAATACCATGCATTGAGAACCGTCATCCCGCCTGGCGGTGGCTCGTGATGCGTGACAAGTGGTAGTCCTTGGTGATTTGTCCTTTTACTCCTGATTTCTGGCAGTTGATGGCTGCTGCTTTGCCTCAGAATAACTTCAATGTGTTCCGAAATTTGCTGTTAATGGTCGTTTGTGATTCTGCTTTGGACTACACAAATAGGTCGTGCCAGATTACGTGTCCAGTGAGTCATGCTCGTCTATACGATGAAGCGTACATATGCGTGATTGTTATCGGTAAACTCCGTGAATCTTAAAGGGAGTGTGTCTAATCTTTTCAGTTTTCCAAAAAGGCATTCCAGCGGATACTCGACCCTAGCTATCACTTACGGCAGCAATAAAAAGCGCATCTGGGGCTTCGAACAATGATATTTCACTCATATCATTTTGATTTTTTTTCAAATCCGTAATATTGATAACTGCACGGGTGCAAATACAGCACTAAGGGGCGGTAGCAAAAGCAACCAACCAGCGACTGGAAACCATCAGCACGTGATACAAAAAATGGCGCATCTGAGACAGAACAAGATCACAGAATGTTCATATGCTGATGTAGTCATCCTGTGTTACGAATGGTTACCGGCAGTCTCAACCAAGGAAAACTTTGTATACCTTTGGTATGGAGCTTTCCAAAGAAAATTTTTGGTATGGGACCCCATACCAATATCTTGATCCATTCATGTATTTTCTTGCTCTATAACATAATGTACTGTCAGGGGCGTCTATTTCGTAAATGATTGGGGACCCGAGCCAAGGGCCCGACAATCTACCCCCCCCGAAATGTGGACTTTTCAACGGATTGAACCCATTTTATTTTGACCAACAGAAATTTAGGAGTTTTTCGTCACTATTTATAAGAAATGCATTTATCCCATGTATATATATATATATATACATGTATATATATATATATACATGTATATATATATATATGTACTTATACATATACACATATATGGAAGGTTGAAACATAGATACATCACCTGACTTCATTTTTTATTTTCTGCCTGTCTCTTATGTACTGCGGCAGGTTTTTCGCTAGTACTCATTTCCTTTCAAAGCCGGCAGAAAATATTGGGTGGGACCAAGCCAACATTGGATGCACCCAAATCAACACTGGGTGGGCCACGGCCCCCTGAAAAGAATATAAATTGAGATCTCTCCATATTGTAGTTACGTTATTTCAAATTTTGGGGCCTGATGAATGAATTTTTCCATACCAAAATTTCCTCCAATTCTACACCCATGGTCTCAACGGCACTTGTTTGAACAAACTCTGATTCCTTCTCATTTCTTTGTTCTAAGTGGGACGTAGCTTCCCAAAATATGTTTGATGGCTCTCATTTTTCCCATGCTCCATTTCTATGTGCTTTTAGAGGGGTGAAATTAAACCCACAAAACAACTGTTGTGGACAAAACGATAGCCCGTTGAATTCTCTATCGTTTCGTTTTTGTTTCGTTCAAATCGAGGCACCCGTTCGAAGGGGCGCAATGTTTAAGTGGGGCCATGTCTGTCTGATAGATTTTAGGGCCGACCCCCTGTTTTTTGTCCGCCCATAACTGCAAAAGTACGATAGCTAGAGAGATGCAGTTAACACTAATAAGTACATCTTTTTGCGCTCTATTCGATGGTACCGTCAAAAATAGGGTTTACAAAATTTGGTGCCCCCCAAAAATTTTTAAGTCCAACATTTGGCCATAACTTTTTTGTTTCTCATTTTTCGTGACACAAATACATTGCAAAGTTGTTTGGCATGCCATTTTACGTCTTAAAACGCCCTCAGTTCAAAATGTCCAAAATGGCCTAAAATCCCTGGCGGTTGGTTCTCTGGACCGGTTTTTGGACCCCGGAAATTTTTTTCCGAAAAGTGTCGTTTTTAGGACGGATTTAGGGGTAATCAAGCATTCAGAACAACTTTCTCATGCCATGTTGCCCTCTAAATTTAACGCAAAAGGGTGAAAAGCGGGGTCAAAGATGGAAATTTTCGGGGGTCGGATGCCCCATAGTGAAGAGATTGGAAAATTGTCGGGAAATGTTTAAGGTATTGTTTTTGACGTAAAATGACACGGGGAGTTCGAAAATCAGGTCAGTTTTGTGATCCCGTGCATAGTTTAGTGACTGACTGTCGTTTCTTGAATCCGTAAACGTTCACTTAATGGCATTCCGCACATTGAGAAAAATATAAAAAATACTTTTGCTCCAATGATTGCAAAAATCAATACACCACACAAATTCTAAGGCAATTGTCCGTCCGCACACGGCAAAATGAAACTCTGTTCAAAAAACTGTAGCCACAGACTTAGTCGGACTTTGACCCACCCCAAAAAAATTTTGTTGAAAAATTTTCAAAAATTTCTTTCATCCACGTACATGACAATGTATGCTTAATAAGGCGCTGTAAAACTAGTGTGCGAAAGCGCGTTTGAAAAAGGACTAAAAGAGACGTATGCTTCAACATGTTTGGTTAAACTCTCTCACTATTGTGAGTTAGTCAGATAGCTCACTGTAATGTTCACAGTATATAGGTGCGGACATTGGCTTTTCTTCGGTTTTTACCGCGTGTCTCTATCTGTTATCGTTAAAGAGAAAAAGACGCTTTTATACACCCTATTTTGTCCATAGGCTTAACATTATGCAGCGATTTAAGGTGGATTTTTTTTCTTACATTCAAACTCGTCTCACTCATTATGTTGGTAAGTTAGAAGAAAGTTGATGTAAGGTAAATTGTAGCCCTGAATCGTGGCTATCTATTAGTGCAAATTGCGTTGCAATAGCTTGTTTAGCTTAGGAGCTAAGAGCTCTTAAGTGTAGGTAGTTTCCCCCGTTGCTTTAACATTACGGACTTAGAAAATTTTCGGGATTGGGTCGAGCGGCACTCTGTACGAATTTCCAACTTTGACCGCCAATTACGCCACTTTTTCTTACACCTAGGACAAAAGCAAGTACATCATTAGAAAGCTCATTTAATTTGCTATCAGAATCTGGTTTTCGGATGCCCATACCCAAAATTTGACGGGTCAAAATTTTGAAAAAATTGGAGTCAAAATTTTTCAAAAAAATAAAGTTTTTCTCCCAATTTTTTTTCAGAATGTTATTGCCACATAAATTGCCTACAAGTTTGTATTTGGCAAGATGTGTGTCAAATTGATTCTTAGTGTGTCAACGTTGACCGAATTGATACAATGTTCGGACGAACTTTTGCCACTCCGTAAGTTCAAAAGTTAAGTTTTTGAAAGATCTAGCGTATAAAGCTGCGTTAATTGGCTATGCAATGTCGTCAACCGCTTTTCGATAGCTGTCATACTTAGAAAGTTAGAAAGCTTTTTGTACGCCTTGTTTTTCCCGTTGTCATAACATTAGCTAATGCTAAAAGAAATTTCTAAAGTTGATTGTCTTCAACCCTCTACATCTCCGTGCTTTTAAGAGATACGAGAAAGTTTGCGGGGTATACATTATAGCCCTTGATCTTGGCTATCTAACGGCGAAAGCCGCAGGTCGCTAGCTATTACGGTTCAGGAGGCAGAAGGTTTTAAGTGGAGGCACTTTTCCCCATTGCCTTACCATTACGGACTCATAAAATTTTCAATGTCCGTCGAACGGGACTCTGTGGTATTTTTCAACTTTGACTGAAAATTTCACCTCTTTGCCGAAAAGGCAGGACAAAACCAGGCACACCGTTAGAAAGCTGTTTAATTTTCTAACAGAATCAGGTTTTTCACGGCCCTGACGTAAATTTTGGGGGAGTCAAAATTTTGAGAAACTTTGACTCAAAATTTCTCATAAAATGTCCTTTTATACTTTTAGTTTGACTCTAGATTCTCATTATCACATTTACTGCCTACATCCCGTCATTGACAATATGTGTGTCAAATGCATTCTTGGTGTGTCAACGTTGACATAACTGACACAATGTTTGGACAAACTTTGATTACTCTGTAACTTAACCAGATACGCTCTTGGATGGCACACCGTGTATAGCTGTGTTAATTGGCTTTTGAATGCCGAAACTTGCATGTCAATAGCTGTGCTAGTTAAAAAGTTACAATGTTCTTTGTGGACCCCTTTTTTCCCATTGGCTTAGCATTACGTAATGTTAAGGATTTGGCACTTGGGTTTCTTGCAATTGACAGCCAAAGTACGCATCGGAGCGACACAATGTGCGTTGGAAAAGTGCGTGGCATCTCCTGGCGCATCTTTTGAGCTATAGCAAAGTACTCTACATTGAACAGGTACTGACTTATGCAATTAAGTACACTTAAAAGTTTGTACCTAAAATACTAAGTTCGCAGAGGTGCAAAAACAATTTGCTAGGTTGCAACAGATAGTGCACTTCAAGCTGAATTGATTGATATAAAGCAATTGATATTTGAGCAAATATTTAAGGAAATACGAGCATTTTGCTGAACCCTTGCAGAAAAACCGTCACCATTACCAGGCGATCAGGCACGAAAAGACGTGTTTCTTGTAATCTTTTCCGAAAACGGACGGATACTGCGGCTTGCCAACGACTGCTGGAACACTTGAAGTGCAATCTTCCTGTGCAGAATTTAATTCTGAATTAAATGAGCTTTAATTCAAGTTCCTAGCTCACACCGTTTTTGAATGGCCACGAAAAAATGAATTTCACCAACCTTGAATCGAAAAACACCTATTAGAGTTTTTCGCCTCTGACAGCCAAACCATGCCTTGGAAGTGCCAAGTATAAATTGCAAAAAGCCGTGTCGTCTCATTCTGCATCGTTTGAGATATAGCAAAACGCTCTAGACATCATACACTCTGATTTTTTGAATTATATACTCTCTAATTTTGGCGCCAGAAAAAAAGCACTTTAAACACACCAATTGCAGATTTGAGGCCGCTGAACACATTGCCCTGGCCTCGGTGCATCGATTGATGCCCCCGACAGTGCACTGAGACCATTCAAAAGTCCTTGAATGTCTTTAATTCAAGTACCATGTTTAAAAAAGCACCTTTATTCTCTAATAACATTTTATTTTCACGTAAATTTTGACAACAACACATACCCTGCGATGTAAAATGACACGGTGAGCACGATGGTATCCTCATTTTTTTCTATCGCTTACAGAAACCCTAATAATTGCGTTAGTTGTACCAATTTTGGGCCAATTTTGATCATGGTTTACCTTCATGCGCCTCTACCTCTTGTGCGTTTATACTTATGACAAAACAAATAGCACCGCTGGATAGAACGTTACATTGCGCGTCGAACGGTGTACGGCATGATGACTTTTGATCAATTTCAAATTTTTTTTTTTCTATACCTATACACTAAGCACTACGGACACGACAAATATGTACCGATCGGCTCCAAACTTTGCACACACATCTAGGGCCTCTGGGGCTATGTTCGTTTAACGTCCGGTGTCTTAACTATAAAAAGCCTGAAAACGGTCACTATTGACCTCTGAATATAGGCCATTTTTACACTAGTGCTTTTTGAGGCACTAGAAGTACTATTTAAGCAAAATAAACATCACCATCAAACTCTACGTTAAATTTTACTACAGGGAGTTGGTGTTCCACAAAGATCAAACCAAAAAAAATTTCCCAAAACTAGAATTTTGAAAAAATTCCAAAGCAAAATCTAAGGGAGATAGAGAAAAAAGTTACTTAGATAAAATGTAGTCATTAACCTCAAATATCTAACCCTAAAAGGACGCATCGTAAATTTTGAAAATACGGTTTTGGGGGTCCCCCAAAATATGTCACTTTTGACACCAAAAATTTTTTAAAAAGTTTTCAGTTTTTTCGAAATTTGTTTTCCGCCCCAAAAACTATGCTCTTTTGCCTATCCATCGACGGTAGTCTCGTTCTCCTGTCTTTTCTGGTTAGTGTGCGGGATTCGATCAAAAAAGTCACTGTTTGACCCCAAAAATCGACCTTACCCCCGTAATAACTTTTTTTCTATGCATTGTACGAAAAAATATCCAACATGAAAAAGATGCGTCTCGTCGTTCTGCACCGAATGGTACCCGATTTTACTCTTAAATATGCAAAACAACCTAAAAAAACGCCGAAAACCCATGAAAAACGACTCTCCATGGCTTAACATTACAACGTTTTTTCGAAATATTTTGGGAACCCCCCGTCCGATTTCGACGATTTTTGTTTTGATAGACTCGTTTCAGTGCGGGACACAACATATTTTTTGTTTGAAGTCTCTACGACGTATAGTATTCTTGCAGTGCAAACATGGTTTTGCAAAACGGGAGGTAAACATCACTGGAACTTCGGTAGCCTGTGAGTACAAAGTACCCTACCTGGACGTTCAGCCGCAAGTCAAAACACCAAATTTTGAGAATTTTGGGTTTTGCGGGGTGTCATGGGTGTAGGTTAAAGAGTTATTCACGCCCCTAAAATTTGGTTTAACCTACACCCCCCCAAAAAAGTTAGGTTAATTTCGTCACAAGTATGAAAATCGGCCGAACATGGTCCTGGAACACGGTGCTCGGAACACACTTTCCCCTGCTCCGATCTTCACAAACTTTATGTCAATCGACGTCGAATTGATTGGGCTTTCTTTTGAGCCCACCCAGGCTAACTTACCTTTAATAGGTAAAAAGTTATTAAGGTT